>CM041646.1:28403946-28445860 GCA_023333625.1 Bothriochloa decipiens
CAGCATTGCCATTTGAAAAGTACATAGTGAAAACTAAAGCCATATGTTTTACATACCGGGGGCATAGATGGGTGGGCATATACTCCAGGAGGGTACATGACATATGGTGGCGGTGGTGTTCCATATGGTGGAATCATAGGCTGAAAGAAAATAATGAGAAAAAGGTGAACCAAAAAACAACTTTGCTATTATGTTATTTGCTCATTCACTAGCAGAAAATCAATTTGTTCAAACCATTCAATTTAACTCTAAAAATTATTAAATATCTGTAGTACTTTTGGTTCAGAACTATTTTTCAGATAATGTCATCTCACTTTAAGGAAATAATGAAAATTTTCCATATACAACCCTCACATTTGCAAATATTAGTAAATGGGTATAAGTATTATTAGTGACAAAAACATAGAACTAATATACAAACAATATTTTCTATCAGACAGGAGACAGCCAAGTTAAACTACTTGAAGCGCATACACTCAAACAACACTCTTAACTGATAAAAAAACATGAAAAGCAGTCAGCCACTACTATACTGAAAACACAAACAGATGGATAAAAAGCTTACCTGAGCTCCCCACATGTAAGGATGACCCTGTGGACTTGATGCCACAGGTGAGGGGAAGAACCCATGTGGTGGGATTGGAGGATATGCCTGCAAAAGGACAATGGAAAATAATTAATAACAAAAGTCGCGTTGGTAGAACAAATCTTATGATATTACTAGAAGGATAAAGAAGCCAACCCCACGAATCAAGAAAAGAAATATTATGTGCAAGAAACAATTCTTCATTTTGAACCCATAATCAAAGGAGGAAGTATATAATATCTATATGCCCATTCTGATTATCACTTGCGATCCAAAAACAGCATGTCTTTGCTTCTCACTATGCTTATAATGTGTTGATTGCTATCATTTTATGGCAGGGGCTAAAGATTTACTAATAAAAAAGGACATACCCAGTGCCATAGGCTCCCGCACTGCGGGGTCTGGGAAAGGGAAAATAGCCAGCAGCCATCCCTGCACAAATGTGCAGAGGCTGGGGCTTGAACCCTGGACCTCTTGGTCACAGGCAGTAAAGCTCTACCGCTTGCACCAGGGCCGCCCTTCGGGCTACAGATTTACTAATAATGGAAACAAAAGTTGCAACTGCTATATACAAAATTATTTCCTCCTAGAGTGAGGTTGGGTTAGTTGGTTTGGAAGGGAGAAGGGGAATCAGCCTCACCTGGTAGCCGGACCAATCTGGATAAACAGCCGGTGTTGCAGCACCTGTGGTAGCAGGTGTCTGTTGCTCCTGTTACAGGGAAGGACAAACTTTTAGCAAGTAATCTTTTGTTCGCTTAGAAGATAATGCCACTGGCCCAGTATCAAGAACCTGAGGGGCAGATGCCTTGCTTGTCTTAGACGGTGTATCTGCTCCACTGCTTCCCATGGTGAATCACAGAAACAGTGCAGCTACTAGTCCATTGTCCGTAGACAAATGAACCAGCATAAAGCAAAACCTGAATTGGAAAAAAGGAAGAGCAGATGTAAGCTAAAATACAGCATGAGATCCCTTGCAAGGAAACCCAATTTAACTGTTCAAGACAAAATATACTGTCCTAAACTTGTATCATGTTTGGCATTAAAAGATTAAACGGCAGATACAAGTGATTCTAACTAATTGTTTTGTATGATATCCTTCCTTGGTCCCTATCACTTAAAGCGTGGAATAAACTAGCGTTAGATCATATGCAATCCTGTCAATTAATTTCTATGTCCAATCAAAATGGACAGCTTTACTAATGCTCAATTTCATCACTTTCTGCAGAGTATTTTCTCACATCAACAAACACTATAGAACTTAGGACCTATAATTCTGAAAATAAAATTCCATCATACACCAATGAAAACTATGTGATAGTCCCATAATTTTTTTTTCAAACGAACATAGTCCCACAAAGCCTTACACAGGCACAAGACAAGACTGCCATGGAACTGTGCCTAAAGCTCCCTAGTTTCAAAAACAACAGACTTGACCCAAACCAGAAACAAATTATCTCACAGCATCAATACTTGCTACGAATATAGGAACTGCAGTAGATGTCAGATCATCTGAATGAGGTCCCTCCAGCTCCCATGAGCTGCAGTTAACCTAACTAAACTCTTGTGAAACTACAAGCGTGTCATCAGTTACAACGCACAGATTAGCCGTACCAAACCCGAGCTCCCACCAACCCAAAACGAACCCTGAACTGGAAATCTCAAAGCCCGTCACTCCACGAGGCTGCTGCTGCACCAGCTCCAGAGAAATTTCGGGCCACACCAAAACGAAACGCGTACGCGCCACGCAGCCAACTAACTAGACACGAATCACACCTAAACCCTAGCATCGCCATCGATCCAGCAGCAGCAGCAGCAGCGCAGAAAGAGCCGGAACCCGCGCAGGCAGTACTGCCTGCCCCCCGGCGACACGCGGCGCGCGGGGAGCTCAATTCAAAAACCGCGCGGCGGGCTAGATCCGGTCGGTCGGTGGGTGGGGTGGGGTACCTGCTGTCGGGGCCCGCGAGCCGGCGCCAGATCCGCCGCCGGGCGGGTGGGCGGCGAGCGAGGGGGAGGGGCCTCGGGATCTGGGCGCGAGCGGGAGAGTAAAGCTGGGGGAAAAGGGAGGGAGTGGCGCGCGAGATCACCTGGGGTGGGGTGGTACGGTGGCGTCTAGTTGGGCGCGGGTCGCGGGGCGAGGAAGACGACGAGGCTTCGGAGCTGGAGAGATGCGTGCGACGCGACGCGCAGCTGCTGTGCGGCTCGCGCCACAGGCGGAGTGGGGTGGACGGTGGAGTGCTGTGCTGTGCTCTGCATGGGCACACCTCTACGGGTGACTAGGCTAGCGTTCGTTGGGGTTCGGTTTCCGCGTCGCTTTCTCATTGGCAGGCCGGGGTAACTGTTGTGCGGCCGAGTGGGCTCATGTTTGGTTTGGGCCAAAAGTTGTAGAATTTCTGTATACTTTGAGCCCAGCCCATTAGCAGTTTGTCCCCTGACCTCATCAAGATGAGCAAATGAAAGAGCAAATGATAGTACGACAACTTCACCTCATCAAGATGAGCAAATGAAAGAGGTATCGACTACTTCCACTCTCTTCATGCATGTTTGTATTGATCGATTTCTAACCTTCCTCTTTAAAATTTGTAGGCCCAAGATTCTCCTCCTCTTAGTCTACTTGAGCTCGACATCGATGATTACCTTGATGCGAGCGAGGTGACCTCGGTCCAACAAACAAAAGAAACTTTAGTTGATGAAGTGGAAAACAAGTTGCAAGGCATACTAGGCCATTTGGAGAAGGACATATTCGAGCTAGTCAAGACACCGATCCAATTTGTAGGCCAAGAATTTAAGATCTTAGAGGCCAAAAAATTGCTTGGCTGACCGACTAGCTCAACAGAGTCTAACTAAGAAGAAAGATGTCATGAAACAAGATGTCATCAACTTAAAGCAAAGGATAGCTGATCTCAAGGAAACTCCTACCCAAATTGATGAAAGAATTGATCAACTCGAAATTGAAGAGACCCGCCTTGAAGACTTATTGGCAAGAGTCTATGCTTCCATCGAGACAAAAGAATAGAAGAAGGTCCAAGTACCAGAGCTCATAAACAAAGCAAAGAAGGAGATGAAGATTAAGGCTCAACAACTCCAGGCCATCTACTAGGACATCGAGTTAGTTCTAGGTACTGTTCATGAAAGATAATCGAGTGATTAAGGAAGTTGATCAAATCCGCTTGCGTGCAATAGATGCAATTCAGCAAGCTCTTGGATTGTTGTAAATTGTTCCTTGTTATAACAGCCTGACAAAATCGAGTGTGTTTGAAGAACAATTCTTTTGCTTGTAATGTATTTGCACTATAGGTAATGTGTGTATTATAACATTGGTTTTTGTCTCTTCGGCTAAATTGTATTTGTATTTATTTTTGTTCTAAAGGTGATACTTTTTAGTATTAGCTAGATATAGCTCAGCTGAGCAAGCTTGCCAATTTCAGCAAGTTCTACCTTGCCACTAAGCACGTTTGTATCTTTTGCCCAGCTAGCTTCACCGTTTGGGTTGCGTATAGAGCTTGCCAACCTTGCTGCCTCGTTCCTCTTTGTAATTTTGCATTCATGTACATGGAAATACACACATGCATGCTGAATCAAATTGCTCTTAATTGAATAAGAAGAATATAAATATATATATAATAGGCATTGTCTAACTAAAAATATTATCCAAATAAAAGACATTCTAGCCCGAGTTCATTATTTTCGTTAGTCCTATGAAAAAGCATAAAATGTACATACTTATTGTAAAGTCTGATCTAAACTAAATTCAAATCATTAGAGGTGGATAGTTTTAACAAACCATATCTAGACGTACTCCTTGATGGCCTCCATTGGCCTTCCCTTCAATATAGCAGCGGTCTTCTCAATTATTTGCAAGATCCTCTTGTAATTCAAGTTGACCAAATAATGGATGCACCTCCATAGCATCATTCTCTTGAACATTTCTTCATTTGGATGAGTGACATGAGTGAAGGGCCAACACGCGGCAAGCGAGTGCAGCGGCATCTCGCGGCTGGCGAGTGTAGCACAGTAGCGCTCGATGCATCCCTTCCTATCAAGGAGGTAGCCCCGCAACAGAAGCGTCGAACAAAGAGGAATAAGAGGCTAAGAAGTAGACTTCGGCACATTGTTCCCTGTGAAAAAACTTGTCACTAGGGTATGGGCAAGCGTTAGATGGGTTATAGGTGGCTGGTCATAGATGAACGTAGTAGCCTGGTGAAAAATGGGGTTGTGTTGTTGGGTTTTTCTCTAGATCGGGTAAAATGGGTAGTTCGGGTACTGGGTGACATTACATGAATTACTCAAACTAATTTCGGATAGTGGGAAGCACTGTCTGAATTTGGGATTGGGTAGCACGGGTTCGAGTATTTCGGGTCAAGGTTCGGGTAGTTTAGGTACGGATAATGAGTAACGGGTATTTTGCACAGCCTTTGTAGCACTAACCCACACTTCAATGGATCAGCGTCACTGGGTTAGAAGGTCGTTTGTAGATCAAGTTATGCTTTTGATTTGTGCTATAATTTCTTTTTTTCCGAATACGAAGAAGATCTGTGTATCATCGTATTAAGTAGAAGAGGTTAAACAAATATACAACATGCTTTCTATATATCGAGCATCGATGGAGATCGACCTAACACAGACATAGCTTTGATTTGTGCTATGATTTCTACTATCGATTTGTGTCATAGTTTATGGTTGATTGTGCTCCGCTAGCTGTAAGTATTGCGTACAGATCTCAATGTATTTTGTTGTTTATCAAAATTAAGTGATAACAAAAGAACCGGCAGAAAGAGGCAGAACCCTTTGCGAGATTTACCGTTCTGGGATGCAAGGTGCACACAAAAATGATCTGCACACAGTATGTGTACAGTTATTTTGCGTACTATTTGGTAGGCTGCTCCAAGAATACTGCCGATCGACAGAGCACACAAATTGTGTGAGGCTATGAAGAACGCTAGCTTTACTCCTACAGCCTGGTAAAGCCGGATGCATGAGAAAAAACCTCGCAGCGGGGTCCTGGATGCCGTTCGGAAAGCCAGGACGGTCTCTAGTTCTGGGTCTGTCCCGGGTGTATGACGCATCCGGTATTCCCCACGTGGGCCCTGTAACACCCTGAATTTTTGACCCTTTTTAAAAATCATTAAAATTTAAACCTTTTTAATATTATATGCGTAGGTTTATTTTATGTTGTGAGTAAATTTTACAAAACAAAATAATCTTGCTTGAGCGAGGTTGTATTGTTTGTTTCCCTTTTGTTTGTTGAACTTATGGAGATACTCTCCCTTGATATCTTTTGAATCCCTTGAATCGTCATCAAATGACTCTTAAATAATTCTGGGAAATAGAAGAGGAATAGAAACATTCTCAGGCTCAAACTCCCTCACTCTCTCGCGTGGGCCAAAGACACGTACACGTCCCAAGCAAGGCACCGCAGCGGCAACCATTCTCTCTCTGTTCTCACGGATGAGCAGCACCTCCGTCTTCTTCCCCGCGAATCCTGCATCCGTGCTCGCCGTATCGGCCCCGCCACGACCCCATCTCAATGTGGAGAAAGACGAGCACGCGAAAACCAGCTGGACGTAGCTCCGAGCCATCTCATCACCCCTTCTCTTCCTCCCCGTGCTTAACTGTGCGACCAAACCACAGGACGACCGGCGCAAGAATCCCGCTGGCGCCATGGATGCGACCGCACGAAGCACTGACTTCACCGGAGCAAGAGGACGAGATGGCGAACAACTCAGCTCTCCGGATATTTCTCGAACTCGACCACGTGCGCGAAGGCTCAGGAAAATTTCGGGCCGGCAGAAGAAATATCGCCGCCGCCGTCGCACTGCCATTGCCGCCTATAAATAGGCTGGCGAGGACACTGCAGCCCCAAGCTCACCACTCCCAACTCCGTTGGAGCCTGGAACACCACATCTCCCCATCCATTCCCATCCTCCACCTCCATACAGAGCTCAATCCCATTTATTCCCAAGTCTGCTGCTGTGGCTGCCATTGGAGTCGAGCTCCTGTCTAACTTTACTGAGAGCTCCTCCGGCCGAATTGGAGAGTTGAGGTGAGTCCCAGATCGCTGCTATTACTATTTTAGTCGTCTCTAGCTTTCCACTTGCTTGCTGTAACCTGCCACCATATGGCACCCTCCGCCATGGCAGACGGCAAGGCCTGGCCAAATATGCATGCACGCTCGTATACACCACACACACCCGTATATATATACCACAAGCACACTCATAAATATATACCACACACACCCGTATACACCACACCACGTTAGGCACACACGCCAATGCTTCATGCAAGGGCAAGCGCGTCACCGTCCCGGCGCGATGGAAGCCGTCGCTAGAGCCATGGTCGGCACTGCCGCCGCCTAGCCACTCAAGCCATGGCCGGCACCGCCGCTGCCCAGCCACCGGTTCCTGGCGTCACTGCACCTAGCATCGCCGAGCACCTGAGTCGAAGTTGCTTCCGTCACATTCACCACAGCGAGCTCTCACCGCTGTCGTAGACTCACATTGCCAGCGAAGTCAGCTCCGGTGAACGCACGGCCTGCTCCGCCGTCCTGCCGGACATGCCCATCCGCACGCACATAATGTTGTTCATGCGTATATTGGCCAGAGTCGCACGGGCGGTGTACACATAGTGATGGAAAGATATTTTCTTGCAGAAAATTCCTAAAAATACTAGAGTCACCTCAGAGCTTCACACACCTTTTCTACAACCTTTTGCTCGCTGAAATACTCCCAGAAATTCTGCTCACATTCCACCACTATATATTAATTTCTAAAAATCATATCTCCCCCAATCCAATTCTGTTTTCCACATAATCGCCACTTAAATTCCTCTAAAATCTTGCTCTATTTATTTGATCTATTACCACCATATAGTTCTTTGTTTGTTTTTTTGTGTTTCCTTTTAAGCGGTAGTCTCATTCGTTCACGACGATCGACAGAGGACGACGACTACCAGGAAGGTGAGGACCCGGACTACGTGGGATTGGAAGGCGAGTTCGACGAAGGCAAGTCCTAACTACCCCTCTTTCCACCATAATCATGTTATACCATACTTATTATCAACTTAAAATTATGATATTAAAGAATTATTGTGATGTATGAGTAATTATGCATAACGAGCTGAGTTATGTGAATATATGAGATGTTAATGAAACCAAACTTGTTTTGACAGAAGCGATTAGGGTAATTTATGTGGTATAAATTACTTTGGTAGGTTCGCCTGTGTGGGTTCCTACGGGAGATACTCGTTTCGGTCATATAAGGATCGGTTCATAGGCCATCTCACCTAGTATGATATACGTATAGCCACATGTCTATATAGGTAGACCTGATCTCACACCCGTTAGGTAGAAGTATGATATCCACTAGGAGGTCGGCGTGGCAACGGACTAATAGGAGAGGACACGGTTGCTGAGTGATCTTCCGTGGTCTGGTCGGCATGGTTGCTGAGTGATCTTCCATGTAAAACTTATTGTAGTACCGTGTACGAGCAACTTTTTATTGAAAATGGGATACTGAGTGATCATCCCAATGGATGTTGTGTGATCATCCAACCACTAAGGATTTTGGGATGCTGTGTGATCATCCCTAAAGCTGTGTGGGTTCCGACCCCTGAGAGGCCGTAGTGGAGTTGTATGGAAGCCTAAGGTCGCTCCATCCGGGTACAAGATCTTGTTAGGCCTGTCGTACCACTAGCTATGGTTTTAGCTACGTCTATCATGTGAGAAAATTTGTACCCCTCTGCAGAGTGTATTAATCCTATTCAAATAGCCACGTCCTTGGTAATAGGAAGCCGCTAGGATGAGGTCCCCTTTGATTAGATCTTTTATTATATTAAATATATTAATAATTTTAATTGGTTTAATGCTAACCCGGGAACTGGCGAGAATGGTGATGCTCTCCCAGGGCCCAAACCCCTTTTATTAAAATCATGTTACCATCTCTACCATCCATCCCTTGTTGGGACTTGCTGAGTACTCTATGTACTCACCCCTTGTTGACTCACAGGTAACGACCCCGAGGAAGACTATGACTTCAACTAGGAGGCGAACGACGAGGACTAGGAGGCAGCCGAGGACGACCTATCAGAGATGCTAGAAGGAAGTACTAGGACTCAGGGTTTCGACCGCGCTCAAGCATGCCTGTGGAATAGTGTGTATCATTGCGTTGTAGTTTCCGCTGTAGTAGCTACCACCCCCATGTAATAAAACTGCTGCTTCGCGGCGATGGAATATCGTTAGTTACGTAAGGCCTATGGCTATGTCATCTGAACATTGACTATTGTAAGACCTTATTTTTAATATCAATAAAGCTCGGATTTTATATTATATAAATATATCTGTGCACCATTTTTGTTTGTGTGCGTATTTGTGCATGATCCCGGCGCAAATACGAATACTTTTCGACTCCTAAAACTAGGGGCCGACAGGCCCGCGCGTCCTCGTCCAGGCACACGCCCCGAGAAAGAGAGAGGAGGCCCGCACCGCTGGAGAGGGAGGAGGAGAGAGCCGCCACGCCACCGAAGAGGGAGGAGAGGGCCGTCGCGCCGTGGCCGCCCGCCAAGCTCCGCCCGACGCGCTCCGCCGCCATGGCCTCCGCCCGCCAGCTCCGCCCACCGAGCCCCGCTGCCGGCCGCGCGTGCGGCGAGCCGTCGTCGGGAGCGCTGGCGAGCCCCGCCGCTGGGCCGCGTGCAGAGAGCTCCTCCATGGCCTGGCGCAAGGAGCTCCGCCGCGGGTCGCGCGGGCGAGCCCGCCACCAGGTCGCGCGCAGGGAGCTCCTCCATGGCCGCGCTGCTGCTGGGGAGGAGGAGGAGGCTGCCGGCTTCAGGAGTGGCGCTGGTGCGGAGGAGCAGGGGAGGAGGCGGCACGGTCGGCCGTGGGGAGGGCCGCCACCGCTACACAAGTTGGGTGCTGCCACGCGGCTCGCCGGCCGGGGAGGGAGAGGATGTGGCGGCGACGGCAGAGGAGGGAGCAGAGCAAGGGAACGGTGCGGTGTGGTGTTAGCGGTGGGGAGAGAGAGGAAGAATGGGGAGAGAGAGGTTCGGGCAGAGGGACCGAGGGGCGGAGGGAGAGAGGAAAAAGGGGGAAAGAGAATCTTGATAACCAGACCGGAATATATCCTTTTAAAAGATGGATATAGAGAAACATGAGTGCGGATAGCCTTACGTGCCTACTAACCCAACTATTGCCAACAGTGTCACGAAAGGGTATTGTAACTACAGCCTTGTTTAGTTCCCGAAGTTGAGAGGTGCTAGAATTCCTGTAGCGTACCGTATCATTTCGTTTGTATTTATGAATTATTGTCAAAACATTGACTAATTAGGCTAAAAAGATTCGTCTCGTAAAGTTAAAGCAAACTGTGCAATTAGTTTTTGATTTCGTCTACAATTAGTACTCCATGCATGTACCATAAGTTTGATGTGATGGAGGATTTTTTTTTGCATAGTATATTTTTCAAGAGTTTAGGAGGAACTAATATAAACATGGCCTACTAAGCTGAACTGTACTCGCCATTCCCAATCATACTGTATAGTAGGCCCCAAAAAAATAGCTAGCTGTAGCTGCGCTATAGCTGCGCGAGAGGCACGGCGCTAAGCTATTCGTCTTTTTTCCACTATGACAATTTTCGCCGCTATTTGCTGCTATAGCTGCGCTAAGTTGCATAGCTTAGCGTTTCAAATAGCTACGCTATTTCCAAAAGCCTGTATAAGTGAAAGCCTGGTAGTCTGCACTTGTGTGCTTGAAATTTAATTAGTATTTCCAACATATTAGTTATCATTTGCTACTAATTTGATATTTTAGACAACCAAACTTTCATGAACCATGTTGTAATGTCATGTTGTAATATTATTTAGACTTGTGGAACCTTAGAAACTCATATTTATGTTCATCAAATTTCATATTTTCCATGTTTTTTACTTTGATTATTGGTATTTTTCATATTTTTTTATAAAAACGCTATCCGGTATAGCTTCGCTATAGCTGAGCTATAGTTACATAGCTTTTGAAAAAACAGTGCCGCTATTTTGCATAGCTAGCGATTTAAAACAGGGATAGTAGGAGGCACTGTCTTGTACACCCTGCACGCATGATATATATACAGCGCACTACTGCGTGCACGCGCACGCCCTGCACCAACAACCGGCATTACACCGCACTTGTTGCTTGGGGACAATCTGAAAGATCAGAGAGATCACACAGCTCAGTGTGTAGCTGCTGATTGACTGAGAACTACACGAATGCGCGATCTACTAGTGATTATAAAGACCAATGACGACAAGCATGCAAGCGCGGATCAATGATCAATCGATCACGCTTAATTATATGCCCGTGATCAGGAGGATTATCAGTATTATTAGTCCCAGAGGCTCCACGATGCTCAATGCTTGCTAAATTAAAAACATGTACTGTCCTAATGGTTGTAACACTGAGAAGGAATTAGTAATTAATTCTTGATTACCGATCCTTCTTGTAAAACTATTCTCCTTCTTGCCGTAACACGGTGATACCTATCAACTGCTTGCCGTTGCTGATTTGCTCTAGCTAGCCTCTATCGATGCGCGATCGATGATCTACGAATCTGTCCAATGCATTGCCTGTGGCTGCTACGACTGTGCCTCCTGCTTGATTGCGATCGACGAATAGCTAATCACTGCATACATGCATGAGCATGATGCGTCGTCGTCCCCAGCCGAAGCTAGCTAGCGAGGCGAGCTCGATCACCAACCAAGGCACCCAAGAAAAAGGGCCGGGCGCGGCGGTGGTCTAAGCATGATTACGCCGTCGCGCGCGAGATGTTATCTGCCTGCAGGCGTTGGCTCTCCGCAACGTCCTTTCATCGTGCCCCTAGCTAGGCGGCACGGCGGCATCACCTGTGTTGTGTTGGTACTGCTACTACAACTAGCAGTACTTATGATTCGAGCTCATGCACGTCGCTCTCTCCTTTGCTTTGCTTCCCTTCTACTCCCGGCCTCCTCCTCCGGTCGAGACATCGATCTCCCACGTACAGTACAGTCCATACCGCCCGCCATGAGCTCCCCATTAGCAGCAAATGCTTTGGTGGCCCCAGAGCCAACCCCATCCAACCACATATATATTTCCCAAACTTCTCCGGCCACCTCCGATCCACGCATGCATAACCACTTCCTCACTAACACTGGCAATGGAAAAATATCAATCACCACTACACTAGTATGCACTACGTTTTCAACACTTTTAAGTGTGTCCACTTGCAACCGGAAAAAACACATGCCCCTAACTTCTCGGTCATGGAATTAAAAGGAATAAAATCTACACCGTCACACATCGAACTAATCACTACATATATAATGAGCCTACTCTATCTCTTGTTCTAAATTATAGTTTATTTTGACTTTGCTCTAATAACAAATAGAGACACCAACATTTAGATTATCAATTTAGTTTTTACTGAAGACTTTTGTTGTTGATAGATTTTTTACGAAATCTGTTAGATCCTATACGTTTAATTATGCTTTATGATTTTTGTTACAATTGTTACTATCAGGTTGTACTTAAAAAATCTGACAGATTTCACCTCCTTTATTAAATTCTCTATGATAATATGTTTTTGATAGAGCATTCACTAGATTTTGTAATCAGTACTATCGACAAAGAAGATGGGCCTATGATGTTAATATTAATGTTAGTATTTTTCCTGAGCAGAGGCAGTATAGTATGAAGATGGCCAATATGATGTGATGTTCTTGGAGGCTTAGTTGAAATGTATTTGCAAAACGCAAGCAACATCTGGTTATCAGCAAATGAAATAATCGATAGATACAAATAAAAAAATCATGGATAGAGTAGCTACAATTCATATCAATGTTTAGGGGGAGGTTGGATCCTCAACCTGTTTCGCCTCGAGTAGCCGTTGGCCTGAAGCTATGATGAGACTACACAACCACACCCCTCACAACACAACCACACCCCTCACACAATCATATATACCCTGCCCTTGCCTCCACCTATGCATCCCACTTTCTCGTCAACATCATCTACTCTGAGCTTGCAGAAGCCTGGGAGCCTCCCTAGACCACCCTCAAAAAAATCAACTTCCTATACCTTAGGGTATGTTTGGATTCTTTGCGGAACCTTATATATTACCTAACTTTGCTAAACCATATATGTGTCTGGTAGTGGGTAAAAAATCATGCTTGCTAGGCTAGCTTGCCTCTCTAAGCAAGGAAATCATTGCCCAGGCAGGAGAGCTAGGTCAGCTCTTTCACGCCGGCAAGGCAAGCGGGAAGCGCAACACCCATGTATGTATTTGTGACCATCGGGCCGGATGAGCACTTGTGATGATGTTATAAAAATCGAAGTGCTTGCATGAGGTGCTAGATAAGCTTTTCAAGCAAAACAACTGTTAGATATTTAGTCATTTTACATCATGTATTAATCCATAAATGTGATAAGCAAAATACTAACGCTAGTATGATGCGTGCGACAGCCTCATAATCGCTACTGCTACTGCTACTCATTAACATAAGCAAAATAACAGCAGCAATGAAATAAAGCATAAATAAGGATCTCAGTTTATACCCTAGCGTGCTACTGCCGGTAACCGCGGCCAGTACAGCACCATTGTCGTCTGGAGCGCCACCTGCAGGGATGGCTGTGAAGTTCGCCACACCAGTAGCAGCGGCGGCGTCGCCGGCATCAGCGCTGGCTTCCACACTCGCACCAGCACGCGTCCTCGTGGCCACCATCTTGGTGCTGGACGGAGACGAAGTCGGGGAAGGCAGCAGCAGCGTGTCGGAGCAGTCGCGCCCGTGGACGCTCCCCAAAAACTTGATTGCCCGCCTACCCGAGCAGGTACGCTTGACGGGACAAGTTCCGGAGGCCTGCTCACCAGAGCCGCCTGTGCTCGCAGAGGATCTGGCCGGAGGTGCACAGGAGCGGCTCAAGCTCGAACAGTGGAGTGGAGGCGGCTGGTCGGGAGGAACACCTCCGACAGAAGCCCCTTATATAGGAGGCGCCCCTGTCGGGAGACCGTTGGATCTCCCTGGCGGCCAGGTGGGCTGGAGCGGCGGCTAGGGTTTGCCTCGGCCGGATGGGCCGAGTGGCAAAACAAGGCCTAGGCCAGCCAGCCCAAGGCCCACGGCCTTAGGCCGATGCCAAGCCAAGCCAGCCAGCCCAGCCCACGCCCACGCCCACGGCCTCGGCCCGGCCCGGCCCGGCCCGTCGCGTCGCGACGCGAGCGCGCGCGCGGGCGGGCGGGCGGCGCGGCTCGGCTCGGCGGCGACGGCGCGCGCGTGTGGGTCCCAGGTTCTCCTCCTTAATCAGCTAATATGGGCATCCCAATGCTCAGTATTTAAGTTGATTGTCCTCTAGGTAATTAGTCAAGTTGGTACTAATCACCTTTCCACTTAATCACACAATTGTGGGGCCTTTGAGGTTTACTGATTATTTAGAATAAATAATGGGCTTGGCCCAATTATCCTAACAATCCCCACCAAACATCAAAGGTACACAGTTAGTGCCTTCAGTTCTGAGCTTGTTTGATATACCGGTGTTTCGATGGAGACTGTTAAGTTGAACTACCATCTAGAAAAGAGGCTTACAACTGATCAATGGACTATGCCTTGAATTGACAGTTTTGTGTGAAACGAGGTTTGTCCAAATTCTTAACCGATACTAGGCTGCCAAGAGCACCCCCTCGGGTGGAGCATATAAGTCAAACTCCATGCCTGTTCATGAGTATTTAGAGATCACCCAAATCTCATAGACTGGGACCAGCAGTCTGACTCACATAGGTGTGTCCCTTCTAGGATGTCCTGTAGGTCGACATCCTTGCTTAAATAAGCCACTTGGATCACATAAAGGTATACACATACTATCCTGCCTTACAGCCTAGAAAAGAAGTGCATTCTCAAAGATAGAGACCTTTATAAGGGTCTTTTCCCTCAGTCTACTCATAGCTTGTTTCACCACTCTAATTCACGGGATCTCCGATCACATAGAGCAGGTTACCACTATAGCAGACTTTAAGTGGGTCTCAGTCCCATCTCAACTGATGCACTGTCTATCACGTTACGTGACAGCCCCTTGGTGAATTGATCTGCCAGATTTTTAGACGTGTGGACATAGTCCAACGCTATCACTCCGGAGTTTCTCAATTTTCTGACAGACTTTAAACGACGCCTTACATGCCTAGTAGTCTTCAGGTTATCCTTAGAACTGTTAACTTTGATTATCACAGTTTGATTATCACAGTTCATGAAAATGCTGGGCACATGTTTTTCAACCACCGGCAAGTCCATCAGGAGTTTCTGAAGCCATTCGGCCTCAACTGTGGCGGTGTCTAGTGCTGCGAGCTCTGCTTCCATAGTTGACCTCGTAATGAGAGTCTGCTTGCAAGACTTCCAGGAAACAGCACCACCCCCAAAGATAAACACATACCCACTTGTGGCCCTCAACTCGTCAGCATCAGATATCCAATTTGCATCACTAAAACCCTCCAGTACCTTTGGATACCCGGTATAGTGAATGCCATAGCTTGCGGTTGCTTTGAGATACCACATTACTCTCTCGAGAGCACGCCAATGATCATCTCCCGAATTTGAAAGAAACCGGCTCAACTTGCTCACAGCATATGAGATGTCAGGTCTAGTGGCATTAGCCAAATACATTAGTGAGCCAATGATTTGGGAGTACCTCAATTGATCCCTCATTATCCTTTTATTCTTTCTCAGAATTAGGCTTGGATCATAGGGAGTGGACACAGGTTTGCAGTCACTATAGCCAAAGCGGCTTAGAACCTTTTCCACATAGTGGGACTGCAATAAAGTAACCCCATCATTTTCTCCCTTTAGTATCTTAATGTTCAAAATCACATCAGCTTCTCCCAGATCTTTCATATCAAAGTTCTTGGACAGAAAGTCCTTCACTTCCTCAATCACATTGAGGTTTGTGCCAAATATTAGGATGTCATCCACATATAGGCACAGGATCACTCCTTCTCCCCCACCAAAACGGTAGTAGACACATTTATCAGCCTCATTGGCAACAAAGCCTGCTGACATCATGGTCTTATCAAACTTTTCGTGCCATTGTTTTAGAGCTTGCTTTAGGCCATACAAAGACTTTAACAATTTGCACACCTTGCCCTTTTGACCCTCTACTACAAAACCATCGGGCTGATCTATGTAGATCTCCTCATCTAACTCTCCGTTTAGGAAAGCCGTCTTCACGTCCATCTGATGAACGAGAAGACCATGAGATGCAGCCAAGGCAAGTAGTACTCTGATTGTAGTCAATCGGGCCACAGGTGAGTAAGTGTCAAAGAAGTCCTCGCCTTCCTTCTGGGTATAACCTTTAGCAACAAGCCTTGCCTTGTACTTTTCAATGGTACCATCAGGCCTAAGCTTTTTCTTGAACACCCATTTATATCCAATAGGCTTACACCCATAAGGGCGATCAACCACTTCCCAAGTTCCATTAGACATTATTGAATCCATCTCACTCCGTACTGCTTCCTTCCAATAGTCAGCGTTAGGAGAGGAAAATGCCTCTTCAATGGTTGTTGGAGTATCATCCACGAGGTATATGGTAAAGTCATCACCAAAGGATTTTGCAATCCTAGGTCTCTTACTCTTTCGAGTGACCCCACCATTTTTCTCCCCAGGATTTTCTATGACGGGTTGTTCAGAACACTCCACTGGCACAGAAGTTTCAGGAGCATCAGGAGGTCCCTGACTAGATGTGCCCGGTACATTCCCTCTCATAGGGAAATCATTCCTCAAAGAATGTTGCATCTCTGGACTCAATCACTGCACCAACTCTCATGTCAGGCACTCCAGATTTAACCACTAAAAATCTGTAGCCTACGCTGTTTATAGCGTATCCGAGAAAGACACAATCTACAGTTTTTGATCCTAGCTTGCGCTTCTTAATGATTGGCACATTTACCTTGGCCAAGCAACCCCAGGTGCGCAGGTATGAGAGAGTTAGCCTTTTCTTTTCCCATTCCTCGAATGGTGTTTTCTCTCTATTCTTTGTAGGAACTCTATTCAGGACATGACACGCAGTCAATATAGCCTCACCCCACCATTCCTTGGAAAGTCCCGTAGTGTCCAACATGGCGTTAACCAAATCAGTTAGAGTGCGGTTCTTTCTTTCGGCAATCCCATTGGATTGGGGGGAGAAAGGAGGCGTCCTCTCATGAATAATTCCATGTTCCTCGCAGAATTGATCGAATTCTTTTGAAAAGTACTCTCCACCACGATCAGACCGCAACCATTTGATTTTCTTCTCAAGTTGATTCTCAACTTCGGCTTTATAGATTTTAAAGTAGTGTAATGCTTCATCTTTTGTTTTTAATAAGTACACATAGCAAAATCTAGTACTATCATCGATTAGAGTCATGAAATATTTCTTGCCGCATTTGGTCAACACTCCATTCATCTCACACAAGTCTGAGTGAATGAGGTCTAGAGGTGCCGTGTTCCTCGCCTCTTTCACAGCCATACGAGGCTTGCGGGATTGTTTAGCTTGCACACAAGCATGGCACTTAGAACCTTGAACCAAATCAAATTTAGGGATTAAACTCATTTTAGCTAAGCGCGTCATGCATCCAACATTAATATGGCATAAACGGGAGTGCCAAACGTTGCACCCAACATCATGTCTCACATGGTTCACGACATTACTGTTACAAGAATCCATCAATGAAAAGCGGAACAAGCCTCCGCATTCATAGCCCTTACCAACAAATGTTCCATATCTCGATACAACACATTTATTGGACTCAAAAGCAAGCTTAAAACCATCTCTACACAGTAGAGACCCGCTGACTAGATTCTTCTTGATAGAGGGGACATGTTGCACGTTCTTCAGCTGCACGGTTTTTCCCGAAGTAAACTTCAGATTGACCATGCCAACACCATGAACAGCCGCATGCGACCCGTTTCCCATCAGCAGGGAGGAACCTCGTTCTTCCTGGTACAAAGAAAACAAAGAGCGGTCAGCACATACATGAATATTAGCCCCTGTGTCAACCCACCAATCAGGAGAAAGACAAACTAAAAAGATCGTTGGTAAATAATTACCGTACCCAGATCCTCCAGCCTCGCTAACAACCATGTTGGCTGTCTTCTTCTGCTGCCTGTCCTTGCGGTCTGGACACTCCTTTGCCCAGTGATCAGTGCTCCCGCAGACAAAGCAGCCACTCTTTTCTTTGTTTGCCTTTTTCTTAAAGGCTTGAGCTTGTGGCTTGACGACATTCTTGTTCTTCTTCCTCTTGTGGGCCTGAGGGTTCCTCTTCTGCATCAAATTGGCGCTAGAGCCTCCCTCAGTTAGCACTTTCTTGCCCCGTGTGTCCTTTGCCCTCGCATTCTCCTCAACACTTAAGGAAGCGACAAGATCAGTCACACTGAACTCTTGCCTCCTGTGCTTTATAGAAGTGGCAAAATCCCTCAAAATAGGTGGCAGCTTAGCGATAATACCGCTGGCCACAAACTTGTCGGGCAGCACACACTGGTTGTTCTCAAGCTCCTTGGCTAGCATCTGTATCTCATGAGCCTGCTCTACTACAGAACGGTCATCGACCATCTTGTAGTCATAGAACTGCTCCATGATGTACAGCTCACTGCCAGCGTCAGGAACCCCGAACTTGGCCTGCAGTGCATCCCACATATCCCTGCCCGTAGGCATGTCCATGTACAGTGGAATCATACCCTCATCTATGACACTAATGAGCGACAGTTTGAGCAAGTTATCCGCCTCATTGAACTTGCTCTCTTCCTCAGGAGAAAGAGGCGGTTCAATGCGCCTTCCCTTGATAGCGTGCTCACAGCGCATAGCGGTAAACCACAACATAGCACGGGATCGTCATATCTTATAATTAGATCCGCCATCCTTCAAAGATGGTGGCCTCAATGATGCAGCAAAGCTAGCAGATGAAAATGACCTATCAAGTAAAACAATTGTTGGATATTTAGTTATTTTACACCATGTATTAATCCATAAATGTGATAAGCAAAATACTAACGCTAGTATGATGCGTGCGACAGCCTCATAATCGCTACTGCTACTGCTACTCATTAACATAAGCAAAATAACAGCAGCAATGAAATGAAGCATAAACAGGGATCTCAGTTTATACCCTAGCGTGCTACTGCCGGTACCCGCGGCCAGTACAGCACCATTGTCGCCTGGAGCGCCACCTGCAGGGATGGCGGTGAAGTTCGCCGCACCAGTAGCAGCGGCAGCGTCGCCGGCATCAGCGCTGGCTCCCACACTCGCACCAGCACGCGTCCTCGTGGCCACCATCTTGGTGCTGGACGGAGACGAAGTCGGGGAAGGCAGCAGCAGCGTGTCGGAGCAGTCGCGCCCGTGGACGCTCCCCAAAAACTTGATTGCCCGCCTACCCGAGCAGGTACGCTTGACGGGACAAGTTCCGGAGGCCTGCTCACCAGAGCCGCCTGTGCTCGCAGAGGATCTGGCCGGAGGTGCACAGGAGCGGCTCAAGCTCGAACAGTGGAGTGGAGGCGGCTGGTCGGGAGGAACACTTGTTAACCCTAGTCTCCGACAGAAACCCCTTATATAGGAGGCGCCCCTGTCGGGAGACCGTTGGATCTCCCTGGCGGCCGGGTGGGCTGGAGCGGCGGCTAGGGTTTGCCTCGGCCGGATGGGCCGAGTGGCAAAACAAGGCCTAGGCCAGCCAGCCCAAGTCCCACGGCCTCAGGCCGAAGCCAAGCCAGCCCAGTCCACGGCCCGGCCCGGCCCGTCGCGCGGGCGGCTCGGCTCGGCGGCGGCGGCGGCGCGCGCGTGTGGGTCCCAGGTTCTCCTCCTTAATCAGGTTATGTGGGCATCCCAATGCTCACTATTTAAGTTGATTGTCCTCTAGATAATTAGTCAAGTTGGTAGTAATCACCTTTTTACTTAATCACACAATTGTGAGCCTTTGAGGTTTACTGATTATTTAGAATAAATAATGGGCTTGGCCCAATTATCCTAACAACAACAACCAAACAATTAGTTTTACTTGATTGGCTTTGCTTGGCCTCGCCTTGCTTGCTAGCCTGGCTAGGTTAAATTGGGCAAAACATCCATGCATCAAAAGACAAAAGTTGTGGTGTTACGAGATCATAAAAAAAAGAATAACACTATAACCTCCATGCTGAATAACAATTTATTTTGGTTTCCTCTTAAGGCAAACTTCTCTAATTTTGATTTTTTTTGTAGAAAAATTTATATCTATGAGTTCAAATAAGTTCTCTATCAAAATACATTGCACGAGGAATCTAATGAAATGGTTTTCGATGTTCTAGTTGTTGGTGGATTTTTTACACAAACTTGGTCCAACTCAGGACAAAGTCAAAGCAAATGGAACAGAAGGTGCACTAGACAAAAAAAAGGAGTGCCAGTACCAGCGTCAGTGCGAGCAAAGGATTTCCCATCGCAGAATTCAATACGGTGTTTTTCCATTCTGTCGGGAATTAAAAGCAGCTTCATTATCCACCTGGCCTTCCTCCTCCATCTTCTGGATTCTAAACTCTAGAATCCAACCTCGACCGGCAGTTTTCCCACATGACAAGATGCCAACATAGCCTTGCCGGTGCCTGCCCTCCCGCAGATCTATAACCTTCCCAGCCTCTTCTTCTTGGTCCTCCTCTCGACTCTCGCGTGCATCCGGCCAACTAGCCAGCGTTGCTTTGGCCTCTGCCTCTCTTCCGCTCACTGACTGACCCAGACACACGTACACTAACTAGCTAGTAAGCTAGGCATCGGCAGCTTCACAAACACAGCAAGTAGTGTGTCAGTCAGCCGCCGCTAGCCTATCTAATGACCAAAATTCTCCTCCTCCTGCTGCTCCTGGCATTGCCACCGCCGGCAGCCGTGGCGCTCAACGCCGAGGGCCTGGCGCTGCTGGCGTTCAAGGCGGCGGCGACGGACGACCCGTACTCGGCGCTGTCGCGGTGGTCCGAGTCGGACCCGGACCCGTGCGGGTGGCCGGGCGTCCGCTGCGCCAACACCTCGTCGTCCTCGGCGCCCGCCTCGCGCGTCGTCGTCATCAGCGTGGCCGTGGCGGGCAAGAACATCTCCGGGTACATCCCGTCGGAGCTGGGCTCGCTGCTCTTCCTCCGCCGCCTCAACCTCCACGGCAACCGTCTGTCGGGCGGCATCCCGGCGGCGCTCTCCAACGCGTCGTCGCTGCACTCGCTCTACCTCTACGGGAACCGCCTCACGGGTCCGCTCCCGGCAGCCGCGCTCTGCGGCGGCCTGCCGCGGCTCCAGAACCTGGACGTGTCCGGGAACGCGCTCTCGGGCGCGCTGCCGCTGGACCTCCGCGGCTGCCGCAGCCTGCAGCGGCTCGTGCTCGCCCGGAACGCCTTCTCGGGCGAGCTCCCGGCGGGGGTGTGGCCGGAGATGACCGGACTGCAGCAGCTCGACCTCTCCTCTAACGCCTTCAATGGCTCGCTCCCGCCGGACCTGGGCGAGCTCCCCAGGCTCGCCGGCACGCTCAACCTCTCCCACAACCACTTCTCGGGCGCCGTGCCGCCGGAGCTGGGCCGACTCCCGGCCACCGTCACGTTGGACCTCCGCTTCAACAACCTCTCCGGGGCCATCCCGCAGACGGGCTCCCTCGCCAGCCAGGGCCCCACGGCGTTCCTCAACAACCCCGGACTCTGCGGGTACCCGCTCCAGGTGCCCTGCCGCGCCGTCCCGCCGCCCACACAATCGCCGACGCCGCCGGCGGCCACGACCACCCCGCTGCCCTCCACCGCCGCGTCGTCCGATCGGGGGCACCAGCAGCCCATCAGGACGGGCCTGATCGCGCTCATCTCCGTCGCGGACGCCGCCGGGGTGGCCTTCGTCGGCATCATCCTCGTGTACGTGTACTGGAAGGTCAAGGACCGGAAAGCAGACAACCACCGCGGGTGCTACCGCGACGACGACGGCGACAGCAGCACCAAGACCGGGCTCTGCCGCTGCATGCTATGGCGGCACGGCGGTAGCGACGACACCTCGTCCTCGGGCGACGACGAAGCAGGCGACGGAAAGTACAGCAGCAGCGGCGGCGGCGGTGAGGGGGAGCTGGTGGCGATCGACCGCGGGTTCCGCGTGGAGCTGGACGAGCTACTGCGGTCGTCGGCCTACGTTCTCGGCAAGGGCGGCAAGGGGATCGTGTACAAGGTGGTGGTGGCCAACGGGACGACGCCCGTGGCCGTGCGGCGCCTGGGCGGCGGCGGCGGGGGCGCGGACCGGTGCAAGGAGTTCGCGGCGGAGGCGCGCGCCGTGGGGCGGGTGCGCCACCCCAACGTCGTGCGCCTGCGCGCCTACTACTGGTCCGCCGACGAGAAGCTCGTCGTCACCGACTTCGTCGGCAACGGCAACCTCGCCACCGCGCTGCGTGGTAAGCTAACCAACCCCAGCCAGTTGATTTGAGACATCATCATTAGTTCATTCCCTGCATGCTCCTCCTCGAAATATTTTGTTTTTTTTCGCGGGTTTAGATGCGATTTGCGTTTGTTAATTGCTCATTAGCGTTGGATCCTACTGGCTGATTTCTTGTCGGAGATCGAAACGTGGTAGATGCCGTGGATTATGTTTGATTAATGCGGTGATTATATTCTGAGCTGCTGCCAAATTTTGCTCACAAGCTAGCTAGTCACAAGAGCACATGCCACGTCCATCCAGACAAATTAAACAAGGAACAACCTTAGTAATACTGCTGATTAACCAGTCATGAAAAAATGTAGGACGAGCGAGCGACATGCAAAGAATGTTGAGATTGATCAAACGCAGAGCAATTAATTGCCTCGTCTTTATTATTAGCCATATGTATAAGCTCTACCATCGGACTCTAGGATTAGGATGGTTAATAATAGAGGGCCGGCCATGGTCAAGGACTACGCATATGCAGAGAATGCTCTGCGTACAAGCCATGGCACAGGACAGTGTAGAGTACTATGAGCAATTATGACCCTTGACAGCTCTAGCGGATATTGTACAGTGAATAAAGTTTTGGCTGTACAGGGTAGGCTATACTGTACGTGGGTGTGTTAGGCCACTAGCTTGGATTTGGTCTGTTCTATATGGTCCGGTCCGTATGGTTGTTGAATTGGGTGCTCACTTATTAGTTACTACTCATGTTTCTTCTAATGATGGGGTGGCGTAGCGCGCGGCTATAGCCCACCTTATTTTACACACAATCTTGTTGTCCACTATACTCCACTACTGCACAACTGAATTTTGGTCACTTTGGTTTCATATTTGTCAGTGGTTTAAAAAAGTTACAATTTGCAGAAGACAACGGCGCATCTATCTATTATAATAATAAGGTAACCATGCATGAGAATATACCTTGATAGTGTCAGTGACTGGTGGATCATATATTTTCCTTCAAGATTAACCTTTGCGCTGCCATTTAAGGTTAGCCCAAGCGCAACTGCATCTACCTTAATAACCACTCGACTCCCACGGGAACGCACAGCGACGAAAGCTTCCAAAACCTTGGCTGAAGAAGGCACACCGTCTTGTCCCCCCTGGCTCTGTTGGACCACGACGCTCTGTGCTATACAATCTGCATGCGATGGCTTCATGCATGCATGCTGCTGGACATGGATCTTTTTGCGGCTGGCTGGTCCTGCTGTCCGGCCTGGATGGGCGCCTGCCTGCATGCATGGTCCTTGGTGACCATCTCCCCTTCCCTTGTGACCTGTGAATGGGATCCTGGCAAAATATCCGGTGCAAACTGGGTTCTCAGTGAAACCTTGCAAACTCAGATGTGGACCATCGGATCAAAAATGTGCGGCACACGTGATGGCTCCTGCTCCAAGCAAATTTTCTGTGTAACCCCCCACCTCAGCAAAGAACATTTTACACGGCACACCCTGTTTGAAGGAACATTTGTACAATTGTCCTCCCATCTCCCATCTCTGGACTGCCGCCATCAACATTGACCTTAAATTTAGGCACTACGTGAGAACTTAAAAATCATTACAGGACTGAATCCATACCTAAGATTATGTAGCAATACACGAGCAACTCCTGGATAAAATTAGGGTGCTGCTCGAGCAGAACACTTCGACGACGATGCCAAACGCTGGTCCAGCACAGGAGCTGCCGCCACTGGCACACCACCACCTAAGCCATCGTCAATACATCCACGCCACTGCTCACACTGAATCTTCAACAAGAACAGAACTAGTGACGAGGTGACACTTGGCTTGAACCCTAGCTTGAGATCTGACATTTGGGGGCAATATGGTGGAGGACGGGAGTTGTTGGTGCTGGAGGACTAAACCCGAACCTCGGAGGCATGGTAGAGGAACGGAGCTGCTGGAGGCGGTTGCGAGATGCGGGGACCCCTAGGTATTCAATACGCTGGACCTGGACCGAAGCATGGTGGAGGACAGGAGGTCAGGTTGTCGAGCTGCTGGAGAGTGTCTAGAGATGGAAGATGACTGGAGTTTTGTACAAATGTTCCTTCGAACAGGGTGTTCTTCGTATAATGCTCTATGTGGAGGCGGGGCGTTACACAGAAAATTTGCTAGCAGCACGAGCAATTGATGTGTGCCGCACATTTCAGATCGGACGATGTCCAATTGAGTTTGCATGTTTGCACTGAAAGTCCAGTTTGCACTGGATATTTTACCTGGGATCCTCGCCGGTGCTCTTGTGGCCATCATCGTCTTTGACTTGCCCAGAGGCCAGCCAGAACCTAACAGGCAACTGCATGCGGTGGTAGAGACGCAAACTGTGTCAAACTGCAATGCATCACTAGCATGCCAAGCCCCCACATAATTTGCATTTGCATATATAAGTTAGCAGCCTAATCCTATGTGCCTAAGCAAGATAATTTGTCTCTCTTCGAGAGCACCGGCAGATTCAGAATTCCTCTTCGCCACTGCTGGAGACTCGAGAGTACTCAGGAATTAATCATGATAGCTCCGTACCGCCACACGGGATCCTAATCCTTTGACACTAGTATTTTGCTCGAGTCCTTCATTGCCCCTAGGATGAGGGAAAAGGAGACAAAGATGGTTGCTTGACACATAAGGTACCGTAGCTGCTGTTACTGGTTTATATCTGTATATATCCCCATTCATAGCAATAAATAAACGAGGGAAAAAGGGGAAAAGTGGCACGCTTCGTTAACGCTGATGTTCGACAAAAGCTTTACACCAAATCATACCCAGCTGACAAAGCTCAAAAGGCTCTTTTCTTTTCTTTTTTTTGCCGCTCACTCAATTGGGCACCGACGCTGACAGACAGACCAAGAAAGGGCTGCAATGGAAGATCCTTTTCGTCCACCCTTTCCACCGTCACGCAGACCTCAGACCATGTCGGTCGTCGAACAAACAGAGGTGCCCAACAGAAAAGCAGAGCAGGAGGCCTTTCTAAGCCTGACGAAACGAAACCTTTTGTGCCTTAACACCATGAATATTCTCTCTCTCCGATCTCGTGCTAATTAGTAATCTACAAAGAGAAATGCGTAAAGAATGTGATGATTGAGCATGGGCAACGCTGCCTAGGCACGCCTGGGTAATGCATCATTAGAACCTCCTTTTTTTTCAACGTGCTTAATGATGGGTGTCGATCAGCACTGAGTTGCTCAGGCTGGCTGGTGATGCCAGATTTGGGGGCTTTTGGGGGCTAGTGGGACAAAGGACAGCGCCTTTGCACGCATGCTAATGAGCCTTTAGCCTGGGAGATACAGGTACCGGCTGTTCTCGGCTGCATTTCTGCAGCAGCAGATTGTTGGTCACTGACTGACGTATTCCTTTCTGAAAGTCTAGTTGTTCGCTGTACTTTTAACAAACTTTCTGAAACGAAAGCGAGACGCATGCGGTGCTCATGAACAGTGAGTTGACAGCCATGGCACGACAGTCGACAGGGCTGTATAGGTTTACCGACAGCCGCAGCATCAGGCAATGTGCCCTGCACCCTTCTTTGATTACGTTCTGTTGGATGGAATTGCTTGCCACACTGTAGTTCTCTCATGGTTGTTGTCAGTTTCGATTTTCCTGCAATTTACTATACCAACTGTAAAAGGGCGTGTAAAAAAAACTTTTGCAAAACTGGAATTTATTACGACGTGAAATTTGCATGCTCTTTCATCATACAGACACAGAAATGTTTTTTTTTTTTGGGAAAATGGAACATCACGGATCATTCCGTAACTGAGAAGTTCCGATGCAAAGCTGGCTCCTGATTCCTAACTGAATTGACGCTTCTTTGCTTCCACAGGTCGGCCTGGTCAAACCGCGCTGTCGTGGTCAGCGCGGCTCAAGATCGCCAGGGGCGCGGCGCGCGGGCTGGCGTACCTCCACGAGTGCAGCCCGCGGCGGTTCGTCCACGGCGAGGTGAAGCCGTCCAACATCCTGCTCGACGCCGACTTCACCGCGCGCGTCGCCGACTTCGGCCTCGCGCGCCTGCTCGCCGTCGCCGGCTGCGCCCCCGACGGGCCGCCCTCATCGGGTGGCGCCGGCGGGCTCCTCGGCGGCGCCATCCCGTACGTCAAGCCACCGGCGGCGGCGCCGGGCACCGGTCCGGACCGTTTCGGCGGCGGGTACCGCGCGCCGGAATCGCGGGCGGCCGGTGCGAGTGCGAAGCCGACGCAGAAGTGGGACGTGTTCTCGTTCGGGGTGGTGCTGCTGGAGCTGCTGACGGGGCGAGGCCCGGCGGCCGACCACGCGTCGCCGTCGACGTCGGCGTCGTTCTCGGCGCCCGTGTCGTCCGGGTCCACGGCGGCGACGGCGATGACGGACCGGTCCGGGAGCGGGGAGCACGGCGGCGTGCCGGAGGTGGTGCGGTGGGTGCGTCGCGGCTTCGAGGAGGACGCGCGGCCCGTGGTGGAGATGGTGGACCCGGCGCTGCTGCGAGGCCCCGCGCTGCCCAAGAAGGAGGTGGTGGTGGCGTTCCACGTCGCGCTCGCGTGCACGGAGGTCGACCCGGAGCTCCGCCCGCGGATGAAGACCGTCGCCGACAGCCTCGACAAGATCGGATCATGAGTCACTAGCTCATGCTAGCACACACAGCTACACAGAAGCGAAGCGATGCTCACCTATGGTCATTTTTTTTCCGTCTCCCCCCATTTTCTCTTTCTCTTGTAATTCAGTTTTTGTTTCCTCCTTTTTGCTGTGCTCTCTCGCAATTGGCTGTTTGTAATTTTTGGTTATTCTTTTGGGTGCAATTCATGATTTCCGTAACGGTATATAGAGAGAGATATGTAGGAGAAAGGGTATTTTTCCAGCTTAATTTTTCAGTAGATATTGAGGATGTGTATCTTGTGAAAATTCAGAACAAGTGCTACTTTTGTGGTGTCCAGTAACTAACTAGATGGGCACTTAGAACGATGGAATTTAATGATTTGTCTTGAGTGACTACAACACAATGAGAGGACTCGTGGAATTCTCCAAAGATTTGCATTTGAAGATCATCTCCAAGAGAATATGTATCTCACTAGCTATTTCTAAATTTAGCTAAAATATGAGAAAATTCCAGTCCAACGGCTTCGTCATCTGCCTCTCCAAAATAGCGTGTAGGCTATCCCGGAAATGTCGCTCGGCAGAACAGGCGAGCCGGCCTCGCTCGCCATCCGGGTGGCCATGCGTTTCCCGCGTGGGCCTCGCTTCCCCGTGCTCGCTCTCGCTCCTTCTCCTTCTCTAGTCCTCCGCGATGTGTCGACCAATCCTCGTCGCCGATAGCCGACGTGGCTGGCTCGGCATGATTCTGGTGTTTGTCCGTGTGCCCCGGATGCAGACCGCAGACCTTGAACTTTTCTGGTTCAATCCTTGCCTTGGTCTTCCTGAGATTAATCTAGAAGCAATGCACATGATCCAGAATCCCTAGATGAACCTGTATAGCACTAAGCAACAACCATGGCCAGGCCAAGCCCCTCAATACGGTGACCGACCGGTGCCCAACAGCCCAAGCGGCGAACAGCAAGGCGCTGCATGGTGTTGAGATATGGGTTCAAAAAGATAGCTAACCTGATTTAAAGATTCTACTGCGGATGACATATACATTGAGAGTCCAAATAGTTTTAGAGAGCCAATTTAGAAATCTAAATTTATATATGCTCTTGGAGATACTTAACATAGTACGCCCAAAAGATGGTACAGAAATTCTCGTAGCCAGTTCCATTCTATCATACGTGTTCTTTATAGTTGTACATTGCACCCACGAGTCCTCTCATTTTTGGTTGATTTTCATCGTGATAGGCGATTTTTCAGTTACAAATTACTTCGTATCTTAATAAACCATTTCCTATAATTATGTTAAGTAAATTTTTTATATTTAATTAATTTATAGCAAGAAAATATAAATATTTGTGACACCAAAATAAATATATTATGATAATTTACGGTGTACCTATTCATATTAATTTTGTGTCATAGAAATATTTTAGATATTTTTAAAGAAATTTGGTGGGATGAAACTTAATAAACGGGAACCGCATTGTTGCTTCTTTACAACAGGTTAATATAGGTGAGGAAAGAGATGTGTTTGTATGGGGCTTAAAAGTCTCGGAGGATTTTACAATCAAGTCTATATATGCTGCATTAATTAACAATAGGTAAGAGTGTCGCAAGATATTTGATAAACAAAGCTTTCCATGAAATTCAAAGTTTTCATATGGTACTTAAAGAGAGGTGTGACTCTAACCAAGGATAATTTAGCCAGGTGAAATTGACATGGGGATAAAAGTTGTTGCTTATGTCATTTTTCAGGGACAATTCAACTCCTGTTCTTTAATTGGTTTTACGCCAAATTTTTGTGGCACTATATATGCTGTTTAGGATTACTATGCTAATGAATGTAGATGATTTGTTCTAAATTGGTCTAAATTGAAAGATAAAACGTATAATATCTTGTTATTAACAGCAGCTGTGATACTTTTTTGGGTAATCTGGATAACAAAGAATGAGATAGTTTTTGATAAATGTAGACCAAAATCTCTTTTACAGATACTATTCCGAGGAACTCACTAGCTATGTCAATGAGCAAACTTGCAACGGCATAAGAATCTTAAGGATCAAATGATCTTTGTGATATAGCACCTTGAGACGTCCGCATTAGATTTCTTTAGATCAAATGGTTGGCTTTCGCAAAGACATATTAGTTATGTTTAGCCAAAAAATATTTGTCTTTCCCGTTTCCGTGTGTGGGGTTGTAATTTTTTTTACAGCCCATTTTATTCCTGTAATAACTGGCCTGATTCTATCCCTGAATAGATGAAGTTGGATATTTTATTCTTTATCTAAAAAATAAAAAAATTTAGATATAGATTTAAAAAACAATTTATGACATGAAGATACCTTATAATTAGACAAATAATATGAAATTATCCCCTTCATAGCCCCATCGGAGACAAGGCAACATCCGTCAAACATCAACTCTTAATATAGATTTTGATTGATCTTTTTTCACTACCATGGGAAACAAATGTTAGTTCTTTACAGTCCCATTGATGGCCAACAAAGGGAATCAAGAAGTATCATAAGGGATGCTCTCTGTCATCTCTTTGAGTTTTAACTAGGTGGACTCCCGTACTTTTTCACGGGAAGATTAGTTTTGATGACTATTATGAATGAAAGAGAGATATAAAATTTATGAGTTGTTTAATGAGAATTGCAAACCATAAACCTTAAGGGTTTCTAGGATCAAGAAACGTTGTTGTGGAAGTTGTTGATGATTTGGAATAAAATTATTTATTCAAAGTAAACAATTATAAGTTAATGTTAGTAGATGATGTGACATAATACTAGTTGGAGGACGATGTGTCTTTTTCTGACATGTAGATCATAATTGCAAATACTAATTGACATAAATATATTTGATAGTGGACTGATGAGGTGAATAGTTTCGACGTTGAGATGAGATAGTGTGGTACCACAGTTGGATTAGTGGATGTCGTGGTGCAAAGCGGTACTAGAGAGTTAGCTAGGTTAATACCTCTTGAATCGCTAGAAGAGTTGCTTGCTATATTAAAAAGGAGAAAGTGAATATCGACGAGTGTTCTATAGAATTGAACTCAAAACTAAGGTAAAAGAACTCAATCAACCATGCTAAAGGAGACATGGAAGGTGTTTTGTTCCTACTGCGATCCAAAAAGACCCGTCTCATATTTAATGTTTTGCAAAACTCTATAGTTTATCTTTTGGTTTGCTCAAATATCTTGTTATTTCTCTCCTTCGGAAGGACCAGATATAGAGAAACCATGTGTTCGCACCTTCGATACTTCCCTAGTAAGTAGGGTTATCAAAGGAATACCTAGAAAACAATAATCTGGACACCTATTTGGGGCGGTAAATATACATCTAGGAAATTTTACAAGCATGTCTTCAAGGGCTTCGAAGCTCATATAGTCTATAAAAAAATATGGAAATCAAGATGTACCTCTCGAATTAAATTCTTTTTTTAATGGTTAGATGCATTCAGGTAAACCCTGTATGTATCTCCTTTTCTCTTTTTAAATTAATGAAAATTTTAAGCACCGTGAGGAACTCCCCCACAGTTTTTATTGACAAAAAAGTAGGATTATCAAAGAATAGAAGCCCCCTCTTGCTCACTCTTTGCATTCTCAACATAGCAATCCACCAACTCTTGATCTGCTAGGAGACCATGTGGCTCGAACATGTTGTTTGAGGTCCTGGTCATGATCTCAACCCAAAGATTTAGCAATGTTTCAATAGCTTGTTGACAAAGCATACATATTCTAGAGTTTGGCCAACCATGCACTTCTAACTTATGTAAAGTCCAAATTCTATTTTGAATGTTAGCCAACCGAGGAATTTTCACATAGGGAGGGTATCCCCGGTTTCCAGGTTAATGTTTCAAAATATGGTTAGTGCTGTTCGTACATATTGTACATGATATACTGAAGATGTTATATATTGTTCATCATGTGTTAGCTTATGCGCTAAAGCATGGAGTGCATCACTAAAATTGAAAAGGATCTTGACTTTGATAAGAAAAAGTGAAGTTGAGTACGACTTGAGTTATTTCTCTAACTGCAAGTATAGACTCTAATTCTAGTCAAGGCATCCAATGAGCTTGAGATAAGGTGACCCTTTCCTAGCTTCGTGAATGGAATCTGAATCTATAGTTGTTAAGTGGACATAATGAAACAACCTCGATTTCCACGAAGGGAAATCCACAGAACCGAAGTGTAATATGACCATTTAAATCACATTACCCGATAACAGTTGAATACTATAATCCATACATCGAACAAAAGAGTGCAATAGAGAGGTTTACAATAACTTATTACATCACCATCTGGTGGAATCAGAGTTCATGCAGCATAACAACAAAAGCTTGAGGTACGGAAGCTATCATCTTCGATCCAACTTGAGCGTAGGCACGAAACCCTCAATCGCTGTACTCCCCAGATGAGTACTCACTCCTTGAACCTGAAACCAAATTTTCAGTACGATTTGTACTGGCCACACTCCCATCCTATGCATTGCTTTGTGGAAGTTGGATGCAAAATGGATATAATAAAAGGAACCTATGAGGCTGGGGTTTTCCTATGCAATTAATCAGGTATATAAATAATAATATAATAAACAAGTTTTAAACACAAACCCATCCCCACCATCCATCACCATCCATAACTGTAGCACCATCCCTACTTCTCCAACACCGTCTCAGACTCGAGTTGACAAGCTAACTCCCTCTCGGCTTGCCTCAACGGCCTGCAGCCCTCAACCTGGCTCACGACCGGAAAACATACTCAGGGAAAGATAGAACACTCCACTCACTAGTCCGGTGCATCCTCCTAAGGAAAGGTCCATAGCCAATGAATTGTCTTATGTATCGATCGATCAACCATACACTCTGCAGAGGTTTCACTAATCCACTAGATAACCATCATCGGTGTTGATCACCACCTAGGCAGATTTTGAGCGCCTACTGCCATAGATGCCACTCTACCATCCAGCTCTGGATCGCTGGAACTGTGAAGAGAGCATGTATCCGCTCCCGTAGAGGATGCCATGCCATGTACCCACTCCCGAAGGGGGTGCCATGATCGTCTCGGTAGGGTGTTAGCTCCATCCCATGCATATACCTTCCTATCACTACTCGCCTAGCAGTAGTGGCATCGATCTATCCAGCGGTTCGGCCATCTCCCCCCCATGGAGAGGTGGAAAGCAAGAGATTCCTAAGGTCCAGATACCAGCGTAGCAGTTCCTAAGTTTGATCAAACCGGGATATCTTTATCAGGGTTTATCTTTAACGTGCTACCACGACACCTTCGTCCCAGGCTCCACCTCTCAGAAGATCACACCCAAAGATCACCATCACATCTCAGTTAGCCCACCACAGGCTCCTCTCATGGGAATGTCCAGATCCATTCCCTGGCAAGACTTGCTCCAAAAGCTCGTCGGTCGTAGATCCCGGCTCGATCGACTCAACCCTCACCCTACTCCCTGCCGTAAGCTCCACCCCAAACCCAGATATAGCATCATCAGCTCACATGCCCATCTGATCCATCAACTCACACATCTCCAGCCTGCGCCCTCCAGGCCTTCCCAGTGTTCATCACATCGCATCAAAATGTAAGCGAGTGAATTATATATATAATTATAGCAGATAAGCAAGTGGCTAACATAACAGCGGGTATGCAGGTGAAAGTTTACATCAAGGTAGGGCTCATCAAGTAATAATCTACTATGCAAACGTAGCACAAGCAAATCATTATAGCAACAGGAATTAGAGCACTAGCCATACGACATTTGCCATGCGTAATGGGATCTACGAGGTTGGGGAAGGTGGGCACCTTCACTGACGTAGCTGTCAGACTTCTCCTGGCAGTCACTGTCGTCAGACTTGTCCTCGCTCGAGCCTGTAACGAGAATTATCGGTCACGGAAGCGACCCTTATAGATTAGCACAAAGAACTAATGCCAAATAGAAGATCCAAATGCACTCAAACATAGCTTAGATAGGTAGGGCTCGATTTATAGAAAATTTGGATATGTGGATCGCATTTTTCGAAGCTCGTATGAATTAGTTATGAATTTTCAAAGATTTAACCACTTTCTGAAAAGGAAAAGGGTCGATTTATCTGGTGCTGACATGTGGCCTCACGGGATTGGCCACATGTCACACGCGGGTCAACAGGGTCAACACAGCGGTTGACGTGGTGAATGACGTCATGCTGACGTCAGCATTGACCGGGTCAACGGAGGCCTGACAGGTGGGTCCGGGGTGACGTCACTGCTGACGTCAGCAGTCAACGATCAACGGTCAACTGACAGGTGGGCCCCACTGGGCCGTTAACGGTTCAGCAGTCAACGATCAACGGTCAACTGACAGGTGGGCCCCACTGGGCCGTTAACGGGCCGTTAATGGGCCGTTATTGGGTCGAGTGGGCCAGATATGGGCCGGGCCAGGCCCGCCACGTGCACGCGCTGGTGCGGCCACGTCATCACACTGAATTCGAACTGGGCTCGGTCCACGGGCGCTGGTCCACAGTACACCGGCGTCTGCTGGGCCCACTGTCAGCGACTCAGGTCCTCATGAGCCACGTCCATTTGGTCGGAGTCTGGGTCCACGCGGTCCACCGGTCAGTTCACGGTGCACCGATTACACTGGGTCCCACTCGCAGCGTCACGGATCACGTGGACCATGTCCATCTCCTTCTGGCCGCACTCATTCCCTTCCTCTGTCTTTCAAACCCGATGGCGCGAGCTCACCGGCGGCGGGGAATCTTCGATTCTCGGCGCTATGGCGGTCCTCCTGCCTCATCAACCTGCCCATCGGCTTCAGGACTTCTCGGCGGACATGACGATGGGCTTCAAGGCGGTGGCTTGTCTCTCGGCGGCATGCTCCACGACGGGCAGCGGCTCGGCGGCGATGGCGCTCGGTGCAATCTTCACACTGAGCCATTCCGGGTCTAATTTGGGGGCATCGGTGTTCGATTGAAGTCACGCAGCACCTCTCCGAGGCGCCGGCGGTGACCAAAACCCGCGGCGGAGTCCACGCGGGCAGCAACATCCACGGCGGAGCTTCGGCGTGACCATGGTGCACGACAACAACACTCAGAGAGGGTCCACGTCCTCCATATTCTTCCCCGATCGACGCAGCTTGTCACGGCGGTGCTCCTCGGCGCCTTCTTAATCTTCGCAGTGGTCGGAGGCGATGGGAAACGACGGTGAACGGCGGCGCTCCAGCGCGGCATGGCGGCAGCACGATGTTGGCAAGGTGGCTCAGGAACGGTGCTTCGGTGAGACAAACACGGAGCTAGGGTGCGCACGGTGTCTGGCTCATCAAGGCGAGCACAGAGCCATGGTCAAAGAAGGGCAAGGCTCAACGGCGTGGCGGCAGGGTGGCTTCACCGCGGCGACGCTCAGCGCGCGGCGGCGGCTAGGGCGGCTTTCGATCCGGCATCCTCCCGATGCCATGGTCCGAGGGGCTCGGCCGGTCTATGAGTGCATGTGCGTGTGTCCAAGTAGGTCGGTTGCGACCTTGGCCTACGCGCTCGGTGCGAGCGCCATGACCGATAGTAGAGGTCGAGGCGGAAGAGGGCGATGGCGGGGGTGCTCACCGGCGCGGTCAAGGATGGAGTTGCGGTACACGTCCAACAACTTCGGCTCATGGTACTGCTCCTCCTTCCTACTCCCGATGCAGCAGCAGCGGCTCCGGGTCGATGGCGGCGGCCTTCTTCTCCAACTCCGGTGGCAGCGGCTCCTTTTCCCCCACCTCCTTCTTCTCCAATTCCTCCCCTTCTTCCTCAAATTGGCATTGCTGGTGAGTGGAATTGCAAGCCACCGGTGTGGCGGCGCGGCCTGGGAACCCTAGAGCGCCGGGGCGCTACTTATAAGGACGGGGCGAGGGGCATGGCAGCCATGGTGGTTTGCCCGAGCGGCTGGGGGTAATCTGGTCCAAGGGAAGCTTCCAGGCGGCTACCTCGGGTCCGGTGGGCTCCAGCGGGCAGAGAGGCGAGGTGAGACACCTTCGCGGTGAAGGATGAGAGGGGACAGGCGGGGGGATAGCTGCGCTCAGGCGGTTGCGAGCGCGCGCGGGAGAGCAAGATGCTCACGGCCGTGGGTGCCTTGTGGCGTCAGCTTGTCGGCCGACGTGGCTCGCGGGCGGTTGGACGCGGGCAGGCGCGGTATGGCGGCCAGGCACATGGTGCGGAGCGCAGGCGGTCAGGCGGGCGCGCGGGGGAAAAGGCGGGGAGGTCGGGATGACCTCAGCCGAAATGATGACAAGCGGGTCCCTCTGCGGGCCCATCGGTCAGCGGCGGTGGCTGGTGAAGTGGCGCGGGCGCGCGGTGTTGGGCCGCCTTGCTGGGCCGGTGCAGCGAGCGGGAGAGAAAAAGAGAGCGGGTGAGCGAGCAGGCTGCCTTGCTGGGCTGATCGGGCTGGTCGGCGCGGAAAGAAGGAGAGAGGGAAGAGGAGAGCGGGCCGGGCTGGTTGCAGGTTCGGGCCGAAAGGCTTTTCTTTTTTTGTTTTCATTTTCTTTTTTTTCCATTTTCAAATACATGTATACATATACATATATATATATGTGATGTGCTAACTTTAAATAGCAAAGTAGTGAGCATACAAGGCCCTTATATTGTTAGGGTATTATTCCCTTAATATTTATTTATGAAAATAAATATTATATTATCATTTTATTATTCATTTCATAAATCAAATAAAAACCAAATCACATGTGATAATGCAACATGGCATGAGAGCTATTGAAACATTGAAGGTAAGCCATTGCAACATTGAAATATAACATGTGAAACATTGTTCATGACATAAGATGTAGATCATGTTATGAAGCTAATGCATGTCATGCTTAGGGTTAAGACATGATTATGGGTATATGATAGCATGTCACACTCATCACTCAGGGTTTTGTCGAAAAAATTTTGTAGTTCAGATTTTCGGGTTGTTACACATAATCTATACAAAATATAGATAATCGTGTTCACAAGAGTGTGCAGAATCAGCTAAGCTTATTAAGTGTGTTCTAGTTCCAATTATGAATTGAGAAGTGGGACTGTTTTGTAACTGTTGACTGCAAAGGTGAGAAGATGATCAAAAAGAGGAGAGGTGTCGGTTACCTGGGAAAGGGGTACCCTAAACCCTCGTTTAACTGGGCGGATCCCCGAAGTCAGCAACGCAATCCCTCCAACGACATCCCTCATTACCGCTCGGAAATGCACAAACTAAAGCATGCTAGACCGGCCCACGAACGGGCGTCGACAGCCCAAAACCACAACATGCTCGACGGATCACCGTACGGACCGAGACTGTATTCTCAAGGGTGCGACTCGGGCGACCCCTCGAGGACGGAACTCCGCCTGGGCGAACGGGGCGTCCTCGAGGACAGAACTTCACCCGTGCGAATGAGCAGCCCTCGAGCGTGGTAAAACCCTCGGCTACCTACTCTCAGTACGGATCCAGGCGCATTCAATGCATTTTACCTGCTCCCGCCTAACCGTATGGCCACAGTTATCAAAACAGCTGCGGGTATGGCAGTCAAATCCTGCTTTTACTGTCCATACCCTGGAATCCCGCGGATCGTACCTCACTGCCGCGCCATACCGAGCACTGTGCCCCGTCCGACACCCCCTCGAGACGCATATTCCCTGCATATCTCGAGATTCGACCTTATCCGATGAGCCTCGACCCCCTCAACTCGAGCCCCTCGTCTTGACCCAAGGCCTCGACCGTCGCCCCTCGACACCGTCACGCCGACCCTCGAGCGGGACTTCAACAACTTCGGTCAACACTTCAACAACTACCGACGCGACGGCCGCAGGGCTTCCCATACCGACGCACGCCTCTACAGCGGCACCGACATAATCGGCATCAACGTCATACGCCACCGACCATGTTAGCACTAAAAACATGTACTCCTGTGCCCCTCCTTCGCCTATAAAAGAGGGAGCCGGGACTTTAGCCAAAAAAAGAGATCCTAGAGCTTCATACGCTAAGGCTTAGATCACAGAACAACACTGTGAGACAGTGTAGAGAGCTAAGCGTACGAAACGCTCGAGCTCAAGCCCACACTTCTCACACCCGCTTGTATTCACCCCTGTACTAGCGCTTCGGTGTAAGATATCACAAACTATCCCCCCGCTGGACGTAGGGCCTTCTTTGCCCGAACCAGGATAAATCGCGGTGTCCTTCTTGCATCATCCACCGGATTAAAGGAGTATGCAATTACAAATTTACTCGTTGGTGTTGACCCCCGGGATCGAAACATCGACAAGAGGAAACCGGCAATCACCCTTAACCACATCAACCACAACAGCCGGTTAACACAAACAGGCGACGGCTTTCCGTGGGCCGGCCCAGGCCCAGGCCCGGCCCCACAAGAGCACTGGCGGCTCCGTCAGTGACCCTGCTAGTCAAAAACCCCGAACGCGGCCCGCAGAGCCCAGTGGGTAAAACCCTTTCCTCCGCACTCCTACTCGGCTACTGCAACCCGCGCAGCCGCCGCCAACCCGCGCCCTCGCCGTCCCCCCCGGCGGGGCGCCCCCCCAAACGCTTCTCCTCTCCGGGAATGGCGTCGGCGGGATTCCCCTCTCGAATCGCCGGTAAGCCGCGGCTCGCCTGCTCGCCCGCTTCACTCTGTTCTAACCTGCGCCCTTCTTTCCGTCGCGTCGCTAGCTAGCGACAAAACCCAATCCGGTGTCTCGCCGGGGTGGACGCGGCGGGGCACTCCAATCCCGTCGAGGCGATCAGGGATTCATCTTTGCCCCGTGCGCCTTTCTGATTCGTACTCCCGAATCCCAAATCTTCGTGCAAGGGTTCAGCTGAGCTGAGCTGAACCCCGACGCTGAGTCCGTCCCTGTCCTGCATTGCGTGTTTGCTGAACAGGCCGCCGTTAGATATTTGTAGTGTTTGTTTCGTGTTTACGCTGACTTCTTGATGTGGCCCTGCAGGGATTAGTGTCCGTCCCGACTCCAGTTCAGCCTGCCTTATTCACAAGGTAATGAAAACGACGGTCTTGCTTGCCACCCTCTGTTTTCCACTTGTTATACGACAAACCAGCAGTCATGCTAACCGTTGATATGAATGATAGGTTGGAGCCCTGTCGAACACTCTCCCTGGCGCAGTCGCTGTTCAGGTTCACCGCCACCAGAACAAGGCCCGCAATGGCCAAGGTACAAATCTTACTTGGACTTGGACTCAACAGAGGTGAAGTATTAGGACTTTTAAGTCTATTATTACTAGGTCTTAGTGAAACAATCCTACTAGGAATAGAACTTCTACTTGCATGAACAGAGTCTTGATGGGGACTACATATAAACAGGGGTGGACGCCATAGTCATGAACAATCAACCAAGCCAACATAAGGGTCTCATCCAAGGCTTGTAAGGAGCAATTAGGAACACTCAAGAGGATTGGTTAGAACAGTCCTATTGCACTAGGTTCTTGTATAGGACAAGAAGGAGGGGCCTAGAGGATCAAGTAGAGTTGTGAGAGTACTAGGATTTTCTACAAGATTTGTCTACTCTGTTTAATACTGTGCAAGCTTGCTTTTCAAAGATCCAAGGGTTGCTGTGCATAACTAGGGATATCATATTCTTTTTTTTTGTTGAAAGCAGGATATCATATTCTAACAGCCTTTGTTATTGTCAGTCTTCCTTTTGTGTGCGTTGACATGTTAGGAACCTTTATCTATACCTGTAATGTAGCACATACTACTGGCACAACCTGTTTTCTGTACTTCACACTCTGATTTTGTTTATCTTAGGGTTCTGAATTTGGTCATTCATAAAATAAAATTATTGGCCTGCAATAATGTTGTCACTTCTTTAAATTGCATTGTTCCAATCGAACTGCACTTAGGATTCCTCCTTGCTTGGTGATGCTAACCATCTATGGTTAAACAGTCTTATAGCGGCAAATAATATCAGCTGCCACTTGGGACATGACTAGGAATCTAGTTGAATCCATCTTTTGTTCAATCTTGTTCTTTTCACTTGGGTGGACAATGACTTATTCTCATCTATGGAGTATGGACTAACCATTAAAAAGGTTTGATTGAAAAAGTTTTTGGAAGGGTGGTCCTGCAACATTGCCGTTCTTCATTAATTTACCTGTACACTAAATAGCTTCTTACTGCTTGTAATAGGAAACTTTAGTAACTTAATTTATTGTTGTTACTGCTATCTAGACACCAGAATAGCAATTTTCTGTTACTAGGATGATAACTCCTGTATCTTTGTCAAAATACACAGCTATCAGGTGTGCAATGGAAACTGGAAAAGAGCAGGGTGCAATTTCCACTGCTAGTAGCGGTGATCAAACCAAGGGCGGATTGCGTGGAAAATTAAATAAAGTTGTTTTAGCTTATAGTGGTGGTCTAGATACATCCGTTATTGTTCCATGGTTGAGGTATAGATATTCCTTATTTTAGTTTGTCTTTTACGAAGCTTGAAGTCTACATTGATCTAACTTGTGCTAGCTATATTCTTTTTGTTTACTAATTGAAGGGAGAACTATGGTTGTGAAGTCGTCTGTTTCACTGCTGATGTTGGCCAGGTTTGTAACCTTATATTGTAGCTTGACCTATTCTGAGCATACGTAATGAAATTGCTGTACAATTCTACTGAAAGCTGTGTAATGTCTAGCCAACATATTCCTGTTTCTTTCGGTCCCATGTCTCTTTCTTATTTAGAACACTTGCATATTTTTCTGCTTGTTGCATTTCTGTCAGGAGTTCCAAAACTAATGGTTTCTCACCTGTCGTTTCTATGGCTTTGCATTGCCCTAATTTCTAAAGTTGTGAATCTTTTTATATTCTATTCTTCTACTGATTTATTATTTTGTTTGGTTGTCAATATGTAAATAGGTGATATCATAGTTTAGATTTTCTATCCATTTTCTTGTAGCTAACCATCTGTTTAAATATAGGGTGCCATTGAATTGGAAGGATTGGACAAGAAGGCAAAAGCCAGCGGTGCATGCCAGCTTGTTGTGAAGGACCTGAAAGAAGAATTTGTTGGTGAATATATATACCCATGCTTGCGTGCAGGTGCAGTTTATGAAAGAAAGTATCTGCTTGGGACCTCGATGGCTAGGCCTGTTATTGCTAAGGTAAAATTAATACAATAACTGCATCTTGTTATTGTATAATCACAAATAATGTGCATCAATATTTTTTTAAAATTAATTTTTGATATTGCATGTTTCGTTGAGATTTGATTGACATGATGGCTTACAGTGTACTGTGCACATGATGGAAGAAATGTAATTTGAATTATAATCAGTACTACATCATCAAAGTTGCTCATGTAAACTTGATGTAACTTTTGATAGCCATTTACTCTTTTGGTAGAAATATATCAAATCTGTTCCAGACTTCCAATAGAACATGGTATGCTTCTTGGTATACATAGGCTTGACAATTTTTTCTTTGATGCATTGTTATTTCTTATTTGTTCCATTGGATGATCATCTTGATTTTGTTGATTTGATCTGCTAGTCCTGTAGACTAGGTGGCTCAGCTGTTGTTTGGCATGGAATGATATGTTCAGTTAACCTATTGTGAGTCTTATCATGGGCATCATGCAGTAGAACTACTGGAAGAAGAATATCATGGGGTAGGGCATGTTGTTTTGTATTTCATAATTTATTTACTTGCAATAAAATATTGAAATATGCTTCAAACAATATGCTGAATGCTACATATATTTTTTAGGATCTATAGGTGAGGCTGTCCCAGACCTCGCAGTGCGGGAGCCTACGGCACTGGGTACGCCCTGTAGGTGGGGCTGTATTGGCAGCATTAATACGTTGTTATTCTTCTAAATACCCCAAGTTTTATGGCCTAACAGAGGTATATTAAGAAATTATATCTCCACTGCAGGCAATGGTTGATGTTGCCAAGGAAGTTGGTGCAGATGCAGTTGCCCATGGATGCACTGGGAAAGGCAATGATCAGGTAATGATGTTGTTAGCATGAATATTAATATGGCCGACCATCTTTTAATGCTACCCTATTCTGCAGGTTCGCTTTGAGCTTACATTCTATGCTTTAAATCCTGAACTTAAAGTGGTGGCACCTTGGAGGGAGTGGGATATCACAGGACGTGAAGATGCTGTTGAATATGCAAAGAAACATAATGTACCTGTTCCAGTTTCAAAGAAATCAATATACAGCCGAGATCGAAACTTGTGGCACCTTAGCCATGAGGTATTATCTATTTTCTTGTTTATTGCTTCTAGTTTTATCAAATCATTTTTGTGACTCATTATCTTTACATGTAGACTAGAATCTTATCTTATTATACGAGAATTTTACAAGACTCCAACTTTTACGCTAATATATGCAAAATGTCATATTAATGTTGTCCATTAATGTTCTGCATCTTTACCTTGTTGATGCATTTAACCAAACAACATGATGCTTATCTTTGATGCGAGATGAAGTGAATAATTCTCTACATTGCAGGGTGACATCCTGGAGGACCCAGCAAATGAGTCAAAGGAAGATATGTATATGATGTCTGTTGCTCCAGAAAATGCACTTTTGAAACCTGAGTGAGTGATCAATATTAAATCTTTTCACTCATATCTTTTTACATGTTTGCTGCAGTCTGTAGCACGGTTTACTCTGTATGCACAATTGAGCACTGACCCCAATTTACATACACCATTATTGCACTTGGTATTCCAGAGTTTAATTCATCCAAGCAAGGATTGGCATGGAATTTGATATGATTAATATAGACATAGGTTTTCCATTCGCACTCTGCATATGTACCAATGCTGTGATAGATTAATACTGAGCCGCATATACAATCAGGTATCTGGAGATTGGTATTATTGCTGGTGTTCCTGTTTCAATTAATGGCCGAGACCTCTCGCCAGCGTCCCTCCTCTTGGATCTCAATGAAATCGGTGGAAAGCATGGGGTTGGGCGTATCGACATGGTGGAAAACCGGCTGGTTGGCATGAAGTCACGTGGCGTGTATGAGACCCCCGGTGGCACCATCATGGCAGCTGCGGTGCGTGAGTTGGAGTCCCTGACCCTGGACAGGGAGACAATGCAGTGGAAGGACATCATTGCCCTCAAGTACGCCGAGCTGGTGTATGCAGGCCGCTGGTTTGACCCGCTCCGGCAGTCCTTTGACGCCTTCATGGAGAAGATTACAGCGACCACCACTGGTTTAGTGACCTTAAAGCTGTACAAGGGATCGGTGAATGTGGTGGCCCGAAAGAGCCCGTACAGCCTGTACAGGGAGGATATCTCCTCGTTTGAGAACGGGGAGATCTACAACCAGGCTGACGCTGAGGGGTTCATCAGGCTGTACGGTCTACCGACACGGGTCCGGGCTATGCTGGAGAAGGGTATCTGAGTAGTTGCTTGTTTAATTCATTAGAAATAAAAAAAAAA
>CM041646.1:28445870-28473394 GCA_023333625.1 Bothriochloa decipiens
GGGGGGCAGCGGAGGGGTTCCCTTCCCCTCTGTTCGTCCTCCGCCTCCTCTTCATGGTGGCCGTTTCGTGGCGGTGGCTGGGGTTGTGCCGACGTTGGGGGACGGTCTTCGTCTACGCCGTCCCTCCCCTATGCCTCCGACCACTGTCGTGAGGCGGTCGTTTTTTAGGACGGAGGCCTTGGCGTCCACGGGGATGCTGGTCCAGGGCTCTGCTCCAGATTCGGCACCTTCAGAGGGTGGCGGCACCTGCGACGGGAGCGGTGGTCGGCGGCGGCGGGTGGCTGGTGGACGTTCACGGTGGCGGGAGGCTGGTGTTCGACAGGTGGTCTGGCGGGGTGCTGGCGCAGCTTTGCGGCTGCTTGCGTGGCTGGCGCATCGACCCCGGCGAGGCATCTTCTGGGCGACCGGCAGCGACGTCTTGGTGGCTGGCGGGGACCCGACATCTCGACCGACGTCTATGTTGGGGTTATTTGGGCATCAGCCCGGCGACAGCGACACGTTGTGCCGTTCCCATGTTGAGGGCGTCGTGTCCCCGGCACACTCCATGGGTGAGAACCTTGTCCTGCTGTGGGCGGACGACGGCGGCGCTTGGACATCGTAACCTTCTTGAAGGCGTCGTTGTGGAGCTCGACTTGGTTGGAATGTCTCGGGCAGTGCGAGTTCGTTGTTTCTGTCGTTGTGTGCGTGGTTGGTGCCTGTGGTGAAGTAGGCTTAGCTTGTTTTTAGTTGCTTTGTGTTTTAATTGTTTTTGCTAGTCTTTAGTTGCTTGTTGCCCTAGTAATGGAGCTCCTAGTGGTTTAAAGTGAAGGTTCGTGTCGACGACCCAATCCGACCGAATTATAGTGGTTAGAGGCTTATGTCAAAATCTCAGTCTGACCAAGCGTGGAGCTGAGTCGAGTTGAGTTGGCGCTTATGGCGCGAGTTGAGTTGACTTGGTACCTAAGTATGCAGTTAGAGTAGGGTACCCTCCACATTTGTATACGTGATTTTTGCCCGGTTTTTACTTAAAAACTAGACGAAACGTTTGCCTTCTTTTTGCTTTATTCGTCTAATAGAAATCGTGGTAAAGATTTTGCTGTCCTTTCTAAAAAACTAATGAGTAATGAATATCCAGTTCAAAAATAAATAAGTAAATAAAAGTGAACAAAAGCGTAGATTGGAGAATTACATTTGTGGACCTCTACACGAAGAAAAAGGCAAAGAAAAGCCCCGACCCGGCCAGAAGAATTCTAAAAAAAAAGTCGGAGAGCCTGAAGAACCTGCCGTAACTGCATAGTGGCAGCACTGCACCTGCAAGCCTCGGAGCTCTTCCCGTTGCGGCGGCTTAGGCAGCGGAGATGGCGGCGAATCTGGAGGATGTGCCGTCACTGGATCTGATGCACGAGCTGCTCCGCCGCATGAAGTGCAGCTCCAAGCCCGACAAGCGCCTCATCCTCATCGGTACGGGAGACCCTCCCTCCCCCCTTCTTCCTCCTCATCCCCGGTGCTCGGTGGATCCGTATCACGGTTGCTGGTGCCACGTGGACGGAAAGTCTGCGGCTTGCCGCCGTTGGCGCTCTGGATCTGCCGAAAGTTTACTCCTTTCCCTTTGAAATCTTGGTTATTCCCTATTTCTCGTCCTGCATTTGTGGCGAAGAAATATCTGGCTTTGTTTTGCAGTGAGTGGATTGTCTACAGTTTTCTAACAGTTCGAAGGATTCACTAGTTGAATAGCAAGAGAAATTAATCATGCGCTAGTCAATTAGGTCTGTGCTGTTTGGTTTTGGTGATTTTGTCATAAATTTATAATTGTTCAAGGATTATCAAAAACTAGAAGTGAGATAATCTTAGTCAGCTTGGCCTGAATTTTTTTTAAGATCTGGATTCGTAACCGGCTTGTATTAATAAGAAGGGTAGCGATTACACGCCCAAGATGTGCCTACGGTACTGAATTCAGCAGGTTGTGAGGACAGCAGATAAACAAACGGCGGCAATTTCATGGCAAAAGCTCATCTGCATTAACAAAACCATACTAAACTGTGACATTCAAGACAAGTAAATAGAAACTTATGCTTTCTGTTACATGGTTTTTCTTTTCATTGTGGCCTTTTTTTTTGTAGAATACGCAGGAGATCTGTGTATCATTGAATTAAGAAGATGTGGCCTTGTTCGTTGTCATGCAGTCATGCTATTTGCTTTGATATAAAACTGGTAGTCAGGATGGAAGAGAGTGTATTGTATAGGGAGATATAAGGTCATAGTTCGAGCAAAAAGATATAAGGTCATAGTGTTTTTGTGGTGAGCAATAAACACAACACTTTTATAATCTTTTGTTTCACCATTCACAACATTTAAATTTTTACTTCTTTTATATTGCGCTCCTGAGTTGAAGAATTTGACACCTTTTCTGGAAATCTTGTAGGCCCACCTGGCTCTGGAAAGGGAACTCAGTCTCCCACTATTAAGGATGAATATTGCCTGTGCCATTTAGCCACTGGTGATATGCTGAGGGCTGCTGTGGCGGCCAAGACACCTCTAGGTATCAAAGCAAAAGAAGCAATGGATAAGGTACTGTTAGCAGACCAAAATATATAGTGAAATGCTAACCAGCATAGAAGGTTCTTTGTGACTCCATTGTATGCTACCTTCCTCTTTTAGGGAGAGCTTGTTTCAGATGACTTGGTTGTGGGGATTATTGATGAAGCTATGAAGAAACCCTCATGCCAGAAAGGTTTCATTCTTGATGGCTTCCCTAGAACTGTCACTCAAGCACAGAAGGTCATATGCTTCATCAATGCACCAGCATGAAGAAACATTCCTATATCATATTGTTATAGATTCTATATTTGATTTAGTATAATTTACCCTTTGCTATTTTTTTAACGTAGCTTGATGAGATGTTGGCAAAGCAAGGCTCTAATGTTGACAAGGTCTTGAACTTTGCAATTGATGATGCTATATTGGAAGAACGAATTACTGGTCGTTGGATCCACCCAGCCAGTGGTAGGACTTACCATACAAAATTTGCACCTCCAAAGGCTCCGGGAGTTGATGATGTAAGTTGAATACTCCTTATTTTATGTTTGCATGGTCTTATTTGTATTTTTTCTACTTTCTGCTAGTCTTAGTGTAGATTGACTCAGTATTTTGCTGTGCAAGTTGTTCAAATTTTCCTATAAGTTTCATGTTGCATAACTTTTGAAATCTTTTAGATAATAAATCAGAGTAATCCTATCTTGACAATTATGGCCGAGTGAATATTGACATACTGTTATAGTCTGAGTTCTCTTCTGGGTGCTATTATTTCTGCTTGGATGATGTACTGGTTAGTTTAAGCAGTGGTGCACCCTGTTTCTCCCTCAAGGAAAACCATGCTCATGGAAAATGCACTTCGATAAATTCTACAGTTATTGCTATCTTTTTGTGAAGGGCAGGCTTGGTGCAGTTGGTGATCACTGTCTCGCTGAATCTCCAGGTCATGGGTTCGAGCAACCTCTCCACAGTTTACTGTGGGGGTAAGGCTTGCCTGTATATTTCCCTTACCCAGACCCCACTCGAGTGGGAGCCTCTGGCACTGGATCTGCCCTTATTGCTATCTTTTTGCATCAAGAAAAAAAGCTGCATTATTGAAACACTTCTCCCCTACTCTTGTATTCAACTATTAATATGGAAACTTCATATCACTTCATCCAGAATATATTCGAGCACTTGTGATTTTAAATACTTCTCATACGAAACTTTTTTTCCAATTGGCATTATACTTAATGATTGTCTTCTGTTATTTGTTTTTTCTCTTCATTTTCACAAAGGTAACTGGAGAGCCATTGATTCAAAGGAAAGATGACACAGCTGAGGTTTTGAAGTCAAGGCTTGAAGCCTTCCACAGACAAACTGAACCTGTATGTTATTCTTTAACAGAATTATTTTCCTGAAAAAAATCCTGTACCATATGTGTATATATTAAAGTTATGTTAGTGTATTCTAAAATTTGGTTTTATTGTTTAATAGTAAATTTGGCTTATCTCTCTTCATTGATGATTTCCCTGTATTTGGTTTTATTGTTTAAGAAGGGCGGCCCTGGTGCAGCGGTAGTGTCTTACCGTCTGTTACCGAAAGGTCTAGGGTTCGAGCCCCGGCCTCTGCACATTTATGTGCGGGTATGGCTTGGCGCTGAAATCCCTTCCCCAGACCCCGCACAGCGCGGGAGCCTACGGCACTGGGTACGCCCTTTTTTTTTAGATATTTATTTATTTTAGATAAGGGAACAAAGTTCCAGCCTCTACCATACACCGATGGTACACAGCCAGCCAAATTTAGATATTTATATGATTATATCATCAGTTATGTCATAGTGTTGCACAAAATTCAACAATTTGGTGGTCCCTGTGGGACGTGCATTTTTAATGTCCTTTATAGTTTTGATGCTTATATGTTTTTTTTTAATGAACGCAAAGTCTTCTGGGTTCTCCCCTTTTATTAATAGTTCTGGCTTATGTCATGAGTCAATTTTTGTATTCTCTGTTCTTAATGACAGTGTTTTTTTAGATCAATATTATTCCTAATTTGAATATAATTGGCTTATCCAGGTGATTGACTATTACTCCAAGAAAGGCTTAGTGGTGAACCTGCCTGCAGAGAAACCACCAAAGGAAGTGACTGCTGAGGTGCAGAAAGCACTCTCGTGATGAAGTGTGGACTCTTCAGGCTAAGCATGACATCCCCAAAATCCCTGTCTCGTTTTCTTCCAAATTTATACTTAGGCCAACATCATGGGGTTTTTATTTTCTGTATCCTTTTTGTGCGAGCACCGTTTTATCCCAGCTTTGAGCTGTCTCGATAAATCTCTGTTTTGAATGAGGGAAGTTGTTTTCAGTAACAAAACTGAGATGATTACGGCAATTCATCTTTGGAAAGGAATTTCCTGGCAAACCATGTTACAGTTCTTACATCAATGCTATGTTACTGGCTCTGATAATCAGGAAGATATTGGTCTATTGAGTGGAGGTATTGGTGTGCTGCGAGGTCAAATGAGCATTTCAAGTTGTATGACTCTGAACATGTAGTGATGTTAATTCAAATTAGGGTACCTGAGCTGTACCCGTGCTTATTATTTTGTGAGTAGATGTACAACTTGAGAAATTCCTTGATAGAAATATTGCACAATTTTGATATTATTATCATTCTACTAGTTATTGGCCCGTGCGTTGCTACAGGCTCATAAAATTTGAAAGACACTATTTAATGCAGATTTTAATTTATATATGAAGGCTCATATATTATAACCCCATATGGCCTGGCCCACGGGGCTCTCTAGTCCTCTATATATACTTATCTCCACCTCAGGAGTCATTATGCTCTCAGATCCTCAAGTTATGTAACATGGAATCACAGCTATAGATTAGGGTTATGATTAGCCGGATCTAATTCACCCTCCCCCTTGAATCTTCCTCTGTTTTGCGCGACGTCGCGCCGTTCCTCTGTTTTGCGCGGCCTGTCGTCGCGCCATTCCTCTGCTCCGCGTGGCCCGTCGTCACGCCGTTCCTCTGCTCCGCATGGGTCGTCGCGGCGCCGTTCCTTCATCTTCGTGCGGCCCGTCGCCGTGCACTTGATCTCCCGTCGCCACTTCGGCCCGACTCGGTCTCCACGCGCGGACGTCGCGGACTCCTTCACGCGCGGTCTCCACGCACGGACGCCGCAGGCTCGACTTCACGCGCCGACACGATCCTACTCCAGGCGCGCGATCCGGTCTTCACGCGCGGAGGCCGCGCACCCGATCCATCTTCAGGCAGGCGCGTGGTCTCTGCACGCGGTCTTCATCTTCACCCGCGGACGTGAGCTGCGCGAGGTCTTCATCCTCATGCACGGAGTGCTGCCTGTCTTCACGCCCACTGCTGTCTTCCTTTGGTGATATCACCTCTGCCTTTTATTGTTATCCATTATGTCTCTGTCTCAGCATCCGCATCCGCATTCTTCTATTGTCATCAACATCACGCTGGATGGTCAGAACTATTTAGAGTGGGCTTTTACTGTTGAAACTGCATTGAGGGGTCATGGTCTTTATTTTCATTTGACTGATGATCCACCCACTCTTAGGTCTGATAATACTAATGCTGCTACTGTCAAAACATGGGAAATCAATGATGGAAAAGTCATGGCTGCTATGGTTAGTGTTAAACCAACCATGATTATGAGTCTACGCAAGTTTAAACAAGCCAAGCCTATGTGGTCTTATTTGAAGGCCCGCTATGTTCAGGACAGTGGTGCCCTTCAACATACTCTCAAGCAGCAGCTTCATGTTATTAAACAGAGAGACGTGTCCATTGATGAGTATTATTCTACTTTTGATCGCTTAATGGGTTCTTTAGTATCCATGGTACCCCAGTGTACAGCAGGTCAGAATTGTACAGCACTATCATTTATTGAGCAGTTTCTCATTTACCGATTTGTCATGGGAGTCAGGGCAAAGTTTGATTCTATTCGTACAAGGCTGCTTCATACTTCCTCTACCTTAACCATGGCAAAGGCATCGTCTGAGTTATTTGCTGAAGAGACACGTCTTCAGGCCTTGTCTTCTTCTATGACTCACCCTCACAATGTGTTGTCAGCTTCCAGAGGACCAGCTCATTCAAAGAACCTTGTAAACATTGTGGCAGGAATAATCATAGTTCAGATAACTGTTTTGGTAAGCATCCAGAGAATTTGGTTTAATTTCGTGGCCGTCGGGCTGCTCGTGGTCGTGGTACTTCCACTCCTCGAGGTTCAGGTTCTACGGGAACTGTTTCTGCTGATGCTTCCTCGTCTGTCAGTTCTACTTCATCTTGGGTGCTTGATTCTGGAGCCTCCTTTCATGTGACATCCGATCAGTCCCAACTGGTTGCCTGCAAGCCGGTCACTGATGACGCTTCTATTCAGACAGCTGATGGTACTTCTTGTCATATCACTCATCAGGGTTCACTTTGCAATAATCATTTTTCTGTACCCAATGTTTCTTTTGTACCGCAGTTGTCTATGAATCTTCTGTCGGTTGGTCAGGTTACCGACCAGAATTGTTTTGTTGGTTTTGATGACTCATCTTGTTTTATGCAGGACCGTCGTAGCGGGAAAGTGATTAGGACTGGCCATCGCCGTAAGGGTGCTTCCAACCTCTATGTTCTAGACACCCTACGTCTTCCTTCGTCTGTTGCATCTACATCTCATGCTTCATCCGCTGCATCGTCTTCAGCCTCCTTCGCCAAGTGGCATCATCGTCTTGTTCATCTTTGTGGGTCTCGGTTGTACTCCATGATAAATAAAGGTTGTTTAGGTCATGCATCTATTGAGTCTAGTTTTCATTGTAAAGGTTGTAAACCTGGCAAACAAATACAACTTCCTTACTCTTCTAGTGTTTCTCAGTCTGCTAGACCATTTGATCTTGTTCATTCACATGTGTGGGGTCCTGCACCTTTTGCTATAAAGGGTGGCCACAAATATTATGTCATTTTCATTGATGATTATTCTCGCTATACATGGATTTACTTTATGAAACATCGTTCGGAGTTGTGTTCTATTTATCGGTCTTTTGTTCGAATGGTCCATGTAACACCCCCTGGTGTTATAGTAACTAAAACTTGCCATATCATCATATGCATTGCAAAGCATTCATGATTAGGTCAACCTTGATGTGCATCAACTAAAACAAGTTTACAATCCATAGGTTGTTTGTGTTTCTGAAATGCTGTGCCACATGAAATCATAAAAACCTAATTTCTAATATCTCAAAATACTTGATTTATGCCCTATGTACCTTGAGGTGTAAACTATGTTTACACTAGTGTCAAGTATGGGTATAAATTCAAGTCCAAGGTTTAAAATTAAACTCTAAGTTTGGATTTAGATTTGGTGTTCAAATTTGAATTCAAATTGGGAGTCAATTTAAATGATTTTCAAAAATCAACTTGATCAACCAAGGGTGTCATTGGGTCATTGACCTAAAAATATTCTTGGATGATGTTTGTGATCAGTAATGACCAAACAATTAAATTAGAAACCAAATCACGCTTAAATTCGGTTTCAAAAAACCTTTATTTTAAAAGCTTGTTTTACCCCCTTTTCTATATTTAAAAATCTATAAGGAATTTGGAGATATTCTTACAATATGGTTTATAGATCTTGACAAGAGCTACAAAAATTGTAGTCAAAGTTTTTCGAGTTTCAATGCAATTTTGAAAGTAATTTTAAAAATACCAAAACTAGGATTTTATCCTCTTTTATTTTAAATTCATATTTCAAAATCTAGGCAAAAATTGAAAATATTCATCAAATGAAAAATGTAGATCTTAAAAAGTTATGCAAACTGTATTTTTGGAGATTTTTAAGTTGTTATATAATTTTTAGAGTAATTTGTAAAATACCGAAGTAACATAAGTAATAATGTAGTTGCTGACGTCATCATCGTCGATTCACCTCACTGCTCACCGTCGCCGCCGTGTCCATGGCCGCCATACTGGCTTGCCGCGGCCGCCAACTCGCCCCCTCATGCTGGAAACTTCGTCGTTCGCGTGTCGGCCGTCCGTGCCTCGTCATGGAGCTTTATAACCGGTCGGCCGCCGTCATCTTTCTTATTCCGTTTTCGCCATCGTCGTCGCGCCGACGTCCTGCCATCGCGCAGCACTCCCACTGAGCCGCCTCTGCCCACGTCAAGTTTACCGTCGCGCTCGCCTTGCCTTAGCGTACGCGCCTAGCTTCTTGGCACGACCTCACCCCGCTCAGAGCCACCGCGGGCCTTCATTTTCTTCCTTCCGGAACAGAGCATCGTTCGAAGCATCGTCACCATCCGTTCCTCCGTGGTCAGCCGCTTTGGTGGAAATATTTTTGGTTTGTCTTCGTTTCTGGTTTCGTAATTTCGTCGCGGTCGTGATCGACCTGTCGATTTTCCCTGGAACAGCACGGACGCACGGGAACGTCAAGGTTGCCAGCGAGTTCACGCCGACGTGGGTCGCCCTCCATCATCGGTCTGCCTCCGCTCCACTTTTTCCTCAACCGAGGTGAGCATCGCGTTCGCCATCATCTCCTTAAGCCATAGGTACCTTCGCTTTAGCCTCTCATGCACCGTAGGCCGCACGTCACCGTGTACAATACAGCCGCAACCGCCTCGCCGCCGACGAGCACCCTAACGTGCTTATTTTTTTGATCCAGTAGCCCCAAAAGTTTCGCTTTTTTGTGGTGATCGTGTAGGAACTAACCACGTCGATTTTGGTCCATCCATTACTGATATATTGCCGGTCAAAGATTGGTCTTCCGCTGGTCAACGTCGCGCCCAGGTGGTCAACGGCCGAAGGTAGAAGACGACACTGTTCATCCTTTTTCAAAAAAATTCATTAAATGTTATTTTTTCTATAAATTATAGTAATTCATGTATAGCTCCAAAAATTCTAAAAATTTTTTTGTATGCTATTTATAATGTCCTCTACCTAGAAAAAATATAATATGCCAAATTTGAGTACTTTTTGCATAAGTTAAAATTAACTCTTTTAATTAAAAAAGCCTCTTCTTTGATTTTTAATAAATAAAATAATTGGCTTTTATTTCTAAAATTTGTTTTACCATCTAATGAGACCAAGATATTTTTAAAATAAAATTTTGAACTTAATTAGACAACTTTAATTTTATGCCTAATTTTTATGCTTAATTAATTGACCCTTAATCATGCTTAATGATTATAGGGTTGCGTGACTTTGGGATTGATTGATGACCTTGGGTCATTAACCTTAATGACCTTTGATACTTTAATTAATTATTTGAGCTTACCATTTGTGCGCATCATATTTATTATTTCATCATGTTGAAACATGTCATGTTATATCGTGCAGTCCCCGTGAACGAGGAGAGTATTATCGATCCAGCCGTTAAGGAAGAGCATCCTCAGGAGTTGGGTGCTGAGAATTGTGGTGCTAATCCAGAGCCCGAGTACGTCTTCACCGACTATCAAGGCAAGCCCCGGATGCATCTAAACCCCTTCCTTGATTTTATAAAGTTTTATTACTTCAGTTTATGAAATGTTGCATTAAGTAATAGGAGTTGAGTGGTAACCTATCTTATTGCATTCCCTGCCTTGTTACTTTTATATTCCATCCTTGTTACCTATTTTATTTGAAAAATGCTTAGTAGTGCTTAATTAGATAGGTTTTCCAAAGAAATTTTGAGATAAGAGAATGTTGGCATCACCTGTTGAATCATGATGACAATTAATAAAATTGAGTCCGGACGGGTAACTTGCATTGGGAAAGGAGTACCTCTGTAGTGTTTCCATCTATTGATGACCTAGGCCCCATTCGTTGTAGGCCTGCTTGGTCAAGACTTTGCAACCGATCACATACCTGCGAGCAAGCTTTACCCTAGGATATTCCATTACTAGAACGGTGAGCCCGTGCACTAGGAATGGCTAGATGGCGGGAGTACAAGATACTCTTATGGAACAAGGTTCTGGATTGGAGGTGTACGTGTACTCTCGGGTGGCGTGGAAGTCGGTTTGGTTTTGGAATGTCTGACAGTACTGTTGATATACTTGTGGGTTAGAGTCCCACGTATGTCATGTGATTAGGGATCCCCAATTGGGTATAATCGATTCGAATCGTCGTTGCTCCTTGGTTATGGAGACTTGATCACCTGATCTACATCGTAGTAACAACTAGAACATGAAAAATGGAAAGAATGAAGTTGTTTGATTATCTTGAGTTAGATTAGGAAAATTTACTTTCTGTTATAACTAATGATGAGTTAAAACCTGACCCTAAGAGCTTTTCTGCAAAAAGTCCTTATCTTTCGCAGCCTTACCTTGTCCCTCTGGCCTGCATTCCTGAGTCTTCTCCCTTCTTTTTCGTTGGGTCAGTCTTGTTGAGTACTTTTGTACTCAGGATTTGTTGAACCCCTGTTGCAAGTGTGTCTCATGCACATGCTTGCTTAGCACCATGTTGCATGACGATCGTTACAGAAAGTGACGACGAATAGTCTATTTGGCTCTTGGACAGAGCGCTACGTTGAAGTGTTGTAATAAAGTTATCTATCTACTCTACTGCCACTATGGTTTATAATAATATAACCTAATGTATTATAAAGTTTATGTTTTGAAACAAATGGTTTATAAAATTAAGTTATTGTAATCCTTCTGCTCTGTTACTCTGATTATATTATTTGTATAAAACTGTTGTAATACTGCAATGTCTCTTTATAATGATTGATCCTGCTCGGGGAATCATGGATGATTCGGGATTCACCCGACAGACCTTTTAAGTCTTATGGAACACATGCATGGTGACAATGATAGGTGCATGTGGGCCATATTAGTTAGGAGGTTCTGCCACAGTCCACACACAATTTTCTACACCTATTAAAATTCTTCGCTCTGACTCTGGGGGTGAATATTTGTCTGCTGCTTTTTACCATTTTTTGTCCTCTGAGGGTACCCTTGAACAGCTCTCTTGTCCAGGTGCTCATGCTCAGAATGGCATTGCTGAACGCAAACATCGCCATCTCACAGAGACAGCTCGCACCCTTTTGATTTCATCTTTTGTTCCTTCTCATTTTTGGGGTGAAGCTATTTCCACTGCTGTCTATCTCATCAATAGGCAACCCTCATCCAAACTGTCCGACCAATGCCCTGGTGAAGTACTTTATGGTACTCCTCCTAGATATGATCATCTTTGTGATTTTGGATGCACATGCTATGTTTTGCTTGCCCCTCATGAACGCACCAAATTGACCGCACAGTCTGTTGAGTGTGTTTTTCTGGGATATAGTCCAGAACATAAGGGTTATCAATGTTATGACCCTTCTTCCCGTCGCATACGCATCTCTCATGATGTTAATTTTGTTGAGGATTATCCTTTCTTTTATAACCCATCCACAAAATCCTCATATTCTCCCACAGAGTCCACATCCTTTTTGTGTCTTCCTCCATTTTCGTGTGGCGATGACGTCTCCACGACTCCTTCTCCTCCTATTTCCATCACGCCACCTTTACTTGCTACAACACCTCCACCACCTCACTCCTTTTCTAGACCACCTATTACACATGTTTTCAATCATCGTCCTAAAAACCCTACCCAGCTTCCTTCTAATTCTACCACCTCGGCCAGTCCTGACGAGCCTACTATTGATGATTGTGGCAGAACCTCCTAAATTATATGGCCCACATGCACCTGTAATTATCCTGAAGACCTCTGACAGCCATGCATGTGTTTCAGATAACTTAGAAAGCCCTGTCGGGTGTCCTCAAAGAACCCCGATTAAACCATATTTAACAACTCATACCAGGATCAACAAAGGAGTAGCTGCAACATTACAACATTTGTTATAAAATAAGAATCAGAGTGCAAAGAAAAGATAAAAGTAAATTTACAAATTATAAATAATTTATCTTTTCTAAACTTATCTTCAATTGCGGAAGCAGAGTAGAACTACAGACGACAACTTAGGTAGAGCGCCTAAGCTGGGAGAGGGCAACCAGATCACGTCGAGCCCACCGACATAACCTTGGTTTGAACACCAATTAGAACCTATAACAGGGGTTCAACAAACCCTGAGTACAAAAGTACTCAACAAGACTGACCCGACGAAAAAGAGGGGTGAAGACTCAGGAGCGCAGGCCAGAGGGACAAGGTAAGGCTCGCAAGAAGCAAGGACTTTTTGTAGAAAAGATCTTGTGGATCAAGTTTTAACTCATCATTAGTTATAACAGAAAATAAAGTTGTCTTGCTCTAACTCAAGATCACCAACCAACTTCATTCTTAATCCTTACCATCATTCAAATTTTTACTACGATGATGAACAAAGATCGAGTCTTCTTCTCCGAGAAGCAACGACAATTCGAATCGATTTTTACCCAGCTGGGACCTAGATCACCGATATATAGGAGACTTTAACTCCTAAGCATAGCAGATCACATGATATACATGGGCTCCAACCCAAGAGTATATCAACCACACGATACACATGGGACCTCTGACCCACAGTGTATCGATATACGTAGGAAGCAACCGCACGGTATACCACACCATTGTATGTGGATTTTCTAGTCTCGATACACATAATTCACTAATGGACGGGACCTAGGGCATCAACAGACAGAAACACTACAGAGGGACTCCTTTCCTAATGCAAGTTACCCGTCCAGACTCGATTTATTAACTATCATCATGATTCCAACAGGTGAAGCCAACCTCATCTTTTTCATTCTTTTACTTTTTAAAAAAACCTATCTAATTAAGCAGGGTTAAGCATTACTACGCATTTCCCAAATACACAGGTAGCAAGGAGACAGAAGTAAGACAGGTAATGCACTGGTAGGTTATCACCAAACCCCCTATTACTTAATGCAACATTTCATAGCTGAAGTGATAAAAATTTTATAAAACAAGGATAAAGTTTAAATGCATCCGGGGCTTGCCTTGGTGATTGGGGTAGACGGTCTCTGGCTCTGGATCAACACCCAACTCCTGATTCTGCTCTTCCTTGGGATCTGGTTCGACAACGTTAAACTCTCCGTTAACAGAAGCTATGCGAGAACCTGATATGTTTTAACATGATGGAGTAATAAACATGATGCTTGATGAATGCATAACCAGATTAAGAGCTTGAACATAACTTTCCTTCACGATAAATTTGCAAGCTAGCAAAGTTTACTTACTAAGTTCATTAGGGTTAACTACGTCTTTAATGAAGTTCGTTAAGCACATGAAATAACGTTGATTAAGCCTTAATGACATGATTAAATTAAGGTTAATGACCTAAGGTCATCGATCAATCCCAAAGTCAAACAAATCCTATAATGATTAAGCATGATTAAAACGGTTAATTACTTATTTAAAAAGCATAAAATAAGGCATAAAATTGAAGTTTTCTAATTAAGCTCAAAATTTTATTTTGAAAAGATTTTGGTCTAATTAGATGGCAAAACAAATTTCAGAAATAAAAGCCAATTATTTTATTTATTAAAAACCATAGAAGATATATTTTTCAATTAAAAGAGCTAATTTTAACTTATGAAAAACTAATCAAATTTGGCATTTCATATTTTTCCTAGGTAGAGGACATCATCAAGAACCTACACAAAAATTTTCAGAATTTTTGGAATAGTATATGATTTATTATGAATTATGGAAGAAAATAGCATTTAAATCATTTTCTAAAAATAGAAAAAGAAAAAGGGGAACAGTGTCCCCAAGTTGACCGGCGGCGGCCGGATTTTGACCGGCGAGACCTCACTGACGGTGAGGTCTCCAGCCACGGGGTTTGGCCATACAGACTCAGCTCGACATGGGGAACAAGGTTGACTAGCTAACGTGGCAGTAGGGACCTCGGAGGTACCTCACCGGCGGTCATGGTAGCACGGCGGCGCGGCGGCACGGTGGTGGAGCTCACCGGAGCTTCTTTGGCGACGTTGAGGGCACGTATAGCTTCTACCCGAGAACGCGAACGCGATACACAACTCAATCGAGCCAAAACAGGCTCCGGTCCTCGGCGGCTATGCGCGCGGCGACTGGCAAGGCGGAGCGCCGGCGGTGAGCGCGTACGTAGGCGGCTACGGCACGGTAGAGGTGAAGCTGAGGGCATGGACAGGTGCAGGAGCTCACCGCGGGTCTGGTGCGCACGTTAGTTGGTCAGAAGTCGAGGCGGCAGGGATGGCGGCGGCGTGCTTCGGCGGCGAGGTGGGTGTCACAGCGGCTCCTGTGCACCAGCGGGCCAACAAGGAGCGCATGAGATGGAGGAAATCATGGCGAGCACGATGGTGAAGAAGGCAAAAGAAAATAACCAGCGGTGGCGGCGGTCGTTGGCAAAATGGCTCGTGGCGGCGCAGTTGCCGTGCGCGAGGAAGATGACGACGCATTGGCGACTCCGACGGCGGGAGCTGGCGCGAGTAGGCTCAATCGAAGCGCAAGAGCAATGTGGAGCTGCTAGAAAGAACTAGTGGGCAACGGTGGAGCGACGACGGCGAATTTCAACGGCGGAGGGAGGTCGTCGGGACGGCGAGTGGGGAGGAAAAGAAGAACACGGCGATGGCCGACCTATTTTAGGCCAATGGCGACACACGGGCGGGCAACACATCGACGGTGAAGTTTCAAGTGTGAGGGGGTGAGCTGGCGGCGGAGGCAGGCCGGTATGGCGCCGGCGGCCACGGCGACGCCATGAACAGAGAGGGAGAAGGACGATGATGATGTCATCATCCACTATAGCATGTGATGTCACTTGGTAAAATGCAAATTACACCAGATTTTACATAAGAACCTAAAAATCTCCAAAAATGAGATTTGCATAACTTTTTAAGAGCTACATTTTTCATTTAATAAACATATTCAAATTCTGCTTACTTTTTGAAACATGTATGCAAATTCAAAAGGGGAACAAAACCCTAAAAATAAATATTTGAAATTACTTTTGATTTTTCAATAAAACTTGAAAATCTTCAAATCTATGAAATGCTTATTTTTCAAATCAATCATTTTAATATATAAAGTTTTCCCAAATTATTCATAATTTTTGAATTATGTGTTTAAAATCAAAAGGGGACAAATGTTGGAAAACTATATTTTCAAATTTATTTGAAATTATTTTTAGAAACTTGAAAAACTTTGAATACCAAAATTGTAGCTCTTGTAAGGATCTACAAACTATATTTAGAGAGTATACCAAAATTCTTTATAGATTTTGAATTGTAGAAAAGGGGAATAAAATAGGGTTTTGAAATTAGGGTTTCTAAAATCGAATTTAAACTCGATTTGGTTTCTAAATTAATTGGTTGTTAATTAATAATCACAAACATCATCCAAAGGCATTTTAGGTCAATGACCCAATAGTACCCTTGGTTGACCAAGTTGACTTTTGAAAATCATTTTAATAGACTCCCCATTTGAATTCAAATTTGGAAACCAAATCTAAATCCGAACTTGGAGTTTGATTTTAAATGTTGGACTTGATTTTATACACGATGCCTGACACTAGTGTAAGCACAGTTTACACCTCAAGTTACACAGGGCATAAATCAAGTATTTGGGGTGACATTCGAAAATAGATTTTTATGATTTCATGTAACACATCATTTCAGAAACACAAACAACCTATGAAAAGTAAATTTCTTTTAGTTGATGCACATTAAGATTAACCTAATCATGAATGCTTTGCAATGCATATGATGGCATGTCATGTTTTAGTTAATATAACACCAGAGGTGTTACAATGATTCTAATAATAATACTATTGATGAGTCATCTATTGTTTCTGATGAGTTACAGGTTGGTCCATGATATAATCTTCGAGATCACAGCTCACTTCACCCCGCAGACAAGTATTGTTTTCCCCATGTCAATGCTTTTATTGATGAGCCATCCACTTATCAGGAAGCTTCTCGTATTCCAGAATGGCAGCTAGCTATGTCTGAAGAACTTGCCGCCCTTGACCGCCGAGGCACTTGGGATCTTGTTCCACTGCCATCGCACACAGTACCTATTACTTCTAAGTGGGTATTTAAAGTTAAGACCAAGTCAGATGGCTCTATAGAGAGATATAAAGCTCGTCTTGTTGCCAGAGGTTTTCAACAGATCCAAAGTCTAGATTATGATGAGACATTTGCACCTGTTGCTCATATGATGACAATTCGTACATTCCTTGCAGTGGCTGCTTCTTCTTCTTGGCCTATATCTCAAATGGATGTCAAGAATGCTTTTCTTCATGGTGATTTGGCTGAAGAAGTTTATATGCAACCACCCCCAGGTGTTGTTGCTCCTCTAGGATATGTTTGTCGTCGTCGCCATGCTTTATACGGCCTTAAACAGGCCCCTCGTGCTTGGCATGAGCGTTTTGTGTCTGTGATATAGGCTGCTGGCTTTTCACCTAGTGATCATGATCCAGCCTTATTTGTTCATTCCTCACTGCGTGGCCATACTTTGCTTCTTCTATATGTTGATGATATGCTGATTACGAGTGATAATGAGGATCATATTTCTCATGTGAAGCAACAACTTAGTGCTGAATTTTAGATGTCTGATTTGGGTCCTCTTAGTTATTTCTTAGGCATTGAGGTCAAGCAATCCACTAAGGGATATCATCTTTCTCAGTCTAAGTACATACATGATCTCATTTCTCGTTTGGGTATCACTGATAACCGAATTGCTGTTACACCTATGGATCTTCACTTGTAGCTTCGTCTCACTGATGGGGTACCTCTTGCGGATCCCTCTTGATATCGACATATTATGGGCAACCTTGTTTATCTCACTGTCATCAGGCCTGATATTGCTCATGTTGTCCATATTTTGAGTCAGTTTGTTTGTGCACCGACTTCTGTTTATTTTGGACATTTACTTCATGTGCTGCGATACTTACGGGGGGATAGCATCTCAGAGTTTATTCTATGCCCATGACAGTTTGCTTCAGCTTCATGCTTACTCGGACTCCACTTGGGCGAGTGACCCGAATGATCGACATTCCATCATGGGATACTACATCCTTCTTGGCTCCTCTCCTATTGCATGGAAGTCCAAGAAATAAGCAACTGTCTCTCGTTCCAGTTCCGAGGCCGAACTTCGAGCCGTTGCCACTACTACTGCAGAGCTTGTATGGCTTTGATGGTTGTTGGCTGATTTGGTGTTTCTTGTGATATTGTGACACCTCTTCTATGTGATAATACCGGGGCCATACAAATTGCAATGATCCTGTGAAGCATGAACTTACAAAGCATATTGGTGTGGATGTCTTCTTTACTCGGTCTCATTGTCAACAGAAAACTATTTCTCTCCAGTATGTGCCTTCCGAGTTGTAATTGGCTGACTTTTTCACTAAAGCACAAACTCGAGAGCAGCATTGACTTCACTTGATCAAACTCAATACTTCCAATCCTCCGCTTCCACCTTGAGTTTAAAGGGGTGTTAAATGTACGAAGGCTCATATATTATAGGCCCATATGGCCTGGCCCATGAGGCTCTCTAGTCCTCTATATATACTTATCTCCACATCAGGAGTCATTATGCTCTCGGATCCCCAAGGTACGTGACAATTTATAAAGTTTTTTTTATTAAAATTATGCAAATACTTTACGTGAAAAATAATTTTGTGGGAATATTGATATTTAAACCTTTATGGGCCATGACATCCTAAAAGGTCCATAAGAAAAAAGTACAAATGAGACTGAAATAGTCCAAACAAAAGCATGGATAAATAAAATGTTGAGGCAAAATATAGATTGATGCATTTTTCTGCACTAGATTAAATATTGTTAGATTGTGACAATAGTGTGGTTAGTTCAAAATATTTAGGAGCCAACGGTGTGAGAACGTATGTTACGCCCTGATTTGAGTTTGTTTTTTTGGCTCACTTTGAGTGCTTCCCTATCGTTTTTTATTTTCTACGCTGGCTGACAAGAACTTTGTTACTTCTTGAGAGTTCAGGTGTATAAAGGTATAGTTAAACTGATGGAAGCAAAACAATGTGCCCATCTTAATTTTGCATGTGAAATCTGGGACTTTAGGAACCAATATAACAACTCCAGACATTTTTGTGAATCGCTTATGAATCTTACAACAATGCATCTCTGACAAACAGTACCAACATGGAAACAAAAGCATGCATTTCTCTCAGTTTATTTCGTCGTCTGCAAAGGGAGGCATGTTAGTTAACATTTATCACAGACCTGTCAGTCCATCCATCTGGATACTCCATGCTACAGTACAGTACCTACAGGACGACAAGGCCTCTGGCAGTGGCCACCTGGAATGTGAATTGCCTCCGGGTGACGACGGCGGGGTGACAGCAACGCCACGCCTGCCGCAGCCACTGCACCGGTCCAATTTCACCGCCTGGACCACCCACACCCGCACGTAAGAATGGAGGACGATGGAGCGAACCATGTGATCCTCTGCTACAAATACCCACCAGCAATGGCACGGCAGCACCACACTCTACTCTAGCGCACTGTACCCTCGTTTCCAGTCCAGAGCGCCCTCGATATCAAATTAATGGCCTGCCAGAGCCAGACCGTCCTCCCACTCCTCTTCCTCCCTCTCCTGTTAGCAATGGCAGCAATGGCGGACGACACCGCCCCATCTCCTAACCCACCACCGGTGCTCAACCTGACGAGCATCCTGGAAAACGGTGGGCAGTACACGACGCTGCTCCGGCTGCTGAACGCCACCCGGATAACCGAGCAGATCAGCAGCCAGCTCAAGAACTCATACGACGGCCTGACCTTCTTCGCGCCCAACGACAACGCCTTCACCAAGCTCAGGGCCGGCGCGCTCAACGCCCTGACGGACCAGGAGCAGATCCAGCTGCTGCTCTACCACGTCCTGCCCCGCTACTACAGCCTCGCCACGTTCCAGACGGCCAGCAACCCGCTGCACACCGAGGCGTCGGGCCCCGGCGGCATGTACAGCGTCAACGTGAGCACCAGCACGACCAGCCCCCTGGTGAACGTCTCCACCGGCGTCGTCGACGTGCCCATCAGCAGCACGCTGTCCGCCCATTTCCCGTTCGCCGTGTACTCCATCGACAGCGTGCTGCAGCCCCCGCAGTTGTTCGGCGGCAGTTCCCACAGGGCTTCTGCGCCGGCGCCTGCAGCGGCGGCAGGGCAGAAGGGTGTCCCTAAGAGCGATGTGGCAGCGGAGCCATCCGGAGCGGTGGAAGAGCGGGAAGGCAGCACGAACGCCGCCGCGGCTGGTAGAGGGACCGCGGTGGGGATGACGACGGTCATTGTTTTGGGTGGCATGGCCTTGCTCAATCTACTAGTTAGCGCGTGAGCAGTGTGTACGTGTTTCTTTCTGTTTGCTTTCCTTGTTTGGTATCTCTGATTTTACTCTCTTGTGGTTTTTCTTACGACCCGGTTGATAATAGTAATGTAATACTGTATTTAAGATAATGATTATTCGCTTTTGTACCTGTGTTCACAAAACCATAACTGAACATACTTTTTTTTTAAAGCCTTTCGGCGTAACTTTATTGATTCAATAATGTAGCTGCATCGTTTACAAGAAATTGGAGAATAGAGTTTGGAGGATCATCTATCCACACAAAAGAGTTCCTTTCTACCAATGTTAGCCGCGCCAATTCATGGGAAACTACATTACTCACCCTATTACAATGGCTGATGGAAATAGCAGCAAATTCATTCCAATATTGGCAGCATTCATCGTAGATTGGAGCAGCCGCCGTTGCTGAGAAACCTCCATCATTCATCATTGATACAACTTCCAAACAATCTGCTTGAATCTCCACTCGTGAACACCCAATTTGTTGTGCCAGCAAAAGACCGTCCCTGAGAGCAAAAGCTTCGGCCATGGCTGCATCCACAACGTGCGGAATGTAGCTATGTGCCGCTGCAATAAACCCGCCTAGTGAATCTCTGATAACTGCTCATGTGCTTCCTGCTCCCAATGCTTCATTATAAGATGCATCAACATTGATCATTAGAAAGCCTTCTGTAGGTTTCTTCTAGTTCTTGTTAATCACACTCTGTTTCTTACCCGCCAGGGCATAATTTGTCACGATTGTTGCAATTGAGATAGTTGACCTCGATGGGTTCTGAACGTCCTCCCATGAGCTATTTGCCTTCTCTGCCACCAGATATACCAGCAGCCTATAAGAATAAGTTCAGCCATGCCAACATTGACTAAATCTGTAGCCATTCCACTTCTGCCAATAATCTCTTGGATTAGTACGGAGCCTGATCTGTCGATAGCCAGGAGTTCCTCAATCATTGCCCATATACCAAGGCCACTTCATACTTCCCTTGCACGATAACATGAGAAGAGAGCATGTTTAATATCTTCAGCACCCGTTTGGCATACTGGACAGTTGCCTGAGTGAGATATGTGCTTGTTTGCCAAGATTACCATGCACGGTATGCAACCGTGAAGAGCTCTACACGCAAAAATCTTAATCTTTCTTCGGATTGACAGTTTCCATAGCTTTCTCCATAATAAACATAATCTTGTACCTCCGGCTCCTTCATTATTATTTCTATTCCCATATGTGTGATTCCATTGACAATGATAAGCTGATCTTACCGAGAATAACCCATTCCTGTTGTGGTGCCAAGCCATTACATCCTCACGCCCATTGCGTATTGGGATTTGGAGAATATGGTGGGCATCAACTCGCTAGAACAGGGATCGTATCAGCTGCTCGTCCCATCTTCCATCAATTGGATTTATCAACTCATTAACCGAAGACACAAGTATGTTACCTCTAGGGGTAATTATTTTCATATTGTGACTACTTGGAATCCAATTGTCATTCCAAATATTGATCTGTGAGCCATCCCCAACTCGCCAGATATAGCCACGCTTGAAGCATTCCAATCCTGCCAACACACTTTGCCATGTGTATGAACTGCCACTTTTCGGCTTTGCTTGAAGAAAATTTCCATCTGGGTAATATTTCGCCCTCAATACTCTTGCACAAAGGGAGTCAGGGTCACAAAGAAGCCTCCAGACTTGTTTAGCAAGCATTGCTAAATTAAAACAGTGAAAATCTCTAAACCCCATCCCACCTTTAGATTTTGGAAAGCACAATTTCCACCAAGCTTGCCAATGGATCCTTTTCTTTCCATCCTCATCACCCCACCAAAATTGCGATATAATGTCCGTCATCCCTTTACAAATTTTCTTCGGGATTTTGAAAACCATCATCGCATAAGCTGGCATAGCTTGAGCAATAGATTTGATTAGGATCTCCTTACCTCCTAAACTTAAGAGTTTCTCCCTCCATCCATTAATTCTCCCACTTATTCTATCAATAAGATGCCTAAAGCAGTCACTTCTATCAACTCCCACCAAAGCTGGTAGACCCAAATAGTTGTCATTCAGAGATTCATTCATGATATTCAGCGCTGATCTTACTTCCTCTCGTATCTCAGGTGTTGTATTTTCAGAGAAGAAGATATTAGATTTCTACTCACTTAATAGTTGCCCTGAATTTTCACAATATCGATCCAACACCTCCCTAACACAGTCAACATTACGCTTATCTGCATGCATAAGAATTAGGGAATCATCTACAAATAGAAGATGAGAGACCTTCAGAGCCTCTCTACAAACTTTAATCCCTTCCAAATCACCTCTCACCTCGGCCTTCTGAATCAGGCATGATAAACCCCTTTAGCAACCATAAGAAATAAATATGGAGATAAAGGATCTCCTTGTCGGATGCCTCGTGTAGGTATAAAAGTATCAGTCTCCATGGAATTAAATCTGACTGTATACTTGACTGATGATACACAAGCCATGATCAGCATAACCCACCTTGAATCAAAACCAAGTTTGAGCATAATTTTCTCCAAGAAAACCCACTCAACTCTATCATAAGGTTTATGCATGTCCAACTTTACTGCACAGAGACCACGTTTACCTTTCTTCCTCTTAATAGCATGAACACATTCATATGCGACCAGAACGTTGTCAGTAATTAGTCTCCCGGGACAAAAGCACTCTGCTGACCACTAATGACCTCCGGTAAAATACTTTTCATTCTATTGGATAGCATTTTAGAGATCACCTTATATACTACGTTGCACAAGCTGATGGGTTGGAATTGAGCCACTCGATCTAGATTATCAACCTTGGGTATCATGGCAATCGTAGTATCATTCCATTCTTCTGGAATGACAGTCGTATTAACTGCCTGTAGAACCTCTCTCACTAGATCATCTCCTAGCATATTCCAGAACCTTTTATAAAAAATAGCATGCAGCCCATCTGGTCCTGGAGCTTTCAAGTCTCCAATTGCAAATAGTGCTTTTAACTTCATCCAGTGTAACTCAGCTAACAAGCCTCGGTTCATATCAGCAGTCACCCTCACGTCAATAGCATCTAGTACCGAGTCATCTATTTCTTGAATTTTGGATTGAAACAGATGAGTAAAATAGTTCTGTACCATTGAGCACATGGTATTCCTCTCCTCTTGCCTGACCCCTTGATCATCCACAAGTCCTGAAATTGTGTTGTTCTTCCTCCTTCTTGATGCATATTACTGAAAGAACTTAGTATTTTGGTCTCCATGTTTCAGCCAATTGGCTCGAGCCCGTTGCACCTATATTAATTCCTCCTGTTCCATCAGAAGCTCTAACCGAACTAGAAGTTCCTTTTGGGCTGCCACATTATCATCTGTGAGTGGCCCTCGGCGCAACCTTTTGAGCTCCTTTTGCATCTTCTTGATCTGATTCGTTGGTCCCTTTAGAACCTTATTATCCCAAACATGCAATTCTTCATGAACTTGCATAGTCTTCTGCATTAGCGTTGGACCTTCTCCTCTGGACGCTGCACGCGCCCATGCCGCTTTCACCATCTCTTCTACAGTTTCTTCCTTTAACCATCTAGCCTCAAATCTCTTAAAACCCCTCCGTTCATGACCATCGTTGGTGGCCTAAGCCACTGTATCGACAATCAATGGACGATGGTCTGATTTGGTCATTTCCCCGTTCTTCAACCAAGCTGATGGAAACAGATCATTCCAACTAGCATTCGATACACCACGATCCAGATGCTCACGTATTTTACCTCGCTGCCATGTAAATTTGTCGCCCACGTAGCCCATATCCGAGAGGTTGCAGTTTGCCAATGCATCACTAAATGCTTGCAAATGACGTTGTAACCTTGGCCTCCCTCCCTTCCTAGAAGGAGAGCGCCGATCTAATTATGGACGTGTTTGTATCATCATCACCTCCCCCGTTCCTCCTAGCCTTTTTCTTCTCCTGCTCCTTCACCGGAGTCGTCGTATTGCTTGGCACAGCTGAATTTTTGAGCATATTAACTTGCAGCGCCAGATGCCCACTCCCATCCACCGTAGGTGTTTCTCTTTTCTTCGCACCCCCACCTTCAACGTCATCATCTGCCCCATAGGAAATATCCATGTTTGCCATATCATCTTCTATCCCATCACCACGACCAGTGAACCGGCCAAAACCTCACTACCACGGCCTCGGCCCCTTCCGCCTCTTACATCATCTCTCACAGCAGCCAATGAAGTAAAGGGGGCGCGCAGCCAGTCACCCCACTCCCACTTGGATTTACTATGAACACCATCACCGCATTCAAAAACTTCATGTCCAACCAATCCACAATGGAAACAGAATCCTGGGAGCTTTTCATACTGAACTAAGTGCAACATTCTCTTCTTCAGCGTAATTGGAACCACTCGCACCAGTGGTTTGTCGAGGTAGAGCCAGACCCTAGCCCGGAGATATGGAGTAGGATTAATCTTTCCTTCATTGACAACCACTATGATTAGTTGTCCCACCTTATTCGCGACTTTCTCAGCTAGCTCCTTCCTCTTCATTAGACCCTCAGGAACCCCCTGGATTCGATCCCAGATCGGAATTCTGTCCAGTTTGGAATTCTTTACATTAGAGAAACCATCATACTCCTCCATCACCACTGCAGCTCCGCGGAATAACCAGGGGCTGCCATCCATCACACGCGACCAATCACCAAGACAATGAAGTTGAACCAGAAATAGATTAGGTTCCAAGACTGAACGTCACCTCCTGTGCCGCCGACCAAGCATTCCTCATCGCACTGAACAAGGCCGCATGGCTGAAAGGCTTCGTCGTATGAACCCTAAAAAGGGCTAGCCAGCGCACGTCCTTGATCAAGTCTTCAAACTCCCCTGAGAAACCCAAGTCTTCATCTTCTTCCCCTTGCAAATTCAGCCCTCCTAACCTCTCTTCCAACGTAGGTTCTGGAAAGTTATCTTCCACGCCATCCCACTTCTCCTTGCCCATCGTCTACGCCATGCCAGAACTTTCCCGCACGCCGTGATACCGTCAAGCAACCCCAGCACGAACGGATGGATTTGGTTGTCGATCCTAACAGGATCGACGTGACTTGGTGGACTCTGGCGACGACGCCACCAGAGGATAGGAAACCCTTGGGGGGACACGCTGAGAACTTAGATAACAAATCTAATCTATAAAGCTTCATAACTGAACATACTTTCTTTAGATACTCAAATTTTAAATTATAATTTATTTGACTTTTTTTACTCTAAGTTTAACCGCTAGTCTTATCTATACCTAATATTAAATTGACAAAATTTCCAACATTGTTTTTGTCCGCCTAGGTTTTTCTGTCCGCCACCGTCGGCTCCATATATCGGCAAAAAGAAAAGCAACGACTCGTTATGGTATATGGTGTCCAAACTAACATTAGAGTGGGCAAAAGAATAGTAAAAAATGCAAGGTTCTAGATGTAAAGATACAGGAAACAAAGAAAAGGTGGAAGGGTATTAACAGTTTTTAAAATAGCTCAGATTCCCGATGCAAAAATGTTTAAGATTTTATAAAATTCATAAAAAATTATAGAAAAATCAGAAAAATACCAAATCAGTTTTATTAGTTTCGTAACAATACGATCTATCCATATATTTTATGAATCTTGTTGGGTTATGATTTATCTATAATGTTTTAAATCATCCTTGCATATGTTGCAAACATATAGGTTTGTAAATACGAAGCATGTAAAATAAGCGCTAAGATTTTCTGCCTATAAATTACCTTTACTCACAAACCAATATTGCAATCTCTATGGCTAGCTAAGCGATGGCAACTAGATTGCTATGAGCAAGAGCCGAGCTATGGGCATTGGTAATTTGTTATACATCATGCTATAATAAAACCCCGTGAATTCCGTTTGTGGAAGAAAAACAAGACTTAAAAATCGGTCCATAATGACTATAAATTTTTTTGTTGTGCAAAATAAAAAAGTACAACCAACAACATTATCTACAAAATTAAGACAAAATAAATGAACTAGAATAGATTATTGGCTGAAGAATTATCATCTCCTTAAAATAGTGAAATTGATTGTTGGCGTGTTTCTTCCATCAACAACACCCGCTACAACGCACGGATAATTTTGCTAGTATTTAAAAAATTATGCAAACATGGTAAAACTTAACACATTGTTAAATTTTTTTTATTAATCTCCCTAATACTCTCAAAATTTCAGTCCACCAATGTTTTTTCCCTGCCACACCTCTCCTATGGGCACAGTGTCGGTGTCCTGTACCTAATTTCTTTTCGGTTTCGTTAAGAAGGAGATTATAACTAGGAGAATATAAAATAGTATAGGGTTCTAGATATAAAGATGCAAGAGAAAAAGAAAAAAGTCAAAGGACATTTATAGTTTCTCAAATAGACTAGGGTTCCTAATGCAAAACAAGATTTTGCAGAATGTGTCAAAAATCATAAACCGGAGTCTTGATATATTATTGTCTAACAAAATCTAAACAAATATATTTATATACTTCTAGACGAAAGCTGTCATGTAAAAAAACAAGAGAGATCTCTCATTATGATCATTGGCGGATAGATCAACCGTTTACAGGTCGACAAAACAAAGTTAATGTGGTTGATATAATACATTAAAAAACTACAAAGGGCGATATTGAGTCACATAAACACATGGGTAAGATGAAAATTAAAGTTATGATATATTTATATCTAAATAATTATACACTTCATAATGAAAGGGAAAATATATCAGGTGTATTTTAACATTCAACATAGGTTTAATAGGACATTGTTATTTATTGTCAGTATTAACTTATGTTATGGATGTCATGGTCATCACAAAATAAATTATAATAGATTAAAACATGAATATATGTACCATTCAAATTGTCATTTTGCACGAATGTTTAATAGTTTTTATCCCGTTTGTGAAGCGCGGGCATATTTGCTAGTAAAGTAAGTCACAACAAAAGATGATATTTTACATATTTTTCAATAAAATAGATGACTAAACTTGAATTAAAAAAATCAAATGAGCTAGAATTTATAACCGAGTTGGTACTAAATATGCACGCAGCAGTCTTCCGTTCCAAACATTGCTCCAACAACAGTAACAACATGGGCAGCAAAAGCATGTCTTTTGGCCAGTTATCTAGTTTTCTGGGATTAGAGACATCTATATAATTGTTACTAATATGTTTATATAGGTAGACATGGTAAAGGTTGTGGCGGAACCTTCTAAATCATATGGCCCACACGCATGATTATTGTCTAAACAGACTCCAAATAACCATGACTGTGTTCCATACGACTTAAAAAGTCTGTCGGGTAAATCCCGAATCATCCACAATTCTCCGAGCAGGATCAATCGTTATAAAGAGACATTGCAGTATTACAACAGTTTGATATAAATAATATACAACGGAGTAAAACAACGGAAGACTTACAATAACATAAGTTTACAAACCTTTGAGTTTCAAATATTTACAACCATAAGTTTAGATTGTACAAACCATAATAGTAGTGGGGTAGCAGTAGATAACTTTATTACAATACCAAACGAAAAGCTCTGCCCAAGAGCTAAACACCTTACTCGTCGTCGCTTTCCTGGACGACTGTCATGCAGCAGGATGCGAAGCATTCCTGCCCATGAGGCTCACCTGCAACAAGGGTTCAACAAAACCCTGAGTAGAAAAGTACTCAACAAGACTGACCCGACGAAAAAGAGGGGTGGAGACTCAAGAAGTGCAGGCTAGAGGGACAAGGTAAGGCTTGTAAGAGATAAGAAATTTTG
>CM041646.1:28473404-28508521 GCA_023333625.1 Bothriochloa decipiens
GGATAACAACCGCAGCCATATATCACCACATGATACACGTGAGCTCTGCGGCCCAGCGTACCGAGATACGTGGGAACTTAAACCCCACAATAAAATACACTATGACACATATGGGATCTCTAGCCCCACTATAGGTCACTCCATGATATACACGGCTCCAACCATCCGTATATCACTTCATGCATGTGGATTTCTAAATTCTCGATATCACCAGTTCACCAACGGACGGGACCTAGGGCATCAACAGAAGGAAACACTACAGAGGGACTCCATTCCCAGTGCAAGTTAGCCGTCTGGACTCGATTTATTACTATCATCAAGATTCCAACAAGAAAAACCAATCTCATATTTTTCATTCTTTTACCTTTGAACAATTAACTAATTAAGCAGGGCTAAGCGTTACTTCTTATCTTTCCAAGCGGGTAACAAGGAATAAGGAAATAAGACGGGTAATGCAATTGGTGGGTTTTTCACTCAACTCCTATTACTGAATGCAACATATCATAGCTGAAGCGGTAAAACTTTTATAAATTTTGAACGCATCCGGGGCTTGCCTTGATGTTCGGGGTAGACGGTCTCAAACTCTGGATCAATTCCCGATTCCGGAATCTGCTCTTCCTTCGGATCTGGGCGACAACGTTAACTCTCCGTTAACGGAAGCTATTCGATAATTAATATGCTTTAACATGATGGAATAGTAAACATGATGCTCGACGGATGCATGATCAGATTAAGGGATCGAGTACAACTTTTCTTCACGATAAAGTTGCAAGCCAACAAAACTTCGCTTATAAAACTCATTAGGGTTAACTACGCCATTTAAGAAATTAATTAAACACATGAAATAACGTTAATTAAGCCCTAATGACATGATTAAGGTAAGCGCAAATAATTAATTAAAGTGCCAAAGGTCATTAAGGTTAATGACCCAAGGTCATCAATCAATCCCAAAGTCAAACAAATCCTATAATGATTAAACTCAAATAAAGGGATTAATTAATTATTTAAAAGCATTAATAAAGGCATAAAAATTAAATTATTAAATTAAGCCCAAATTTTTATTTTAGAAAGCTCTTAGTCTAATTAGATGGCAAAACAAATTTCAAAATTAAAAGCCAATTATTTTATTTATTAAAAATCATTGAAGGTCCATTTTTCAATTAAAAGGGCTAATTTTAACATATGCAAAAAGTACTCAAATTTGGTATTTCATATTTTTCCTAGGTAGATGACATCATAAAGAACACTCACAAAAATTTTTAGAATTTTTGGAGCTATATATGAATTACTATGATTTTTTAAAGAAAATAGCATTTAAATCATTTTCTAAAAATAGAAAAAGAAAAATCGGCACAGTACTTCCGCGCTGACCGACGGCCACCGGCGATTACTCGCCGTCGGCGAGGTCTCCGACGACCGGACTTGGACCACTGGGCCCAGCTTGGCACGGGGAGTCGATCAAGGTAGCTAACGGTGCGGCGGGGCGACGGCGGCACCCACGCAGGCGGCCATGGCGGCGCGGCGGAGCTAGGGCGCGGCAGCGACGCTCACCGGAGCGGTTTTCGGTGACGGCGACCATCCGGGCGTACGCAGGGCACTCAGGCGAACGTGTTTGGCAACAATATGATGTCGCTTCTTGGTCCCTAGCCAAAGCGGCAACGCGCGCGGCGGAGCGGCAACACTGCGTCGGCGGCGAGCTACGGTGGCCGGCGACTACCATGCGGGAAAGATGAAATTGATCGCGCAGACAAATGCAGGAGCTCACCACGGTGCTGATGCGCACGTTAATGGAGGCTCGAAGCGGCTGGGTTGAGCTGCGGGCGACGGCGGTGATGGCGGCGGCGGCGCTCCGATGGCAAGGTCGGCGTCACCGGCGTTCCTGTGGACCATCAAGCCGGCCAAGGTGCACGTAAGAGGCAAGATAGCATGGAGAGCATGGTAGTGAGGTTAAAGATAATATATTTTCACCCTCGACGACGGTCGACAGCGAAAATACTCGCGGCGGCTCGGCGACCGGCCATGGAGAAGACGACGGCGCGCGGGCAGCTCGGGCGAGGAGAGCAAGCACGAACTGGCTCAAAATGACCATGAAGAAGTGGTGGAGCTATTGGCAAGAGCAATTGGACATGGATGAAGTGTCGGCGGCGAATTTAGCGGCGGAGCGAAGTCGTCGGCGACGGCGGCGAGAAGCAGAAGAAGAAGAACTCGGCCACGGCGGGCCTATTTATAGGACGGAGGCGATGTCTGGACGGAGCGTGCTGGTGACCGAGATATTCGTGATGGTGGACGGCGGCGCGCGTTGAGAAGCCGGCGATGGCGGCCGACTATAGGTTTCGGTACTGTTTGAGAAAATTACAGAAATACTATTTATTTTAAAATACAAATTACTCCAAAATTTATATAAGAACTTGAAAATCTCCAAAAATATCATTTGCATAACTTTTCAAGAGCTACACTTTTCCTTTAACTGGCATCCTCAAATTCTGTCTGGATTTTGAAATTTGAATTCAAATTTGAAAAGGGAATAAAACCTTAGAAACAAACATTTGAAATTACTTTTGATTTTTCAATGAAACTTGAAAATCTTCAAAAATATGAAATGTTTAACTTTCCAAACCAAACCTTTTTCATATACAAAATTTTCCAAAAGTTTTTTGAATTATGATTTTAAAATCAAAAGGGGACAAATGCCGAAAAACTATATTTTCAAATTCATTTGAAATTTCTTTTGGAAACTTGAAAAACTTTATATACCAACTTTGTAGCTCTTGTCAAGATCTTCAAACTATCTTTTTAGAGTATCTCCAAATTCTTTATAGATTTTGAATTAGAGAAAAGGGGGTAAAACTAGGTTTTGGAATAAAGGGTTTTTTGAAATGGAATTCAAACTCAATTTGATTTCTAACTTAATTGGTTGGTCATTTGTATCATCCAAGGACATTTTTAGGTCATTGACCCAATGACACCCTTGGTTGACCAAGTTGACTTTTGAAAAACCTTTTATAACATTTCTAATTTGAATTTAAATTTGAATTGCTAGACTTGAAAATAAGCTTTAGAATCCAAATTCAATTTCAAATATGGAAAGCATTTTTAGGGTTGAACTTAGGCTTATACACTATGCTTGACACTAGTGTAAACATAGTTTACACCTCAAGTACATAGAGTATAAACTAAGCATTTGCGATGACATTCAAAAGTAGGGTTTTATTATTTCATGTGACAAAACATTCCAGAAACACAATCAACCTATGAAATATAAACTTGTTTTAGTTAATGCACCTTAAGATTGACTTAAACATGAATGTTTTGCAGTGCATATGATGACATGGCATGTTTTAATTAATATAACACCAGAGATGTTACAAAGGTTAAGAAAGTTTAACTAGCACAAAAATCTAGACAACACTTAAAAAAAGACTGAGGGAATAATACTCGCTTGATCTAAAAAGATGCAATTTTATCATATTACTGAACTAAAGTATCTTTAATATTTGTAATATCAAAACATTAAATTTTTCATGTGATATGTTTTTCACACTATACTTATCTAGTGGAATAAAATAATTTTTTATCTATATATTTGACCAAACTTTATACATGCAAGTTAACCAAGATAGTATGCAAAATCAAAAAAAAGAAAAAATCACATTATTTTGTGGATATAGGTAGTAACATTTATCAAGACATGTCAGTCCATCTATATAGTCTTTTTATTTTTAAAATTTAATCTTTTTTTTAAAAAATATTCATATTTACACAGTTAGACAACCTTAGTGAATATAGACTTTGATTCGGCGCAAAGAGCCATGATGCCCAGGTAACACATCTCGACGTCACATATCTAGAATGTCGTAGTCATGGCAAATTAGGTTAAATTTAAAGCTTGGCGCTAAGATGAAGATTTGTAGGGTGAAGAGATGTATAGTGGCACCGAGCTCAGGCCATGTCAACTCAGGCCTCAAGGCTCAGCGACATCAGTACCATGGCCCATGGTATCGACTCTTTGAGTCCGAACTTCGAAAATAGGTCGTCGGTAAATGCAGATATTTTTAAAATTTAGTTAAAGAATTGGCTGGCTATTTACTTGTTGGCTGGATGTTTCTACGACTCGTAAGCTGGCATGATATTGTTTTGTCGTAATGGTTGTTATGTTCACAAATAGGCTAGGAGTTCTAGATCTGATACATATCGCCACTGAAACATCCTCAGTTTTCCACGTAGGGAAAATGCACAGAATGACGGATATAATAGTTCGAAGCATCAAACCATCTCATTATCTCGCAGCAGTCGATACAGGATCCATACATCGAATAAAAGAGTACAATTAGGGGGAATTACATAAATAGTTTACCGCCACACTGGCGGAATCATCAGAGTAGCAGCAGCCTTTGGAACGGCTGCGGAAGGCAGAAGTACAAAACATCTCCAAAAGAAGCCTGAGCGTAGGAACGAGACGTCTACTCCTCCTCATCGTCATAGTCGTAGTCGGGCTCACTTGCCAAATAATTTTCAGTACGGTTTGTACTGGCCACATCTCCCACCCTATGCTTTGCTTTTGCTATGTAGTATTTGGTGGGATGCAAAGGATGTAATCAATTCGACCTAATATGTGGCTATAGTTTCCTATACAAACAGTGACCAATATTATATAATATAATTCATCAAGTTTTAACCCATCTCATCCACATATCCAAACCCATTCCATCACCATCACACACCTCTCACCCTCTCGCACTCAGTCGACAGGTCCAACTCCCTCTCGGAGCCTGTCTCAGCGGCTCACAGCCGAAAGGGTAACACCAGGGGGAGAAATAGAAGGACTCCTCTCACTACTCCCGAGAAGCGTGGGTCTTAGGAAAAAGCCATACCAGTGGCTCGTGGACTATATATATAGATTCATCAACTCTGCAGAGCGTGTACTCCCGTAGCCACAAGATCACTATCATCGGCGGTGCCCCGCCTAAGCTGATTCCGGCTACTTTCTAACCGGTGCGATGCCACCCTACCACTCAGTACTGGGACATCCTGGATAGGTACCACCGTCACACTAAGACTGTGAGACATAGTACCGGGCCCCCGTGGTCACTATGCTGTCTAAGGAGGGTGTGGGTCTCCACGCCTGTATCTCCCCACACTATCTGCTAACAACCTAGTAGTAGTGGCACCGTCCTAGCTAGTCAGACATCTATCTCCCGCCCATACAAGAGCGAGTGGTGAGCACGTAAGTCCCAAGGTTCCGGTCCTCAAGAGATACCAGGTCCTAGGGGGATTAGACAGGATTATCTTCCTTTAGGGACTACAACAGTCCATGCTACAATAGCACCTCCTATCCGGGGCTTCGCTCCATGAAGGTTCTCACCCCTGGGATCTCCTTATACCTCACAATGTGCCCGCACAAGCACCTCACACGGGAATACCCAGAACACATTCCTCGGCAAGACTCGCCCACATGGCTCATCGTAGAATCCTGTCTGATTGACTCAACCCTTACCACACACCCAAGACGCACGCAACACTCTCCTCGAGTAAAGTGGCACCACGTGCCTTAACCATATAACCATACTCTCCACCACGCATCACATCACACAGATATAAGCGTAGTAGAAGTAAAGCATTATAAGTAAATAAGCATGCGTCTAGCCTATCAGCAGGTGTGCAGGAGTAAGGTTGCGACAAGGTAAAGGCTCATCAAGCAGTTCTACCATGCAACCTATCATCAGGTGATATTCATAATTAAAGCACTAGCAAGCTAGATATTATGCCATGCGTAATAGTATCATCGAGCTCCTCCTCGTACTCGTAGTCATCCTCCTCAAACTGCTCCTCCTCTGAAACGAGACATAATAGCTGCGTTAGCGGCTCCTATAGAGTCAACACAAAGAAGCAATAAAATTTAATAACTCCAAATGCACTCATACATAAGCCTATGATGTAGAGCTCATTTTTATGAAAATTTGGACACTTGGTTCATAATTTTCGGAGTTCGTATGAAGAAGTTATGAATTTCTGAAGTTTATTCTATTTTCTAAAAAAGAAAAAGGGCAGATTAACCAGAGGCTGACACATGGCGGCTTCTGATTGGGCCACGTGGCATGTGGCACAGTGCAACTGTAGCTATGCAGATGTCTTGTTGATGTCATGTTGACGTCAGCACTGACGCGGGGTCTGGTGGCTGGATGACGTCATGCTGACGTCATGCTGACGTCAGCACTGACGGGGGACCCGGTCAGTGGCTGACAAGTGGGGCCTGCGGATTTGGTCAGTGACAGGTGGGGCCAGGTCAATGGTCAATGTTGATCGGTCAACGGTCAACGCCGACCGGGCCTCGATCGGGCCTCGGCGGGCCTGGGCAGGGCTGGATCTGGGCCGGGTTGGGCCGGCTCGGCCCGGACACGTGTCGAGCGGGAAGGTAGGCCACGTGGCGGGTTGGATCTCCATCAGGCCGAGTCCACGGTGCTATCTAGCTGGGCTTGGTCCACGGTGCACCGCAGACTGGTGGTCTGCGTGGCCATCCACGGTTGGTCCAGCGTGGCCCCACGTGGAGGGTGCGGTGCACCAGGGGAGATTTCCCCTTCTGCCTTGCACGCACGGTGGCCGGCGCGGCACATCATCGGCGACATGTAGGTGAGCAGCGGCTGCGAGCAGTGTGGGCCAGGCGGGACTGTGGCTAGGGTTGCGCAGAGGCTCGACGGAGGCGGCTGCGGGGCTCAAGCTGGCATGCGGGCCCATGGCATGTCGACACGTGCACGTCGGCGGCGGCCGGCGGTGAGGTCACGGCGGCAGGGTGCAGCAGCGACTGAGGGGCTGCTTCGACTCATGCAAGTAGTTTGCGAGGTCAAGGCAAGGACGACAGGCTAAGTCAATTTGGCCGTAGGGCTCCGGGCGTGGCGAATGTCGACGATGACCCAGCGGCGACGATGGTGGCTCCCCGGTCGAATTCGCCGGCGTCGTTGGACATGGGCCTCCATCTTCTCCTCCCTTCCTCAATTGGAGCAGCTAGGAGCTCTGGGACCTACCTACCGTGCTGAGTGGAGGCTCGGCGGAGCGCGCGCGACGACGAGCATCACGGCGGCGCTCTGGCGGCCGGGGTGCCATGGCGACCAGGGCCGCAAAGGTGCATAGCCCCACTGTGGTCGTTGCCAAGCCCCAAGAGGTTGCCCTAAAGGTGTTCTAGGATGATGCGGAGCTATCAATCAATTTAAAGAAGAGAAAGGGGGAGAGGGGAGCGAGAACGGCGGCGGTGTACCGACGGCGGCCATGGCCGAGCAGGGCGAGAGCGGGGGAGCTCACCTGCGCAGCGACGGTCGAGGCAGGCGATGAGGGCTTGGAGGCGGCTTGGTGCGGTGGAGGCAAAGCTGGGGCGTCAAGACGGTTGTGCGGCACTCCGGGTCCTCCTCAGTGCGTGGACGGCGGCAGCGGTGGTGGTGCTCTAGCTCCGCGCGGCAGTGCTCCCTCCCTACTCCTCCCTCTTTCTTTTTCTCTCAGCTGGTCAGGGCAGCGGGTCTCCACAAGGTGGCAGAGTGATGGGGAAACCCTAGAGGGCCAAGGCGCTCCTCACTTTATAGGCACGGCGGCCGGCGATGGACGGTGGGGATCGGAGATCCTCATCAAGCGGCCGAGCGCGGCCGCATGTTAGGGTTAGGGTTCGGGGAAAGGCGCGGCGCAGGCAGGTGAGGATGGACAGCATCTGTGGCGTGGTGGCGGGTCACGGGCGAGCAGCGGACGGTGGAGGGCGCCATTTCTTCTTTTGGAACGACGGACGTGACGCACGGCGAACAGAAATGGTAAAAGGTGGAAGCGGACAGGTGGGCTCCGCTTGTTAGCGAGAGTGGCGACGGAAGCGCGTGGGCGACACAGGCGGGCGTTTTGCCGATGGGCCGAGCTGGCAGGTGGGCCGCACGTTTTGCCGATGGGCCGAGCGGCGTGGCAGCGCACGCGTACAGGCGGCGAGCTGCGGCCTTGCTGGGCCGCCATGATGGGCCGCGGCGCGAACGCGGGAGCGAGCAAGGCCGGGCGTGCGGGCAGGCCGCCGGCGAGCGTTGCTGGGCCGCGTTGCTGGACTGGTGCGCGGGCAGCGCATGCTAGGCCATGCGGCTGCGCGGGCCACGAGCGACAGTGCTCAGGCAGGCCGTGTGCGCGGGCAAGAGCAGGCCGAACGGGCTATCTGGGCTGGTTTCCTCTTTTCTTTTTCCTTCTATTTTCCAAATCGTTTTCTATTTCTATTTCTTGCCAAGCAACTAATCGAGCCATAACCCTATGTTAGTGTGGTTAGTGACCATGATGTATACACCATGGTGGGTCCACTAGGGTCTCTAGGTCGTGATGGATCCATTTTCGGAGTTAGTCGACCCAAATTTACACATGTGATGTTAGGTTATTCGATTTTATCAGTCATCACATAAAATCGAGAAATACGAATCAAGCTTTGGTAATTTAAATGCAATGCTCAGGCTAACATTGGGTGCTACTTGTGCAACTACGGGGTGGTTTCCTACATGACATCCACCATACACCGGTAATCTTTAGAAAATTTTTTGAAAGCCCGTATTTTTGGTGACCGGATTTATGGGGTTGTTACAGTCCTACCCCCTTATGAGAATCTCGTCCTCGAGATTCAAGAGTGTAACTTACTCTTCAAACAGGTAGGGGTAGAGCTTCCTCATTTCTGACTCTTTCTCCCAAGTCGCTTCTTGTTCCGTGTGGTCACTCCACTGAATCTTCAAGTATGGCGTGCTGGTGTTTCTAGTTTCCTTGGTGGTTCTGTCCATGATGCGGATGGGGTGCTCTCTGTACTCCAAAGTGTCCTGAATATCAAGTGCCTCTGTGGGTATCGGATGCTCTGGTAGTTGCAAAGACTTGCACAGTTGTGACACATGGACCACTGGGTGTACTCCTGCCAGTTGCGGGGGCAACTCTATTCTGTAGGCAAGCTTGCCAATCCTTTCACTGATTCTGTACGGTCCCACATACCTTGGTGCTAGCTTTCCCTTCACATGGAATCTGATGGTTCCTCGAAGCAGGGAGACCTTGAGATAGACATAGTCTCTGACTTCAAACTCGAGGTCCCTGCGCCTCTTGTCGGCATAGCTCTTTTGATGGCTCTAGGCAATTCTCAGATTCTGTCGCACCTGGGCGACTCCTTCCTCAGCCTCATCAATGGTGGCCGGGCCAAAGAATGATCTTTCACCCATTTTGGACCACATCAAGGGTGTTCTGCACGGCCTTCCATACATAGCCTCGAAGGGTGACATCTTGAGGCTAGCCTGGTAACTGTTGTTGTAGGAGAACTCTGCATAGGGCAAGCTCTTCTCCCAATCAGTCCCATATTTTAGAACACAAGCTCGAAGCATATCTTTAAGGATCTGGTTCACCCTTTCTGTCTGTCCATCTGTCTAAGGGTGGTATGCGGTACTGTAATCTAGCTTGCTCCCTATTGACTTGTTCAGGGCCTTCCAGAACTTAGATGTATACTGTGGCCCATGATCAGATATTATGCTCTTAGGGGCTCCATGCAGCTTGAGAATGTTCTCGACATACAGATCTGCTAGCTGGCCGATTCGGGCATCAGTCTTGATGGCTAGGAAGTGAGCTACCTTAGTCAAGCGATCGACTATCACCCATATAGCATCATGGCCCTTCAGGGTTCGAGGCAAACCCACGATGAAGTCCATAGAAATGCTATCCCACTTCCATTCAGGTATATCAAGTGGCTTTAACAGCCCTGCAGGTCTCTTATGCTCAGCTTTGACGTGTTTGCAAATGTCACATCTAGCAACATGCTCTGCAATGTCTGATTTCATGTTCTTCCACCAGAATTTCTTCTTCAAATCAGCATACTTTTTAGTACTGCCTGGGTGGATACAATACTTGGAGTCATGACCTTATGATAGGATTTCGTTGCGGATAGCTAGGTCGGCAGGCACACAAATTCTATCCTTGTACCGATAAGTGCCTAGCTCATCCTCACTGAACTCTAGGCACTTGCCTTATGTCAGGAGCTCATCTATCTCCCAAATTTCTAGGCAATGGCATTGGGCTTCACGGATCCTATCCATGAGAGTGTAGTGTACCTGAAGCTCATTCAATAGGCCATGAGGTATCACCTCCATTTGTAACCCATCAATGCCCTCTTGCAACTCCTTGGGCAAGGTGGTGGCGAACAAGGCATGACAATGGCTTTTGCGACTAAGAGCGTCAGTGACCACATTGGCCTTCCCAGGGTGATAGAGAATCTCCATGTCATAGTCATTTATCAACTCAAGCCAACGACGCTGTCTCAAGTTCAGATTTTCCTGGGTGAAAAAGTACTTCAAGCTCTTGTGATCGGTGTAGATCTCGCACTTGTTCCCAATCAGGTAATGCCTCCAAATCTTCAAGGCATGCATCACAGCTGCAAGCTCAAGATCATGGGTGGGGTAACGCTGTTTGTGCTCCTTAAGCTGGCGGGAAGCATAGGCAATGATTTTCCCATTCTGCATTAGAGCACAACCGAGCCCGTGGCGAGATGCATCACAATAGACCACAAAGTCCTGGTGGATATCGGGCAAAGCTAGAACAGGCATTGTGGTGACCTTCTCCTTCAGGGTCTGGAAACTTTGTTTGCATTGGGGCATCCATTCAAACTCTTTGGTCTTCTTCAGGAGGTTGGTCATGGGGCAAGCTATCTTGGAAAAGTTCTCGATGAATCGACGGTAATAACCAGCCAATCCCAAGAAACTTCTCACATCAGTCACATTCTCTGGCTGCTCCCATCCCTTCACTGTCTCAATCTTAGACGGATCAACAGCTACTCCATCAGCATTGAGCACATGACCTAGGAAAGCGACCTCCTCAAGCCAGAACTCACACTTGTTGAACTTGGCATAGAGCTGATGATTTCTCAATTTCTCCAACACTATCCTCAGATGTTTCTCATGCGCTTCGACGGTGGCAGAATAGACAAGAATGTCATCAATGAAGACCACCACGAACTTATCCAGCTCCTGCATGAACACTTTATTCATCATGTTCATAAAATAAGCCGGCGCGTTCGTAAGACCGAAGGACACAACGGTGTACTCATACTGCCCATATCTGGTGACAAATGCTGTCTTGGGAATGTCCTCCTCCCTGATCTTCATCTGATGGTAGCCCGATCTGAGGTCGATCTTGGAGAAGTACTTGGCATTGCGAAGCTGATCAAGTAGGTCATCTATCCTCGGCAGAGGGTACTTATTCTTTATAGTTACGACATTTAGGTTTCGGTAATCAACACACATCCTCTGCATTCCATCCTTCTTCTTAACAAACAAAATAGGAGATCCCTAGGGTGAGGCACTAGGCCTAATGAACCCTTTCTCGAAAAGCTCCTCAAGCTATTTCTTAAGCTCCTTAAGCTCGTCAACTGCCATACGGTAGGGTCGCTTGGAAATCGGACTCGTACCAGGCATCAGGTTGATCACAAACTCAACATCCCTATCCAGTGGCATTCCTGGTAGCTCTTCCGGAAAGACATCAGGGTACTCACAAACTACGGGCACTTCCTCAAGTGACTTCTCTTCCAGGGCACACAACATGGAAATATCTGTCCCTTTGTTTGGTTCACATCTGATCTGATGGCCACTTGGATGGGTTATATCCACAAATCTGGGTGAGCAAGATATCACTCCTTTGTTCTGGGTTAACCAATCCATCCCTAGAATGACGTCTAGGCCTTCGAAGGGTAGCAAGGTAAGATCAACAAGAAAGGTAAGACCCTCGATGGTGATACTCACTCCCTTACTTATTTTGGTACAACAAATGTTGTCCAAAGGTGAACTGGTGTATAAGGCTTCTTTTCGTGGAGTGACAGGTATATGGTGCTCTCGTGCAAACTTGGAGGATATATATGAACACGTAGCACCTAAATCAAATAGCATGGATGCCTTAACTCCATGCACTAAAAACATACCGTACACCATGTCAGGGGCACTCTAGGCAGCCTCTGCTGAGATGTGGGTGAGGCGGCCACGGGGTGCTCCAGATGGCACCTGCTTGTGCGGGGTGCCCTGGTTCTGCCTGGCGGGCGCTGGTGTAGCTGGTGCAGCCTTGTTTGGGCACTCGGCTCCCTTGTGACCTGGCTGGCCACAAGCGAAGCAAGTGTAGGTCACGCCACCTATGGGGGTTTACGTGGCGGACCTCCACGTGCTACCTCCTGGTGCGGCACGAGCGTACGCTTGGCGGTCCTGAGCAGGGCAGGGGTAGTTGCTGGTGTGGGTACCACCGCCCCAGCTCGAACCGTGAGCAGCTCCCTGGGCGAAGCGAGAGCGGGGAGGCTGAGAGGTCTCACCACGCGACCTCCGTGGGGCAGGTGCATGGGAGGTGCCCTCAGTATGGTGCTTCTTGTTCTTGCCAAGCGCCTCCTTCTCTGCGGAAACCTCATCGCGGTCCTTCTCAATCTCCATGCACCTGTCAATCAAGTCACGCAGGGTGTGGCTCTTGGTGCCTGAGAGGGAGAGCCTGATGTGGCTAGACAAGCCCTTGCGGTAGTAGTACATCTTCTCCTTCTCAGAGTTCACCACTGAGATAGGTGCATAGCGCAGCAGGTTAGTGAAACGGGTGGTGTACTCATGCACCTTGTCAGCTCCCTTGGAGATGCTGCGGAACTCATTCTCCTTCTTCTCTAGTGCGCCTTCACGGATGAAGAATGCATGGAACTCATCCACAAACTCATCCCAGCAGATATTGGCGGGTCCCGATGGGTTTCGCAGAGGCTGTCGCACCAAGATCGCCCAGCACCCATAAGCTGGTGAGCTGCCAAGCCAACACACTCCTCGTCAGTGCAAGTGGTCAAGTCCAACTTCTTCTCAATCTCCTTAAGCCAGTCATCAGCAGCAATAGGGTCGATGCTAGTGCCATCGAACGTCGGGGGCCTCAGCATGAGAAAGAACTCCAGCTTCTTGTAGAAATCATCGCGGGGCTCCCGGTGCTGGGGGTGCAGCATGCTCTCAGCTAAGACTTGAAGAAGCTCGGTCTGCTGGGACATCACGTCCACCAAGAGTGGCACGGGAGGTGGTGGTGGACCTGCATCTCCTCCTGCGGCAAGCTTGGGCTCGGGCTCAGCAGCAGGCTATGGCTGTCCTTCGGTCGCGCCTCTGACAGCTGGTTCTGGCTTAATAACCGGCGGTGGCGGTGGGTGTGCAGGCCGTGGGGTGGCAGCGCAGGGTGGCTCCTCAAGGTCAATGGGTATGTGACCAACGTGGCCACGACCACGACCACAACCGCGTCCATGGCCCCTGGCGGGTGCAGGTGAGGGGGAGCGGTTGCTCAGGTGGCTGGCACGACGAGTGGACATCCTCCTCATCATAAACCTCAGATTAGGGCATATGCGCGCGTAGTATAACTTTGATATCAAGGAGGTAATAATTTGAAATAATTTTAAAACATTTTTGATTTATCCAACACTCATACAAATAAGCATGAAGATCCAAAAAGATGTGATAAAAACCAAATCATTCATTACATCAGGTGGGTACATGGCGATGTCTTTAGCGGCTACGCTTGGAGACTCACGAGAATCGTACTACACGCAGGTAGTTCTAGCAAAAGGGGTGGACAACTACTCAGCATCATGGTGAGTCTGGTCACTTGGCCATACAGGGCCCATCGTCTCCCGATCTGATACTATTCTAAACCATCTCTAGAGGCCGGTCCAAACTATAAGCTGCTGGAGGTATACCGATGCCAGAAGCTTGGATCTGCTCGTCAGTCATCTGAAGGCAAGAGACATAATGACGGGCCTCCTCGAGCTGAGGGGTGGACAGTGCCTGTCCACTAAGTCCTGTGGTGGGATGTCCACTCAAGTTGAGGCAAGATTGCCCCAGCTCGAATGTCTCAACCCTGACCCTCTTACGGGCACGTAAGGGAAGCTCGTCCTGCAACTCCTTGTACTCTCTGACTCTCTTGTGATCTAACCTCTTCCAAGCTTCCATAGTGCGTTTGAGCTTATCCTTGAGGTATGCTGTCTTGTGAACATAGTTGATCAGGTGTCCCAAGTTGTAGCTAGCAAGAGTGTACTCCTGCAGTAGCTTCTCACGTTGAGCCTTGCACTGCTCATAGAGTTTGTCCCTGTAGGCAGCATCTTGACTCTTTTCCTAGAATCTCTTTGCAATGTCTTTGTTCTTCTCAGCTATAGTGGTCTCAAGCTCCCAGATATTCTTGTTGAGACGTCTATTGTGGATTTGAAGCTTATCCATTTCGTTCATCAGACTAGTGATCTGATCCTGGTGAGTGTGCTCTTTGCATGCTATCTCACGCTCTAGGTCTGCAATCTTTTGCTTCCATGCTGCCTCCTTATCCTCTGACTTGTGGATCCTTTCGTCAACTTCCATCAGGTAGCGATGATCACGGCGTCCCTTTCGCTCCAACTCAGCAATGTATATTTCCTAGCACTGCATGTACATCATAGAGGCGCGATGGCAGGGGTTGCGATCAACTCTGGTATTCTGTTCGATGTAGATGACCTCCTCCTAAGTACCCTGCTGAACGTCGAGGGCACAAGGAAGCAGACGAAAGCGACTTCCCTTTAGATAGTTAGCTCCGTTGCGTAGCACAGTGCGAAGTGCCTGGCACGAAACAGTCTAAACACACATGCCAGTGTCATTGTCGAAGGCGAAGTCAGTGAAGGCGGTAACTTTAGGCAAGTTCATGCTTGCAGGCATGTTGATGTGGACTGCCTTGTAGTCCTTGATGCCTCCTCCAAGGGTGGGCTTGCCACGGCAAAGGTACTCGACGTTCTCCATGGGAACACCCAGCTCGGGAGGACCTCACGAAGCACATGAGCATAGCCTCCATGCTCCGTCCCATCGAGTCTAAACTCAACGACATCCATCGGCGGTAACGGACCAAGCGGCAAGTTGGGGTCCATCTGCAGCTGACACGAGAAAGAGGTTAGAAAAGTTGCAGAGAGAGGTAAGCCACGCATAAAAGCGTATGCAGTGGTTGGTGTATAACCGAGAGATTTCAAGATTCTCCTAATTCTATCATCCAATCCTATGGGTATCGTCCTAGGGTCAAGCATGGCTCTGATACCAACTGAAACATCCTTAGTTTTCCATGAAGGGAAAATACACAGAATGGCGGATAATATAATAGTTCGAAGGATCAAACCATCTCATTATCTCGCAGCAGTCGATACAGGATCCATACATCGAATAAAAGAGTACAATTACGGGGAATTATATAAATAGTTTATCGCCACACTGGCGGAATCATCAGAGTAGCAGCAGCCTTTGGAACGGCTGCGGAAGGTGGAAGTACAAAACATCTCCAAAAGAAGCCTGAGCGTAGGAACGAGATGTCTACTCCTCATTGTCATAGTCGTAGTCGGGTTCACCTGCCAAATAATTTTCAGTACGATTTGTACTGGCCACATCTCCCACCCTATGCTTTGCTTTTGCTATGTAGTATTTGGTGGGATGCAAAGGATGTAATCAATTTGACCTAATATGTGGCTATAGTTTCCTATGCAAACAGTGACCAATATTATATAATATAATTCATCAAGTTTTAACCCATCTCATCCACATATCCAAACCCATTCCATCACCATCACACACCTCTCACCCTCTCGGCAGTCGACAGGTCCAACTCCCTCTCGGAGCCTGTCTCAGCGGCTCACAGCCGGAAGGGTAACACCAGGGGGAGAAATAGAAGGACTCCTCTCACTACTCCCGAGAAGCGTGGGTCTTAGGAAAAAGCCATACCAGTGGCTCACGGACTATATATATAGATTCATCAACTCTGCAGAGCGTGTACTCCCATAACCACAAGATCACTATCATCGACGGTGCCCCGCCTAAGCTGATTCCGGCTGCTTTCTAACCAGTGCGATGCCACCCTACCACTCAGTACTGGGACATCCCGGATAGGTACCACCGTCACACTGAGACTGTGAGACATAGTACCGGGCCCCCATGGTCACTATGCTGTCTAAGGAGGGTGTGGGTCTCCACGCCTGTACCTCCCCACACTATCTGCTAACAACCTAGTAGTAGTGGCACCGTCCTAGCTAGTCAGACATCTGTCTCCCACCCATACAAGAGCGAGTGGTGAGCATGTAAGTCCCAAGGTTTCGGTCCTCAAGAGATATCAGGTCCTAGGGGGATCAGACAGGATTATCTTCCTTTAGGGACTACAACAGTCTGTGCTACAACAGCACCTCCTACCCGAGGCTTCGCTCCACGAAGGTTCTCACCCCTGGGATCTCCTTATACCTTACAATGTGCCCGCCACAAGCACCTCACACGGGAATGCCCAGAACACATTCCCCGGCAAGACTCGCCCACATGGCTCATCGTAGAATCCTGTCCGATCAACTCAACCCTTACCACACACCCAAGACGCACGCAGCACTCTCCCCGAGTAAAGTGGCACCACGTGCCTTAACCATATAACCATACTCTCCACCACGCATCACATCACACAGATATAAGCGTAGTAGAAGTAAAGCATTATAAGTAAATAAGCATGCGTCTAGCCTATCAGCAGGTGTGCAGGAGTAAGGTTGCGACAAGGTAAAGGCTCATCAAGCAGTTCTACCATGCAACCTATCATCAGGTGATATTCATAATTAAAGCACTAGCAAGCTAGATATTATGCCATGCTTAATAGGATCTATGAGGTTGGATGGGGTGTGGCACCTGCGAAGTCATCATCGAGCTCCGCCTCGTACTCGTAGTCGTCCTCCTCAAACTGCTCCTCCTCTGAAACGAGACATAATAGCCGCGTTAGCGGCTCCTATAGAGTCAACACAAAGAAGCAATAAAATTCAATAACTCCAAATGCACTCATACAAAAGCCTATGACGTAGAGCTGATTTTTATGAAAATTTAGACACTTGGTTCATATTTTTTAGAGCTCGTATGAAGAAGTTATGAATTTCTGAAGTTTATTCTATTTTCTAAAAAAGAAAAAGGGCAGATTAACCAGAGGTTGACACGTGGCGGCTTCTGATTGGGCCATGTGGCGTGTAGGCACAGTGCAGCTGTAGCTGTGCTGACGTCATGTTGACGTCAGCACTGACGCGGGGTCTGGTGGCTGGATGACGTCATGCTGACGTCATGCTGACGTCAGCACTGACGGGGGACCCGGTCAGTGGCTGACAGGTGGGGCCCACGGATCTGGTCACTGACAGGTGGGGCCAGGTCAACGGTCAATGTTGACCGGTCAACGATCAACGCCGACCGGGCCTCGTTCGGGCCTCGGCGGGCCTGGGTAGGGCTAGATCTGGGCCGGGTTGGGCCGGCCTGGCTTGGACACGTGTCGAGCGGGAAGGTAGGCCACGTGTTGGGTTGGATCTCCATCGGGGCGAGTCCACGGTGCTATCTAGCTGGGCTTGGTCCACGGTGCACTGCAGACTGGTGGTCTGCGTGGCCGTCCATGGTTGGTCCAGTGTGGCCCCACGTGGAGGGCGCGGTGCACCAGGGGAGATTTAGCCTTCTGCCTTGTACGCGCGGCGGCCGGTGTGGCACATCGCCGGTGAGGTGCAGGCGAGCAGCGGCTGCGAGCGGTGTGGGCCAGGCGGGGCTGCAGCTAGGGTCGCACAGAGGCTTGGCGGAGGCGGCTGCGGGGCTTAAGCTGGCATGCGGGCCCGTGGCATGTCGACGCGCGTGCGTCGACGACGGCTGGCGGCGAGGTCACGGCGGTAGGCTGCAGCAGCGACTGAGGGGCTGCTTCGACTCGTGTAAGTAGTTTGTGAGGTCAAGGCAAGGACCACAGGTTATGTCAATTTGGCCGTAGGGCTCCGGGCACGGCGAACGTCAACGGCGACCCATCGGCGGCGATGGCGGCTCCCCGGTCGAATTCGCCGGCGTCGTTGGACATGGGCTTCCATCTTCTCCTTCCTTCCTCGATTGGAGCAGCTAGGAGCTCTGGGACCTACCTACCGTGGAGAGTGGAGGCTCGGCGGAGCGTGCGCGATGACGAGCGTCACGGCGGCGCTCTGGCGGAGCAGCGGATGGCGGAGGGCACCATTTCTTCTTTTGGAATGACGGACGCGACGCACGGCGAACAGAAATGGTAAAAGGTGGAAGCTGACAGGTGGGCTCCGCTTGTCAGCGAGAGTGGCGGTGGAAGCGCGCGGGTGACGCTGGCGGGCGTTTTGCTGATGGGCCGAGCTGGCAGGTGGGCCGCGTGTTTTGCCGATGGGCCAAGTGGTGTGGCAGCGCGCGTGTGCGGGCGGCGAGCTGCGGCCTTGCTGGGCCGCCTTGATGGGCCACGGCGCGAACGCGCGAGCGAGCGAGGCCGGGTGTGTGGGCAGTCCGCGGGCGAGCGTTGCTGGGCCGCGTTGCTGGACTGGCACACGGGCTGCGCATGCTGGGCCATGCGGCTGCGCGGGCTGCGAGCGACCGGGCTCAGGCAGGCCGGGCACGCGGGCGAGAGCAGGCCGAGCGGGCTGTCTGGGCTGGTTTCCTCTTTTCTTTTTCCTTCTATTTTCCAAATCCTTTTCTATTTCTATTTCTTGCCAAGCAACCAATCGAGCCATAACCCTATGTTAGTGTGGTTAGTGACCATGATGTATACACCATGGTGGGTCCACTAGGGTCTCTAGGTCGTGATGGATCCATTTCCGGAGTTAGTCGACCCAAATTTACACATGCGATGTTAGGTTATTCGATTTTATCAGTCATCACATAAAATCGAGAAATGCGAATCAAGCTTTGGTAATTTAATTGCAATGCTCAGGCTAACATTGGGTGCTACTTGTGCAACTATGGGGTGGTTGCCTACATGACATCCACCATACACTGGTAATCTTTAGAAAATTTTTTGAAAGCCCGTATTTTTGGTGATCGGATTTATGGGGTTGTTACAGTCCTACCCCCTTATGAGAATCTCGTCCTCGAGATTCAAGAGTGTAACTTACTCTTCAAATAGTTAGGGGTAGAGCTTCCTCATTTCTGACTCTTTCTCCCAAGTCGCTTCTCATTTCGTGTGGTCGCTCCACTGAATCTTCAAGTATGGCGTGCTGGTGTTTCTAGTTTCCTTGGTGGTTCTGTCCATGATGCGGATGGGGTGCTCTCTATACTCCAAAGTGTCCTGAATATCGAGTGCCTCTGTGGGTATCGGATGCTCTGGCAGTAACAAAAACTTGCGCAGTTGTAACACATGGAACACTGGGTGTACTCCTGCCAGTTGCGGGGGCAACTCTATTCTGTAGGCAAGCTTGCCAATCCTTTCACTGATTCTGTACGGTCCCACATACATTGGTGCCAGCTTTCCCTTCACATGGAATCTGACGGTTCCTCGAAGCGGGGAGACCTTGAGATAGACATAGTCTCTGACTTCAAACTTGAGGTCCCTGCGCCTCTTGTCGGCATAGCTCTTTTGATGGTTCTGATCAATTCTCAGATTCTGTCGCACCTGGGTGACTCCTTCCTCGGCCTCGTCGATGGTGGCTGGGCCAAAGTACGATCTTTCACCTGTTTCAGACCACATCAAGGGTGTTCTGCACGGCCTTCCGTACATAGCCTTGAAGGATGACATCTTGAGGCTAGCCTGGTAACTATTGTTGTAGGAGAACTCTGCATAGGGCAAGCTCTTCTCCCAATCAGTCCCATATTTCAGAACACAAGCTCGAAGCATATCTTCAAGGATCTGGTTCACCCTTTCTATTTGTCCATCTGTCTGAGGATGGTATGTGGTACTGTAATCTAGCTTGCTCCCTATTGACTTGTTCAGGACCTTCCAGAACTTAGACGTATACTGCGGCCCACGATCGGATATTATGCTCTTAGGGGCTCCATGCAGCTTGAGAATGTTCTCAACATACAGATCTGCTAGCTGGCCAATTCGGGCATCAGTCTTGATGGCTAGGAAGTGAGCTACCTTAGTCAAGCGATCGACTATCACCCATATAGCATCATGGCCCTTCGGGGTTCGAGGCAAACCCACGATGAAGTCCACAGAAATGCTATCCCACTTCCATTCAGGTATACCAAGTGGCTTTAACAACCATGCAGGTCTCTTATGCTCAGCTTTGATGCGTTTGCAAATGTCACATCTAGCAACATGCTCTGCAATGTCTGATTTCATGTTCTTCCACCAGAATTTCTTCTTCAAATCAGCATATATTTTAGTACTGCCTGGATGGATACAATACTTGGAGTCATAACCTTCTGATAGGATTTCGTTGCGGATAGCTGGGTCGACAGGCACACAAATTCTGTCCTTGTACCGATAAGTGCCTAGCTCATCCTCCCTGAACTCTAGGCACTTGCCTTGTGTCAAGAGCTCGTGTATCTCCCAAATTTCTAGGCAATGGCGTTGGGCTTCACGAATCCTATCCATGAGAGTGTAGTGTACCCGAAGCTCATTCAATAGGCCATGAGGTATCACCTCCATTTGTAACCCATCAATGCCCTCTTGCAACTCCTTGGGCAAGGTGGTGGCGAACAAGGCATGACAATGGCTTTTGCGACTAAGAGCATCAGTGACCACATTGTCCTTCCTAGGGTGATAGAGAATCTCCACGTCGTAGTCATTAATCAACTCGAGCCAACGATGCTGTCTCATGTTCAAATTTTCCTGGGTGAAAAAGTACTTCAAGCTCTTATGATCGGTGTAGATCTCGCACTTGTTCCCAATCAGGTAATGCCTCCAAATCTTCAAGGCATGCATCACAGCTGCAAGCTCGAGATCATGGGTGGGGTAATGCTGTTTGTGCTCCTTAAGCTGGCGGGAAGCATAGGCAATGACTTTTCCATTCTGCATTAGAACACAACCGAGCCCGTGGCGAGATGCATCGTAATAGACCACAAAGTCCTGGTGGATATCGGGCAAAGCTAGAACAGGCGTTGTGGTGAGCTTCTCCTTCAGGGTATGGAAACTTTGTTCACATTGGGGTGACCATTCAAACTCTTTGGTCTTCTTTAGGAGGTTGGTCATGGGGTGAGCTATCTTGGAAAAGTTCTCGATGAATCAGTGGTAATAACCAGCCAATCCCAAGAAACTTCTCACAACAGTCACATTCTGTGGCTGCTCCCATCCCTTCACTGTCTCAATCTTAGACGGATCAACAGCTACTCCATCAGCATTGAGCACATGACCTAGGAAAGCGACCTCCTCAAGCCAGAACTCACACTTGTTGAACTTGGCATAGAGCTGATGCTTTCTCAATTTCTCCAACACTATCCTTAGATGTTGCTCATGCGCTTCGACGGTGGTAGAATAGACAAGAATGTCATCAATGAAGGCCACCATGAACTTATCCAGCTCCTGCATGAACACTTTATTCATCATGTTCATAAAATAAGCCGAGCGCGGACGAGGGTATGAGGAAGCAGACGAAAGCGACTTTCCTTCAGATAGTCAGCTCTGTTGCGTAGCACAGTGCGAAGTGCCTGGCGCGAAATGGTCTGAACACACATGCCGGTGTCATTGTTGAAGGCGAAGTCAGTGAAGGCGGTAACTTCGGGCAGGTTCATGATTGCAGGCACGTTGATGTGGACTGCCTTGTAGTCCTTGATGCCTCCTCCAAGGGTGGGCTTGCCGCGGCAAAGGTACTCGACGTTCTCCACGGGAACACCCAGCTCGGTGAGAAGCTCACGAAGCACATGAGCATAGCCTCCATGCTCCGTTCCGTCGAGTCTAAACTCAACGACATCCATCGGCGGTAACAGACCAAGCGACAAGTTGGGGTCCATCTGCAGCTGACCCAAGAAAGAGGTTAGAAAAGTTACAGAGAGAGGTAAGCCACGCATAAAAGCGTATGCAGTGGTCGGTGTATAACTGAGAGATTTCAAGATTCTCCTAATTCTATCGTCCAATCCTATGGGTCTCGTCCTAGGGTCAGCATGGCTCTGATACCAACTGAAACATTCTCAGTTTTCCACGAAGGGAAAATGCACAGAATGGCAGATAATATAATAGTTCGAAGCATCAAACCATCTCATTATCTCGCAGCAGTCGATACAGGATCCATACATCGAATAAAAGAGTACAATTAGGGGAAATTACATAAATAGTTTACCGCAATACTGGAGGAATCATCAGAGTAGAAGCAGCCTCTGGAACGGCTGCGGAAGGCGAAAGTACAAAACATCTCCAAAAGAAGCCTGAGCGTAGGAATGAGACGTCTGCTCCTCCTCATCGTCATAGTCATAGTCGGGCTCACCTGCCAAATAATTTTTAGTACGGTTTGCACTGGCCACATCTCCCACCCTATGCTTTGCTTTTGCTATGGAGTATTTGGTGGGATGCAAAGGATGTAATCAATTTGACCTAATATGTGGCTATAGTTTCCTATGCAAACAGTGACCAATATTATATAATATAATTCATCAAGTTTTAACCCATCTCATCCACATATCCAAACCCATTCCATCACCATCACACCTCTCACCCTCTCGCACTCAGTCGACAGGTCCAACTCCCTCTCGGAGCCTGTCTCAGCGGCTCACAGCCGGAAGGGTAACACCAGGGGGAGAAATAGAAAGACTCCTCTCACTACTCCAGAGAAGCGTGGGTCTTAGGAAAAAGCCATACCAGTGACTCGTGGACTATATATATAGATTCATCAACTCTGCAGAGCATGTATTCCCATAACCACAAGATCACTATCATCGGCGGTGCCCCGCCTAAGCTGATTCCGGCTGCTTTCTAACCGGTGCGATGCCACCCTACCACTCAGTACTGGGACATCCCGGATAGGTACCACCGGCACACTGAGACTGTGAGACATAGTACCGGGCCCCCGTGGTCACTATGTTGTCTAAGGAGGGTGTGGGTCTCCACACCCGTACCTCCCGACACTATCTGCTAACAACCTAGTAGTAGTGGCACCGTCCTAGCTAGTCAGACATCCGTCTCCCGCCCATACAAGAGCAAGTGGTGAGCACATAAGTCCCAAGGTTCCGGTCCTCAAGAGATATCAGGTCCTAGGGGGATCAGACATGATTATCTTCCTTTAGGGACTACAACAGTCCATGCTACAACAGCACCTCCTACCCGGGGCTTCGCTCCACGAAGGTTCCCACCCCCGGGATCTCCTTATACCTCACAATGTGCCCGGCACAAACACCTCACACGGGAATGCCCAGAACACATTCCCCGGCAAGACTCGCCCACATGGCTCATCGTAGAATCCTGTCTGATCGACTCAACCCTTACCACACACCCAAGACGCACGCAGCACTCTCCCCGAGTAAAGTGGCACCACGTGCCTTAACCATATACCCATACTCTCCACCATGCATCACATCACACAGATATAAGCGTACTAGAAGTAAAGCATTATAAGTAAATAAGCATGCGTCTAGCCTATCAGCAGGTGTGCAGGAGTAAGGTTGCGATAAGGTAAAGGCTCATCAAGCAGTTCTACCATGCAACCTATCATCAGGTGATATTCATAATTAAAGCACTAGCAAGCTAGATATTATGCCATGCGTAATAGGATCTATGAGGTTGGGTGGGGTGTGGCACCTGCGAAGTCATCACTGAGCTCCTCCTCGTACTCGTAGTCATCCTCCTCAAACTGCTCCTCCTCTGAAACGAGACATAATAGCCGCGTTAGCGGCTCCTATAGAGTCAACACAAAGAAGTAATAAAATTCAATAACTCCAAATGCACTTATACATAAGCCTATGACGTAGAGCTCATTTTTATGAAAATTTAGACACTTGGTTCATATTTTTCGGAGTTCGTATGAAGAAGTTATGAATTTCTGAAGTTTATTCTATTTTCTGAAAAAGAAAAAGGGCAGATTAACCAGAGGCTGACACGTGGTGGCTTCTGATTGGGCCACGTGGCGTGCGGGCACAGTGCAGCTGTAGCTGTGCTGACGTCATGCTGACAACAGCACTGACGTGGGGTCTGGTGGCTGGATGACGTCATGCTGATGTCATGCTGACGTCAGCACTAACGGGACCCGGTCAGTGGCTGATAGGTGGGGCCCACGGATCTGGTCACTGACAGGTGGGGCCAGGTCAACGTTCAACGCTGACCGAGCCTCGACCAGGCCTTGGCAGGCCTGGGTACGGCTGGATCTGGGCTGGGTTGGCTGACCCGGCCCGGACACGTGTCGAGCAGGAAGGTAGGCCACGTGGCGGGTTGGATCTCCATCGGGCCGAGTCCACGGTGCTATCTGGCTGGGCTTGGTCCACGGTGCACCGCAGACTGGTGGTCTGCGTGGCCGTCCATGGTTGGTCCAGCGTGGCCCCACGTGGAGGGCGCGGTGCACCAGGGGAGATTTCCCCTTCTGCCTTGCACGCGTGGCGGCCGGCGCGGCACATCACCGACGACGTGCAGGTAAGCAGCGGCTGCGAGCGGTGTGGGCCAGGCGGGGCTGCGGCTAGGGTTGCGCAGAGGCTTGGCGGAGGCGGCTGCGGGGCTCAAGCTGGCATGCAGGCCCATGGCATGTCGACGCGTGCATGTCGGCAGCGGCCGACGGTGAGGTCACGGCGGCAGGCTACAGCAACGACTGAGGGGCTGCTTCGACTCGTGCAAGTAGTTTGCAAGGTCAAGGCAAGGACGACAGGCTAAGTCAATTTGGCCGTAGGGCTCCGGGCACGGCGAACATCGATGGCGACCCAGCGGCGGCGATGGTGGTTCCCCGGTCGAATTCGCCGGCGTCGTTGGACATGGGCCTCCATCTTCTCCTCCCTTCCTCGATTGGAGCAGCTAGGAGCTCCGGGACCTACCTACCGTTGTGAGTGGAGGCTCGGCGGAGTGCGCGTGATGACGAGCGTCATGGCGGCGCTCTGGCGGCCGGGGTGCCATGGTGACCAGGGCTGCAAAGGTGCGTAGCCCCACTGTGGTCATTGCCAGGCCCCAAGAGGTTGCCCTAAAGGTGTTCTAGGACGACGCAGAGCTATCGATCGAGTTAAAGAAAAGAAAGGGGGAGAGGGGAGCGAGAACGACGGTGGTGTACCGGCGGCGGCCATGGTCGAGCAGGGCGAGAGCGGGGGAGCTCACCTGCGCAGCGACGGTCGAGGCAGGTGACGAGGGCTTGGAGGTGGCTTGGTGCGGTGGAGGCAAAGCCGGGGTGTCGAGACGGTTTTGCGGCGCTCCGGGTCCTCCTCAGCGCGCGGACGGCGGCGGTGGCGGCGGTGCTCTAGCTCTGCGCGGCAGCGCTCCCTCCCTACTCCTCCCTCTTTCTCTTTCTCTCAGCTGGTCAGGGCAGCGGGTCTCCACAAGGCGGCGGAGCGATGGGGAAACCCTAGAGGGCCGAGCCGCTCCTCTCTTTATAGGCACGGCGGCCGACGACGGACGGTGGGGATCGGAGATCCTCATCAAGCGGCCGAGCGCGGCCGCGCGTTAGGGTTAGGGTTCGGGGAAAGGCGCGGCACGGGCAGGTGAGGATGGACAGCATCTGAGGCGCGGTGGTGGGTCACGGGCGAGCAACGGACGGCGGAGGGCGTCGTTTCTTCTTTTGGAACGACGGACGCGACGCGCGGCGAACAGAAATGGTAAAAGGTGGAAGCTGACAGGTGGGCTCCGCTTGTCAGCGAGAGTGGCGGCGGAAGCGCGCGGGCGACGCTGGCGGGCGTTTTGCCGATGGGCCGAGCTGGCAGGTAGGCCGCGCGTTTTGCCGATGGGCCGAGCGGCGTGGAAGTGCGCGCGTGCGGGCGGCGAGCTGCGGCCTTGCTGGGCCGCCTTGATGGGCAACGGCGCGAACGCCCGAGCGAGCGAGGCCGGGCGTGCGGGCAGGCCACGGGCGAGTGTTGCTGGGCCGCTTTGTTGGACTGGCGCGCGGGCAGCGCATGCTGGGCCATGCGGCTGCGCGGGCCGCGAGCGACGGTGCTCAGGCAGGCCGGGCGCGCGGGCGAGAGTAGGCCGAGCGGGCTGTCTGGGCTGGTTTTCTCTTTTCTTTTTCCTCCTATTTTCCAAATCCTTTTCTATTTCTATTTCTTGCCAAGCAACTAATCGAGCCATAACCCTATGTTAGTGTGGTTAGTGACCATGATGTATACACCATGGTGGGTCCACTAGGGTCTCTAGGTCATGATGGATCTATTTCCGGAGTTAGTCGACCCAAATTTACACATGTGATGTTAGGTTATTCGATTTTATCGGTCATCACATAAAATCGAGAAATGCGAATCAAGCTTTGGTAATTTAAATGCAATGCTCGGACTCACATTGGGTGCTACTTGTGCAACTATGGGGTGGTTGCCTATATGACATCCACCATACACTGGTAATATTGAAAAAATTTTTTGAAAGCCCGTATTTTTGGTGACCGAATTTATAGGGTTGTTACAGCTGCCTCCGTGTGATGACCACGGCGTGGTCACACGTTGGAAAAAACGACGGCGGGGTGACAGCCACGCCTGGCCTGCCGCAGCCACCAGCCAAATGCGGCTTAGCGACGGAGCGAACTAATTGCTCCTGTGTCCATCAGCAGACGAGTCCTGACGACGTAGTGCTCCCATGCTGACAGAGACCAGATCCGTACACTTGAGGGCCAATAATGCACAGTCAAGTCCTCTAGCACTCCAGGTATATGCCATGTATGTACACGTACGTCCAGGCAGGCAGGTCATCGGTAGCCATCACGCGTTCAGCTGCGTCTCGTCACATGCAATGCTACACCATATAGTATAGTATATATAGTAGAGTCCATATATATACATATAGTTATGATATATATTACCCAGGGTATTCGATTAATAATCGGTCACGAGCCTAAATCACATCGCCCGACGCACCATGGTCGTTCCCCCGCGCCAACCCATCCGCGCTCCCGGAGAGTCAGGCCACCCGTGACCCGTCCGCTCCCACTCCCAGGCCCGCCCAGTTATTTGTCTGGCCGAGGCCGGAGCACAGAAGCCCCACCACATGTCGTCAGCTCCCCCACCCACGTTCCCGACGGTTCCAGAATCAGCTTCGCGGTCCTACGAGCTCCAATCCACATCCGCCGGCACCTCTCCCCACCCCTCCGGCGCCGCCCTCACCTCCCCCTGCTTGCCACGGCGACCTGCCCCCAGTCCGCCCCAGCTTCGTCATGACGCCGCCCCGCCCTGCCCCGACGCCTCCCGCCGATGCCGTCGCCCCGCCCCAGCGCCATCACGCCGCCGTCGCAACCCAGGAGAAGGAACATGAGAAGATCAGCTATCTTCTCCCCGGGCCGTGACGTGCAACCTCTGGAGTCCCTTGCCGACAGGATCCACATCGCTTATCAATTTACTAGTTTGCGGTAAACCACGTCATGTTCTCGGTGTTCATCGTCATGATCCCCTTTGCTAATTGTTGATACCCTCGTATCTTTCATGTCCGGCGTCGCTTCTCCTTCCATGATCGGCCGACACAAGCTCGGTCGGTGCTGCTCCTCAACGTCCCTATTCTCCCCCTCACGCCGGATCTGGAGGCCGTGCTCCGCTTGGCTTGCCCTCTTCCAACACCGGCCGCAACAAACTGCTCGACGCTGCCGAGTACGAGCCACTCGACATCGTTGAGGAGCCACCAGCCGACGAGTTCGTGATGACCCATTGATCCCTGCCAAGTACGATCGGAAAGTGAGATTTTTTGGCTTCATCTGTCTTCATAGTTATTTATTAACTGCATCTCCTTCCGATCTGTTTTCAGTTCCTTTCCTTCCCCTCTGAATTCATTCCCTATTTGTTCTGATTTTTCCTCTGCCGTTAGTGGATGTAGCATCCAGTGTTGCTAGTTCGTCCTGCACTCCCTTTACATTCCCTAAATCAAGTGCTTGCTAGTTAGGGTCTCATGTAATTTTCCCCAAATCCGATATTCAGCTATGTCATTTAAAGCATCCTTTTATATTTCTAGGTAAATTGTCTAGCATAATCATTGCAAATTGGTGTATCTTCTCTCCGTTTGATTGTTTCATTTAGGTGCACTTGTGTCATACAGCTACACATATTGCAATGCTGATTTATTTTAAGCATATATGTCCTTACTGATAATTTATCCGGCTGTGAAAAATTGGGTGTTCTGTCATAGATTATATTATCAAATCAATTTCTTTTTTGTGTAGTCACATCTATAAATTCTACTTGCCTCTCGTCTATGTCAGATCCACAGATACAACAACAACATAGCCTTTTGTCCTAAATAAGTTGGGGTAGGCTAGAGATGAAACCCAAAAGAGACCAGGAAACAAAGGACACATAGAGAGTACAAGAAAAAAGGATTACGGTTTAGGCATGTTAATTGCTAGTCTCCAAGCGCTTCTATCTATAGCTAAATCCTTAGGGATATTCCACTCCTAAAGGTCTCTCTTAACCGACTCGTTCCAAGTCAGTTTAGGTCGACCTCTACCGTTCTTTACATTATCGACCCGCTTTACAACCCCACTACGCACCGGCGCCTCAGGTGGCCTTCGTTGGATATGGCCAAACCATCTCAACCGGTGTTGAATCAATTTCTCCTCAATTGGTGCCACCCCAACCCTATCCCGAATATCGTCGTTTCGGACTCTATCCCTCCTTGTGTGCCCACAACACCATCGCAACATACGCATCTCTGCTAAACTCAATTGCTAGATATGTCGCCTTTTTATAGGCCAACATTCAGCACCGTATAGCATCGTCGGACGAATCGCTGTCCTATAAAACTTACCTTTTAACTTCTCAGGCACCCTTTTGTCACAGAGGACGCCTGAAGCTTGACGCCATTTCAACCAACCGGCTGAGATTCTATGCCTAACATCTTCATCGATGTCACCATCCTTTTGTAGCATCGATCCTAAATACCAAAAAGTATCCTTCTTGGCCGTCACTTGCCCATCGAGACTAACGTCTCCCTCCTCATTCCTAGTCATGCTGAAGTCGCACCTCATGTACTCGGTCTTTGTCCTACTAAGTCTAAACCCTTTCGATTCTAACGTGTGCCTTCATAGTTCTAACTTCCTATTAACCCCTGCCCTTGTCTCGTCAACTAGCACCACATCATCAGCAAAGAGCATACACCAAGGGATATCACCTTGTATGTCCCTTGTGACCTCATCCATCACCAAAGCAAATAAATAAGGGCTTAATGCTGACCCTTGATGTAGCCCTATTTTAATTGGAAAGTCACTGGTGTCGCCATCACATGTTCGGACACACGTCACCACATCCCTGTACATATCCTTGATGAGGGTGATATACTTAGTTGGGACTTTGTGCTTTTCCAAGGCCCACCACATGACATTTATCGGTACTTTGTCATATGCCTTCTCGAGGTCAATAAAGACCATGTGCAAGTCCTTCTTCTGCTCCCTATATCTCTCCATCAACTGTCGTAATAAGAAAATCGCCTCCATGGTCGACCTACTAGGCATAAACCCAAATTGGTTTGGGTCACACTTGTCACTCTTCTTAGGTGATGCTCGATAACCCTCTCCCAGAGCTTCATCGTATGGCTCATCAACTTAATCCCATAGTAATTAGTATAACTTTGAATATCTCCCTTGTTCTTGAAGATAGGTACTAATATACTTCTCCTCCATTCTTCAGGTATCTTGTTTGACCAAAAAATGAGGTTAAAAAACTTAGTTAACCATACTATCGCTCTGGCACCTAGGCATCTCCACACTTCAATGGGGATACCATCAGGGCCCATTGCCTTACCTTCTTTCATCCTCTTTAAAGCCTCCTCGATCTCTGCCTTCTGAATTCTCCTCATGAAGCGTCTGTTGGTATCCATGTTTTCAAGACGGCTGGACGAGTCTGGACGCCTGGGGACCGTCCAGGACGTCCAGAATGATTAGTCATCATCCAGGATGATTAATTGACCATGGACGAGTCCCTTAGTCGTCCCAGTCGTCCCCTATATGAGGGACTGATATATACCACATATATTATATTGTTATATACAATATACATTATACCATATATACACACACACTAATATACTACATGTTCTAGGATCTAGATAGGTTAGTTGGCCACTTACCTAGCTGCTGTAGAGCCCTTTCTTGTCTTGCTGGCTGCTGCTGCCAAACTGAAAATATAGAAAAATAAAGCACATTAACAAGACAATCAGGTGAAACTATGAAAGGCAATCAAGTGATCAATAAAACAAACCAATGCAGCAAAGCACAGAATTTAAACCAGTCCAGAACTGCATAGTGCATAGTGGTTCACAGTGCCACACTGCCACTGCCATAGTGCATACATCAAGTCCATTACATAAATAGTTAAAATAGCTAATGATGATCTAAAGAACTACTCAAGTAGTTCAGCATCTAGACAAAAGCCTCCTCCATCTCCATCTGTTGCACATCCAAGGTTGTCTTCATCCTCCTCCATTGGTGCCACAGGATCAGATGCATCTTGATCTTTTTGGGCTTCATTTATTGCATCAGCATCATGGTCACTACCATCTTCTTCACCTTCAGATACATCTTGTGCAGCAGAAGTCCCCCTACGACGCTTCTTGTTCCTAGTATAGGTCTTCTGGACAGCAGCTGCAGCATGTGTAGCAGCAACCCTAGTCAAGTTACGACCCCTTAGATTCTCAGATGCACCAATAGCTTCATCCAAAACCTCCAGAGGCAGCTCCCCATCCCCACAATTCTCATGCACCCATTCACTGTCCCACTGAAACTCTTCTAGCAAGAGAGGGTTGCTCCTCTTTCCTTTGCAACCAAGTTCTCAAATTTTTTGAAACCTGTTTGTCATCTTTTTGTTGTAACTGACATAAACCAATTTATTTAACCTCTTATGCTCCAATTTATTCCTCTTTTTGGTGTGGAACTGCAGAAAAGAATAATTAACATTAGAACATCAGCTTGGTCTACATCTACACTCTAGAATTTGCAACAGTGCTAACATTGCAATGATACTTACACCAAAAAATTCACTCTAGTTACGCTCACAACCTGATGCTGAGCAACAAAGACTGATAATTTTCTTTGTTAAACATTGTAGTTCAAATGCATGGCCACCATATGAACACCACCAATGAACTGGAACACAATTAGACTAGAATCAGCTTACAGCAAAAAAAATCAGCATAATTGAAGGAAAGAAAACATTCTAAACTTACTAGGGTTCTTTTTATCTCTGTCCCTTATAGCTAAAGGCATTGAGAAGCTTTCACCTTCAGATTGTTCATAGTCATCAGCTTGCTGTGAAATCTTGGTTGACACATTGTCATCAGCCACCATTTTCCATAAAACTTGATTGAACATGCCTCTTAACCTTGCAGCTTGTCTCTTGTCTTTCTCCCTATCCCTAATGGAAAAGAACTTGTTTGGATTCAAAAACAGGGCTGCCACATATAGCTTTTGCTCCATTTGGGTGTCCCACCTCTCATCATATAAAGCCAGCACCTTATCACGTAAATCAGTTTTATCTTTCAGAGATTCTTTGATGGTGTTTTTTTGCAACATCCATGGCTGCAGTGATCTCAGGAGCTGCTAGTGTCTCATCCCCATCTGCAATCCGTAGAGCAATGAGAAGTGGTTGTGAAGCTTTCAAGCAATATTCCAAATTAGTCTAAAATTGTGCGGACAGGACAATACTCTCAACTCGTTTAGCTTTAGCAGACTTAGACAGGCTATGATTGTGCCATTCCTCATCGAGAACTAATCTTCTCAAGCCAATCTTATGTTTATACATACTTGCCAAAGTGAGATAAGATGTAGCAAATCGAGTCACAACTGGCCTCACAAGATCCCCACCTATTTCCTTTCTCATTAGATCAAGTATCCTCCCATGCTTGTATATAAATCTGCTCACCTTCTTTGCTGAATTTATGACAGTGTTGAACTGCTTTATCTGTCCAATGTCTTGCAACAACAAATTCAGACAATGGGCAACACAAGGTGTCCAAAACAAGTGTGGGGTCCTCTCCATTAGAATCCTTCCTGCTGCCTTGAAGTTGGACCCATTGTCTGTGACTAGCTGCACCACATATTCCCTCCCAATGTTGTCAATTTGCTTCTCCAACAAATCTGCTAGCATATCCTTATTAGCTACTTCACTTGATGCATCCACTGAACCTAGGAAGAAGGTCCCTGCTAGACTGTTTGCAAGAAAATTGATTAGATGATGATGGCTAGTATCTGTCCAACCATCAGACATGAGAGTGCAACCATACTCTTTCCAAGATTCCTCATGCTTCTTCCTCAGTTCTATTGTCCTTTTGACAGCCCTTTCTAACAATGGCTCCCTAATATCATGGTAGGATGGTGAGCGGTACCCAGGTCCATACTGTCCAATAGACTTAAGCAAAATCTCCTAGCTTCTGGAGTTAATGACATTGAATGGTATACGATTTTCATAAAAAAATCAGCTACATGGTCATCAACAACTTGTTTGATCTCTTTCTTTGTGCATTGCTCTATAGTAGGCTGAGAAGTCTTGAATTTGTGCCTTTCTGAAACTACCTCTTCTGGTGTCTTCTGAAACATGGAAACAACTGACTTGGTGTTCTTTTGATTTGCTGGTTTTGATGAACCAGCAGCAGCCATATAGGCAACTATGGAATATTGAGCTATTTTCTTCTTAGCTTGTGCTTGCTTGGTCTTTGTACCAGAACTAGGCACTTTTCTTGTCCAACTTCAGCAACTTCATCACCTTCACCCTCTTTAGAATCTTGTTGAACTTCAGGAACTACCACAACTGCAGACCTTGTATTCTTCTTGATGTAAGCATTCATCTGTTGCCTGATAATCTCAGGGCAACTTGAACATCCAAGTGCATCACCATAACATCCAGCAAGGTGTTGTTTGAACCTACTGATTCCTGAAGGAGTTATCTTCCTACAAAAAATGCATTGCACAGCGTCCTTCTTTGCAATATCTGGCCACCATCCGAACTGCCATCCAGGGTCTCGAGACTTTGCCTTCCTCTTAGGATCTTTAGCTTCAGCAGCCATTTTTGGAGGCAGTTTTTCTAGGGCTTGCTCAACAAGAGATGCAACATCTGGAGCAATTGATGCTGCTGAACCAGCAGCAGCACTTGAGCCTGAAGCAACTAAGGAGGCTGGAGTAGAACCAACTTGAACTTCCTTGTCGGTGTTCTGACCCTCGAGGGGTTAACACCAACGAGTAATATTGTATTCGCGTGCTCTCTAATCCGGTGGGTGATGCAAGAAGGACACAATGATTTATCCTGGTTCGGGCAAAGAAGGCCCTACGTCCAGTGGGGGGAGGATGATTCATGTTATCTTGCACCGAAGTGCTAGTACAGGGGAAAATACAAGCAGGTGTGAGGAGTGTGAGGTGGAGTTTTGGGCGCTCGGATGCCTTGCTCTCGACCTTGCACAGGCTCACGGTGTCTCTCTGTGATCTAAAGCCTTAATGTTTCTATGCTCTAGATTCTCTTGATTCGAGTCCGGTCTTTTTTCGGGTCCTTTCTCTAACGCCCTGGCGCCTCCTTTTATAGATGAAGGAGGGGCACAGGTGTACATGTATTTCGAGTTCGCATGACATTGATGACGTACGACGTTGAGGCCGATCATGTCGGTGCCGCTGTAGTGATGTACGTCGATATGGGAGGCCCTATAGCCGTCGCGTCGGAAGTTGTTGAAGTTCAGCTCGAGGGTTCGCTCGGTGAAATCGAGGGGCGACGGTCGAGGGTCCTGGCCGGAGTCGAGGGGGTCGTGCCGAGGAGGTCGAGCCTCACTGGATAAGATCGAATCCCGGAAAACACGGAAAACACGTTAGTTTATACGTCTCGAGGCGGTGCGGGTCATGGCACAGCGCTCAGTATGGCGCAACAGCGTAATATGACTTGCGGGATCCCGGGGTATGGGCGGTAAAACCAGATTTGACCGCCACGCCTGCAACTGTTACTGTAACTGTGGCCATGCGGTTAGGCAGGGGTAGATAGATCGCATTAAATGCGCTCGGATCCGTACGGGGGAGTTGGTGGCCGAGGGGTGCACTGTCCTCGAGGGCTGCCCCTTCGTCTGGGCGAAGTTACATCCTCGAGGGCAGGCTCGTTCGGAGGATGAAGTTCCGTCCCCGAGGGGTCGCTCGAATTGTACCCTCGCGTGTACAGTACTAGTCCGTTCAGTATCCTCTCGGGTGTACAGTACTAGTCCGTTTGGTAGCCTCTTGAGCAGGCTTTGGTTTCGGGCCGTCGTTGTTCGTTCGCGGGCCAGTCCGATACGTCTCAGCCTATGGGCCTTCGTATGTTAGCACGGGGGGTTACCGGAGGGGTCAAGATGTTGATTTTGCGGGGTTTTAGTTTGGTAAACCAGGGGTCTGGGGCACCCGTTTCTAGGGTATCGACAGTTGCCCCCGAGCCCCTGCGCGAGTGATGACACTCGGGGAGGGGGTCAGGAATTTAGGAATGGGATATGATTCGGATTTTTTCGTGGGGGCGCGCGAGCGACCCCCGCGGGGATAGCCCCCGAGGCCTCGTAGGAGTCGAAGGACTCCTGTGAGGGCTTTATGTATATTTAGTTAAAGGGTGCTCGTCCAGTCGGGCATAGGCCTGAACTGGAGTCGTAGCGATTTTACCGAAGGGAGCCCCCGGGGGATTTTCGACCCTCTTTTGTCGAGGGGCGCCGGGCACAGGCGAGCCCCCAAGCCTCGTGCGGCTGGGACATTGCTGGCCTCGGCATTCTTCTCACGAGTCCTTTCGATCGGATGTGAGGCGAGAAGCATCGGACTACCCCCGATAGGGCGAGCCGCGAAGTTCTCAGTGAGCTGGTAACGGGAAAATCCAAGCGAGAGCCCGTTCCTCGTTTGATAGAGGTCAGCAGGAGGCCCGGAGGCGGTCTCATTAAAGCAAAACGCAATGGTCCTATGGATACCGATTCCATTCGATAGGTCTCGGCGGCTCGATGCCTCCCTTCGGGTGGATTCCATAAAGTCCGTAGCGTTTTGCCTTGGATGCGTCCAAAGGGGTCTCGAGAGTTCGTTCTCGAGTAGGGCCTCGTGTTGGCTCCCCCTTGGTCACCCCTAACTCGGGTGCTCGAGGGCGGCTGTCGAACCTTGTTCGTGGGGTCAGCCTTCGCTCCTTCGAGACTTAGGGCCGGAGCCCGATTTTTGGTGCTCAAGGGCGGCCGTTAAGCCCTCACTCGAGGACCGGCCTTTGCTCCCTCGAGACTTTGAGGTAGGGTTAGAGCCTGTTTTCTCCTTTCATGGAAATCTCCGTCGACGAGTAACCATTCTCTTTCGACGCTCAGGGCGGCCGTTAAGCCCTCACTCGAGGACCGGCCTTCACTCCCTCGAGACTTCAAGGCGGGGTCGG
>CM041646.1:28508732-28578579 GCA_023333625.1 Bothriochloa decipiens
CGTTAAGCCCTCACTCGAGGACCGGCCTTCGCTCCCTCGAGACTTCGGGGCGGGGTCGAAGCCCATTTTACCTTATGTAGAAAACTCCGTTAGTGAGTGACGATTCTTTTTTCTTACCGTAAGGCATGCCTTTTGAGGAGAAGGACTTGTATGTCCCGGGCTTTAGCACCTCAGCTACGGCGTATGGACCTTCCCATGGCGGCGTCAGCTTGTGACGTCCTTTGTTGCTCTGTCGTCGACGTAGGACGAGGTCTCCAACTTGGAAGTCCCTCGGGCGCACGTGCTTGTCGTGGTAGCTTCGAAGTTTTTGCTGATACCTCACGGAGTGAAGTAGCGCCATGTCTCGAGCCTCCTCGACCTGGTCGATGGTGTTTGTGAGGGCTTCTTCGTTGGTTTGCTCATTGTACGCCTTTAGTCGAGGGGAACCATACTTGAGGTCAGTGGGGAGGACGGCCTCGGACCCATAGACCAAGAAGAATGGGGTGAACCCCGTGGCTCGACTAGGTGTTGTCCTTAAGCTCCATAGGACCGATGGCAACTCCGCGGCCCATTTTTTTCTATGCTTGCCGAGGCGTTTGAGGATCCTTGGCTTGAGGCCCTGCAAAATCATGCCATTGGCGCGCTCGACCTGGCCGTTAGTTCGAGGATGTGCAACCGTGGACCAATTCACACGGATGTGATGGCGATCGCAAAAATCCAAGAACTTCTTGCCGGTGAACTGCGTGCCGTTGTCTGTGATGATGACGTTCGGGACCCCAAAGCGATGGATGATGTCGGTGAAGAACTCGACCGCCCGTTCGGAGCGGATGTTGCTGATGGGCCAGGCCTCGATCCATTTGGTAAACTTATCGACGACAACGAGCAGGTGCGTGTACCCTTTGGTTGTCCTTTTGAGAGGCCCCACAAGATCGAGCCCCCAAACCGCAAACGGCCAGGTGATGGGGATCATTTGTAGGGCGTGAGCTGGGAGGTGCGTCTGCTTGGCGTAGAATTGACACCCTTTGCACGAGCGGACGATGTTCGTGGCGTCAAAAACGGCGGTCGGCCAGTAGAAACCCTGTCGAAAAGCATTGCCTACGAGGGTCCTTGGTGCTGCGTGATGGCCACAGGCTCCCGAGTGTATGTCTTCGAGGAGCCTCCTGCCTTCCTCGATGGTAATGCAGCGCTGAAGAACGCCTGAGGGGCTTCGCCTGTAGAGTTCCTTGCCGTCACCGTAGATGACGTAGGACTTGGCCCGTCGCGCGATCCGTTGAGCTTCGGTCCGGTCCTCCGAAAGTTCTCCCCGAATGAGGCAGTTGAGTAAAGGGGCTCGCCAATCCGGTGGCGGGTTCGACGGAGGAGATGTCTCCTGGATCTCCATAACCTGGGCCCCGGTCGAGGGGGCCTCGATCGAGGTCATGGGGTGGAGCTTCAAGGGCGTAGAGCAAGCCCACGAGCCCAAATCGACGGAGGGCTCGAAGAGGTCCCTCGAGAACACGTCCGGAGGGACTGTACCTCGAGTCGATGCGATTTTTGCGAGCTCATCTGCGGCTTCGTTGTATCGTTGAGCGATATGACTAAGCTCGAGGCCGTGGAATTTGTCTTCTAACTTGCGCACTTCGTTGCAGTATGCTTCCATCTTGGCGTCGTGGCAGCTTGAGGCCTTCATCACTTGGTCGATGATTAGCTGCGAGTCGCCTCGAACATCAAGGCGTCGGACCCCGAGTTCAAGGGTGATTCGTAATCCGGCGACAAGTGCTTCGTACTCTGCGACATTGTTAGAAGCGGCAAAGTGGATGCGAATGACGTAGCGCATGTGGACTCCGAGGGGTGAAATGAAGAGCAAGCCCACGCCTGCTCCTGTCTTCATGAGCGACCTGTCGAAGTACATCGTCCATAGCTCGGCTTGAATTTGGACTGGTGGCAACTGAGTGTCGGTCCACTCGGCAATGAAATCCGCCAGCACTTGAGACTTGATGGCCTTCCGTGGTGCGTAGGTGATGGTCTCGCCCATTAGCTCGACCGACCACTTGGCAATCCTTCCAGCGGCCTCCCGGTTATGGATGATCTCCCCCAAGGGGAACGAGGATACCACAGTAACTGGGTGGCTGAGGAAGTAGTGCTGGAGCTTGCGACGCGTAAGGATGATGGCGTAGAGCAGCTTCTGTACCTGTGGGTAGCAGATTTTCGTTTCCAAAAGCACTTCGCTGACAAAATAAACCGGCCGCTGGACCGGCAAGGCTCGTCCTTCCTCTTGCCTCTCCACCACTATGGCCGCGCTGACCACCTGGGTGGTTGCGGCGACATAGAGGAGGAGGGGCTCAGGTGGTTCAGTTGACGTTGCTGGTCGAGGAGGGACGAGTATCGGAGTGGATGTCAGCTTGGCTTTGAGTTCGTCGAGGGCCCCCTCGGCCTCTGTGGTCCACGTGAATCGCTCGGATTTTTTCAAGAGACGGTACAGAGGCATGGCCTTCTCCCCTAAACGTGAGATGAAGCGGCTGAGGGCCGCGAGATAGCCCGTGACCCTCTGCACGCCCTTGAGATCCTGAATCGGCCCCATTCGTGTGATGGCCGCCGCCTTCTCGGGGTTGGCCTCGATCCCGCGCTGGGAGACGATGTATCCGAGGAGCATGCCCTAAGGCACTCCGAAAACACATTTCTCGGGGTTGAGTTTTATGTTTTTGGCTCGAAGGCACCCGAACGCGATTTCAAAGTCTCGGATGAGGTTGTCCGCTCTTTTGGACTTGACCATGATGTCATCGATGTAGGCTTCGACCGTGTCGCCTATGTGTTCGCCGAAGATGTGTAGCATGCACCGTTGATACGTTGCCCCGGCGTTTCGGAGGCCAAAGGGCATGGTCACGTAGCAGTACATGCCAAAAGGTGTGATGAAGGAAGTCGCGAGCTGGTCGGACTCCTTCATCTTAATTTGGTGGTAGCCGGAGTAAGCATCCAGGAACGAGAGGGTTTCACACCCCGCGGTAGAGTCGACAATTTGATCAATGCATGGTAAAGGAAACGGAACTTTGGGACATGCTTTGTTTAAACTAGTATAGTCAATACACATCCACATCTTTCCATTCTTTTTCTTAACTAGCACGGGATTAGCTAATCATTCGGGGTGATGAACTTCCTTGATGAATCCAGCCGCCAAAAGCTTGTGTACCTCCTCGCCGATGATCCTGTGCTTCTCCTCGTCGAAGCGGCGCAGGCGTTGCTTTACCGGTCTGGACCCGGCCCGGATTTCCAAGGCGTGCTCGGCGACTTCCCTCGGTATGCCCGGCATATCCGAAGGACTCCACGCAAACATATTGGTGTTCGCGCGGAGAAAGTCGACGAGCACGGCTTCCTATTTGTCCTCGAGGTCGGCGCTGATCGTTAGCACCTTCTCGCATGGGCAGCTCGGGTCGAGGGGGACTTTCTTGGTGTCTTGTGCTGGCTCAAAGTTGCCGGCGTGTCGCTTGGGATCTGGCATCTCGTCGGCGAGGTGCTCGAGGGTCGCGGCTATCATGGCATTTTGCTCGACGGCCTCCCTATACTCGACGCATTCGACATTGCAGTCGTACGCGTGCTCGTAGGAGGAGGCGACCGTGATGATGCCTTTGGGTCTTGACATCTTGAGCTTGAGGTAGGTGTAGTTCGGGATCGCCATGAACTGCGCGTAGCCCGGTCGGCCGATGATGGCGTGATACGTTCCATGAAACCCGACCACCTCGAAGGTGAGGGTCTCTTTCCTGAAGTTGACAGGGGTGCCAAAACAGACAGGGAGTTCGATACGGCCGACGGGGAAAGCCTTCTTCCCTGGCACGATGCCGTGGAACCCCCTGGCACTGGGTTGGAGTTGGTGCCTCCTGACTCCTAGGAGGTCGAGGGTCTTGAGGTAGATGACATTTAGGCTGCTGCCTTCGTCCATGAGGACCTTCGAGAGGCGGGTGTTGATGATGATCGGGTCGACGACGAGCGGATAGGCCCCGGGGTTGGGGACTCGATCTGGATGGTCATCGCGGTCGAACATGATGGGCGCGGCGCATCAGACCAGTCGAGGTAGTGAGGCATCGTGACACGAGCGGAGAAGACCTCTCGACGCTCCTGCTTACGCTGTCGGGGCATGAGCTGGGTCGAGGGACCCCCGTAGATCATGTAGCAGTCATAGACTTCGAGGAATTTTCCGTCTTCCCCGTTGTCTCCCTCACCGCCGCCTTGGTCTTTCTTGTCGTCACCTTTCTTCATGCCAACTTGCTCGAAGTGCCTTCGAAGCATGCGGTAGTCCTTAAGCTTATGCCTTGCCCCATCCTTGTGATAAGGACAGGGCTCCTTGAGCATTTTGTCAAAGATGGCGCCCTCGGGGGGCGCAGGGGGACCTTGAGGTCTTTTACGTTCGGTTGCAGCGACGAGATCATCTTCTGCAGCCTCACGCTTGCCTTGTTGATTTTTCTTCTTCTTGTTATTTCTCTTCGACCCTTTGCTCGAGCCTCCGGCGTTGTCGGCTACCGGCGTTTTTCCCTTGTCCTTCACATCGCTGAAGAAGGCGCCGATGACCTCTTCGCCAGCCGCGTAGTTGGCGACCACATCCATGAGCTCGTCGACGGTGTCGGGGCGGTTACGCCCTAACTCGCGAACTAGGTCCTTGCAGGTTGTACCCGCAACAAACGCTAGGACGACGTCGAGATCGGAGATGTGGGGCAGCTCGGTGCAGAGCTTGGAGAATCATCGAGCAAAGTCACAGAGAGACTCCCCTGGCTTCTGCTTGTAGTTGCGCAGTTCCCAGGAGTTTTCGAGACGCACGTAGGTACCTTTGAAATTCCCCTCGAAGATACGGACAAGGTCGGTCCAGCTGTGAATCTGGTCAGGGGAAGCTCCTCGAGCCACCTACATGCGGTGTCGGACAGGAACAGGGGAAGGTGACGTATGATGGCGTGATCGTCACGCGCCCCGCCCGCCTGGCAAGCCAACCGGAAGCCGGCTAGCCAGAGCTCGGGATTGGTTTTGCTGTTATATTTGACGAGGCTCGTGGGGGGTCGAAACTTGTCGGGCAGCTGGGCGCAGCGGATCCTCCTACTGAAGACCCGGGGGCCCGGTGGCTCTGGGGCCTGTTGGTCTTCTTCGCTGTCGTAACGCCCTCCACGATGGGCGCTGTACCCTCGATCCTCGGCATCCCCGTGCTTGCGTCTGTGATTCTCGACAATGTCGAGGCGCGCGTCGCGGGGAGCGCGGTCATCGTTGATAGGTTCTCGGGCCGGGTTCTTCTTCTGTCGGGGGGCCGCCCCCTGATCAACCAAGCCCTCCCTCTCGGGCTGGGAGGGCTCGACCTGAGGCTCAGAGGCAGCTCCTCAATGCCTCAAGGCTGAGCTCTCGGCTTGTTGGACAGCAGCAACTTGGAGGAGATCCTCGACCTCGCGTTGTATCCGCCGAGCTTGCGAGTTGGATGGCGCGGGCATATTGCTTAGGAGCGTAGCTGCCGCAGCAACATTCTGGCTTGCTTGGGGATAACGGTGGGCGGGTTGCTCAGGTGCTCCTTCCTTGATGATCTGCCGATTGACTTCTCGGGCCCTGGCTCGGGCTCTACCACCGAGCGGTCGCCGCTCTTGCTCGAGGGTCAGCTCGAGTAAGCGCAAGCGTTCCTGCTCGTCGGCGAGCTTCGCCTGCAACTCCTGAATCTGTGCCATCTGCGCGTCCTGCTCGCCAGGACGAGGGCATGCTTCTCGGGGTGCGTCTGGTTGTTGGTCCTCTGCTCTGGGGGGAGCGTCTCTCGCCACGGCGGTAGCCGCCGCGGCCGCTGGATCGACGGTTTCCTAATCGGAGTCGACGCCACCATCGATATGGAGGCACTCACGGGTAGGATCCCAATGATCAGAGTCAGAGTCAGGGTTGCCGTAGTAGAAGATGGGGAATTGCCCCCGCGCCTCCTCCTGCAGCCGCCGTCGGAGTGTGCCGACGGTGTACCTCCGGGGGCCGGGCGCTCTTGCGAAGGCCAAACCCTCGGAGGCCGGTGTGACAGTCCCCACGTCCATCATCGCGCGGAGAAGGGTGCCTGGGCGGTCCTCCAATGTGCTCGTGTTGGAGTGGGTCGCTATCGTAATCGTCGTTGTGGGATTGTTGAAGTCGGATGAAGACCACCGACGACGCTCGAACAGCCCGTGCGGAAGCGAGCTTGATCGAGCGGGGGTTTCATCGCGCTTCCCCAACGAGCGCACGGTGAAAGTGGAGTCAGGGTTGTGCTGGGATCCTGCCGGTTTGCCCTCTGCCTCTAAACTCGGATCAGATACTCCCTCAACAAGAGGTTTCTCATCTCCGGTCAGGGGCGTGGAGAAAGCGACGGGGACCCTTCTTGACTCGGGTTGACGACGATGACGGCGCCGACCGTGCCTCCTTCCGGATGTGGAAGCATGGTCGTGAGACTGGCGAGAGGCTCCCCATGAACATGAGGGCGTACCGCGACCTTCGTTTGGGTCACTGATCGAGAGCAGGGTCATGTCGTAGCCCTGGCCGAGGGTCATGAACTCCAGGCTCCCGAACCAGATCACCGTAGCATGCGGAAGTGGTGAAATGAAATTTCCCATCTGGAAAAATGGCGGGAAATTGTTAGTGACACGCGGCTCCCCTACCTGGTGCGCCAACTGTCGATGTTCTGACCCTCGAGGGGTTAACACCAACGAGTAATATTGTATTCGCGTGCTCCCTAATCCGGTGGGTGATGCAAGAAGGACACAATGATTTATCCTGGTTCGGGCAAAGAAGGCCCTACGTCCAGCGGGGGGAGGATGATTCGTGTTATCTTGCACTGAAGTGCTAGTACAGGGGAAAATACAAGCAGGTGTGAGGAGTGTGAGGTGGAGTTTTGGGCGCTCGGACGCCTTGCTCTCGACCTTACACAGGCTCACAGTGTCGCTCTGTGATCTAAAGCCTTAATGTTTCTATGCTCTAGATTCTCTTGATTCGAGTCCGGTCTTTTTTCGGGTCCTTTCTCTAACGCCCTGGCGCCTCCTTTTATAGATGAAGGAGGGGCACAGGTGTACATGTATTTTGAGTTCGCATGACGTTGATGACGTACGACGTTGAGGCCGATCATGTTGGTGCCGCTGTAGTGATGTACGTCGGTATGGGAGGCCCTGCAGCCGTCGCGTCGGAAGTTGTTGAAGTTCAGCTCGAGGGTTCGCTCGGTGAAATCGAGGGGCGACGGTCGAGGGTCCTGGCCGGAGTCGAGGGGGTCGTGCCGAGGAGGTCGAGCCTCGCTGGATAAGATCGAATCCCGGAAAACATAGAAAACACGTTAGTTTATACGTCTCGAGGCGGTGTGGGTCGTGGCACAGCGCTCGGTATGGCGCAACAACGTAATATGACTTGCGGGATCCCGGGGTATGGGCGGTAAAAGCAGATTTGACCGCCACGCCTGCAACTGTTACCGTAACTGTGGCCATGCGGTTAGGCGGGGGTAGATAGATCGCATTAAATGCGCTCGGATCCGTACGGGGGAGTTGGTGGCCGAGGGGTGCACTGTCCTCAAGGGCTGCCCCTTCGTTCGGGCGAAGTTACGTCCTCGAGGGCAGGCTCGTTCGGAGGATGAAGTTCCGTCCTTGAGGGGTCGCTCGAATTGTACCCTCGCGTGTACAGTACTAGTCCGTTCGGTATCCTCTCGGGTGTACAGTACTAGTCCGTTTGGTAGCCTCTTGAGCAGGCTTTGGTTTTGGGCCGTCGTTGTTCGTTCGCGGGCCAGTCCGATACGTCTCAGCCTATGGGCCTTCGTATGTTAGCGCGAGGGGTTACCGGAGGGGTCAAGATGTTGATTTTGCGGGGTTTTAGTTTGGTAAACCAGGGGTCTGGGGCACCCGTTTCCAGGGTATCGACATTCCTCAAGCATGTACACTTCCACTGCACGCTACCTCTATCGATCTAGATCTACACATAGAAACAGAGCTTCAAACTTAGCACAGGCAAAACACCAAGCTTGAAGGAAGAGGTGATGACTGATGACTGACCTGAGGAGGAAGAGCTCATCTTCATCGTGTAGTCTTCCTCCTTGCGTGATTGGACCTGCCCACCAGCTGGCCTGAGACTGTAGCACAGCAGCAGTAGCCGCAAGGAAGAGAGGGACGGCAGCTGGAAGGGAGGGAGGAGCAGCTGCAAGCTGCAGCAATGGAGGTGGCGGCTGCTGCTGGCTGCTGGACGGGAGGGAGAGCTGAGAAGTGAGAGGACAGAGGAGTGAGTGTGTCTGCTGCCAGGGAGTGAGTGAGAGGCTGAGGGGTAGGAATGGAAAGAAAGAAAAGAAACCCTAATGGGCCTGGGCCAAAATATAAGTTAGCTACCTAGGCCCAACTCTAAATGTAGCCCACTACCTTGCTGGCTGGACGACCAAACTAGCTAGACAGTCGATTAATCGAGTCTGGATGATGATTAATCGGACGTCCAGAAACCTGGACGGTCTGATTGAGTCGAGCGCCCTGGACGAGTAGCTGAGAGCGTCTAGGACGATTAGTCATGATTAATCGTGATTAATCGAACGTCTTGAAAACATGGGTTGGTATCGTCATATGAGTCATCCAACTCCAAGGTAGGACCCTCATCATTCTCCCCATTAAACAACTTGTCAAAGTACTCTCTCCATCTGTCCTTGATCTCCTCATCCCTCACCAAAAGTCGATCTGTCCATCCTTGATGCATTTGATTTGGTTGATGTCCCTTGTCTTCCTCTCGCGGATCCTAGCCATCCTATAAATGTCCTTCTCCCCTTCCTTCGTGCCTAGCCGCTGGTAAAGGTCATCGTACGCCTGACCTTTTGCTACACTCACCGCTCGTTTTGCAGCCCTCTTCACTATTTTATAGCCCTCACTGTTGGCCGCACTCTTGTCATGGTGGAGGCGCTTGAACCACTCCTTCTCCCTAATAGCCCTTTGCACCTCGTCATTCCACCACCATGTGTCTTTCGCTTCTCGTTTGCCTCCCCTACTCACTCCAAACATATCTGAAGCCACCTTCTGAACACATGTCTCCATCTTTAGCCATATGTCATTTGCATCTTCTCCTTCTTCCCACGGCCCCTCGCCTAGCACCCTCTCCTTAAATGTTTGCGCTGCTTCCCCTCTAAGCTTCCACCATTTTGTTCCCGCAATCTTGGCCCGATTATCCCGGTGGACACGTACTCGAAAGCGAAAATCCACCACCACAAGCTTGTATTGAGGGACAACACACTCCCCAGGTAACACCTTACAATCTAAGCAAGCAAGTCTATCCCCCTCCTTGCATGGATAAAGTCGATCTGGCTCAGGTGTTGTCCACTACGAAAGGTCACTAGATGGGATTCCCTCTTCTTAAAGATAGTGTTCGCTATCAACAAATCGTAGGCCAATGCGAAGTTCAAAAACGTCCTCCCCCTCTTGATTTCTACTACCATACCCGAAACCCCCATGCAATCCACAGATATCCATTTTATTTTAAAAATCCACTTTACTCTGAATATATTTATTAATTATGCTTTCTGATTAGAGCTAATAGGTTCATCAATGTTATTTATCCTCTTCTCTTTTTTTTCATTTGTAGATCCCAGCTGCTCGCCATTAAAGCATCCTCCTCCAGCTACTACCCATGATTGTTCACATAGGTAGTTTGTTGTACTATTCCTAATTTGTTTGTGTGGCTAATTATGCTTGAAAATTTACAGGATTATAAATTTTGCATTTGTATCCATTGGAAATTAGGTTCTTTTTCAGCCTATCTAATTTTCCAATTTTACGCATTTAATTTGTTATGGCTTCTTTAGCTTCCAAATCATTAGTACCAGTTATGGCTGCTTTTGCTAATTTTAGTTAGCCTTCTTCCACCAGTAGAAACGTTGGCTTTATTTGCTTTCCAGCAACAATATGCATGCCACTAGCACAAAAAAGTATGCTGAATATTGCTCATCACTTGTTTGGACTGTTGCCAGTGCCAGGCATAAAATTCGCATTGATTTTATGCATCTTGATCTATGTATGCACTAGTTGATATCACTGATTTAAGGTTTCTGACTGTTGCTCATATACTCTTGAATTCTAGAACTGACCATTGTTGTCCATATGCTCATGTATGCTAAAATTTTTGTATACTATTATGCATGCCATTTTTCTTCCTGCAAGACCATTTGTATATTGTTCATATGCTCATATTTAAATATTTACATTATAGTATCTTGTCACTTTGATATCCATTTCATGATTAGAATTTCCCAGAACCTGGAAACTATGGTAGGTTCGTATTCCTGATTCTGCCTATGCATTGGTAGGCAGTGTTTGCCTAGTTAATAACATGCACATTCTTGAATGGCAATGCATTATTTTGGCAACTCTAATGGTTCTGATCATTGGAATTAGCCTTGTTTCATTGTGCAGCCATCGATATACATGCATTTATCATTGACATTTTACCTTTTTTGTTCTCCAGCACTCTACTGGTTGCTACAACTTTGTTCTTAATCAGATATGCCATTATGCTTCTCTAGTTTACTTGTTAATAGACACGCATCCTGATTCACCTAGTTTTCAGAAGGTATTTGCTTCTGCTAGTTTAGTTGTTCTTAATCATGCATGGGTTATTTTCAAGCTTCTGCCATGCATGCTTATCGTCATGGATATTATATTTTAAAACCTTTTTCTTTCTCTATTTTTATATGCACTAATAGATATGCTGCTGCAGCTAACTCAGATCAAGCTGGATGTTAATTTTGACCAAGATTTCAACAAGCTGGGAATATCATTGGGTGAAGAGCTGAGATAGCAGGTCCTCCTGTTGTTGGATCATGTTACATCTTTCTAATCCCTAGTGATAGGTAGTTCATCAGTACCATTCTTCAATTTATCATTTATCTGCAATTTGGATTCCTTAAATATCTTGCGCAGGCACGGTTCATATCAACTGGCTTCATTCTTTCTATAGAATTCCATGTGTTCCCATCAGTAATTGGAACAAGGTTTTTTTGGTGCTATTGAAGGATATGTTTATGGTTTTGCAGATTTAGTATTTGTAGTTAAACATCATATTTTGTGCTAGGAAACTAACTTGACACTGGACCCCACAAAATTCTACTTTATGTGGTCATGTATGTTGTTGTTTGATCTTAGCTTTCTTTTCTCACAAATTTTGTTGACAACCAAATGCTTCGTCCTTCAACAAAACATTACTTCAAATATCATTTTTTCAACAATAATTGTCCCCACAACTGAACCATATTTATTAGTGAAAACACAATTTGTTTCATTAGTTGGATCTTCAATTCATTTGTTCCTACCACATTTGTTCCTACCAAGTTGTTCCTACCAAGGGAGTTATGACATGATGCTGTGCTATCTGTTTCTTATACTAGAAGCTTGAAGGATATGAATGTGTGATCCATTGATTTTTTTATCCCCTACTACGCCTATATCCTTATATGTAATTTCTCCTCATGATGATTTGGCAGGTACCTTGGTCAGTTCAAGTCAGGTCCAGAGAGGACTGGTGCTACAGTGAGGACCATGAATGCTTACAATGCTGCTCAGGTTTGATCTTTGTGTACATGTCTATAGAATGACTGCATATCGTACATGTCTATAGAATGACTGCATATCTTGTTAATTGTATAAATAGTAGAGATGACAATGAAGTTGTGTCTGTTAACGATCACTAATCTTTAAAGCAATATAACTTGGAATTATTTTCATTACTTGTTTGAGGAGTATTTTGCTTTCTACAATGCTAAGTTTGTATTTCTTCATTAGGAATGACTACCAAAATAATTATTAAAAAACTTTTCTTAATGTTAATTGACCTGTTGTATATTGCATTTCCATTTTGATTCACTGAATTTAATGTTAATACGCATGATCACAAAAAAGGACTTATCTAAACTGTAGCTATGATCAACCTCATGACATTTGCCCTGATTCAGGCTTATACATTCAATTACGATTCAACGCACGGTCGATGTGTCAAACTTGGATATTAATGTGAAGCAATTCAAGTTACAAGCAATAGGTAAGAACAGGAAAGGTCCCAGGTTGCAGAATCTGCCTGCTATGCTCTGTGTAATATAAATGTTTTTCCAGTAATAACTTTGGTATCCTCTGATATTCTATTCTGGTAATGTCCAACACCCAATTCTAACTAGTCTTCTTTGTTGACTATCTTTGGACATTAGCTAGTGTATGGCCTTGTCTTGTTAGTGTAATGAATTTCTTATTTTCAGAGAAGGATATGATCTTCTCTATACCTACTGCTAAGTGACCAATTTTAGTATGGTAGTATTCTCTAAGCGTGTCAAATATATTGATCAGTTTCGGCATTCCATGCTTTTAATGTTACTAGTCTCTGTGCTGATTTGAATAGTACTTTTCTTTCTGATATTACAGACCTTCATATGTTGAAGTGCAGTAGTAACTACTACTGCAACTTTAGCAGTCACCTATAATTTTGTCCTTGTAACTTATAAGACTCATGCCACCCCTTCCATTGGACGAGTTCTCTTGTAGAGGAAGAGGAACCTTGACTCATTTCCACCCAAAATTCTAGTATTTTGCAAATTGCATGATCGAAGCTTCGTCTTGCCTTAATTGTTACTTGTTAGACTTAATCTGCTGCTCCCCCTTGATTCTCTCCCTACAGGTCATTGAGGAGCAGGTAAAAGTGTTGTATAATTTGCTGCCGACTTCCTTGTATAGTAGTGGTAGTCAATTTAGATTTGACTATTGGCTGTTCATAGCAGATAGAAGTAGGCAAGTTTGGTTTTGCTAGTGTAGAGCTGTTACACAGTTGGGACAGCAAGCTGTTACACAGCTGTAGGAGGCAGCAAGTTGGTTTACAAACCGACCTTGCTTGTCTAAATATGTACCATATGCAATTGAGAAAAAGCGGTTCAGCAGGCCAAAACATTCTAGGACACTTGGGTTTCAGGAACTGAAGCCGTGAGTAGAATGTGTGTGCGTTTGCTGTGGTTAGCTCTTCTCCACTCGAGGGCCTCGAGAGGAGTCAAGGGGGAGGTCGAGCAGGTGCTACTCGCCTCGAACCTGGTCAGCAGCCAACGCTGCTGGTCAGTGCCACTGGTCGGCACCTTCTTAGGTGGTCAGCCGGGGTCGGTGCTAGGTCCTAGCACCAACACGTGGTATCAGAGCCGTACATTTCGCAGGGCTTAACAGCCAGCGATGTCAGACACCGGAGGAGCGACGCTGAGCAATAGCGAAGGGGCTGGAGATAAGCAGCTCGCTCTGGTGGTTCAGCCACTGCTGGAGGTGCGCACGGTGCGGGAGTTCGGCGGAGCCAACTCCTGGCCGATGCTCACCCGCACCAACTACGACGAGTGGGCTGTCCACATGAAGTGGAAGCTCCGTGCGCGGAGATAGTGGGCGGCTATGGAAACCGGGAACGCCGGCGAGGAGGCGGAGGTGGGCGTCATGGAGGCACTCATGGCATCCACACCGAGCGAATACCATGAGGCGATTGGCTAGAAGGACACGACCAAGGAGGCATGTGAGATGCATCCTTTTGCGTTGACTCGGATCGAGCCAAGAAGGCGAAGGCGTAGCAGCTGCGGAGGGAGTTCGACGATCTCCAGTTCAAGTCTGGGAAGACGGTGGAGGACTTCGCGTTGCGCCTCCAGTCATTGGTGGGTCAGCTTGCCACCTATGGCAAGTCGATCGACGACGAGGACATCGTGGCCAAGCTATTATGCGTCGTGCCGGCCAAGTATGCCTAGCTCGCCTTGTCCATCGAGACCATGCTGGATTTGTCCACGCTCTCTGGAGGATGTGACGGGGCGGCAACGCGCAGTGGAGGACCACGCACCAGTGGAGAAGACCAAGCTTCAGCTGCTGCTGATGGAGAAGGAGTGGACAGTGCGGATGAAGGAGAAGCGCATGTCCGAGGGAGGCTCCAGTCGCGGTGGCGAGAATGGCGATGGCAGGAAGAAGGTTGGCAAGGTGCCGGTGGATAAAAAGAAGAAGAAGAGGTACACCGACCCAAACGTGTGCCAGCGTTGCGGGAAGGTGGGACACTGGGCGTGGGAATGCCTAGAGAAGAAGCCAGAGAAGGAGGAGGCGCACCTGGCTCGGGACGACAGCGACGATGAGCACACGCTCTTGATGGGTGAGTACTGCGCGCTGCAGGATGGTGAAACAGAGAAGGCAGGGACGGAGCAGGGAACTGTGACGCAGGCTATCCATCTCAACAAGCCACATGCGTGGGCCCATCTTGGCACAGTCAACCTGCTGGAGCAGGTGGTGGTGTCCTGGGAAGTCGTCTCCGATGAGGCGGCATGGGACAGGCCAGGGGCGGGGGAAGAGCCTACGGCTGCAGAGGCGGAGGAGCCACCAAGCCCAGCCGTGGAAGGCTTGCCTACTCACTCCTCTGTTCTCAGTGGCGGCGAGGCCACGGAGGAGCTGGTGGTGAGGAACGAGCCCGCGGCTGCAGAGGCGGAGGAGCCAAGCCCAGCCGTGGAAGGCTCGCCTGCTCTTTGCTCCGGTTTTGGTGGCAGCGAGGCGGTAGAGTTCGCAGCAGGGGAAGCAGGGGACTGCGGTGGCTGGGGTGGAGGAGCCGCCCAATCCACCCGGGGCAGGGACCCCCACCCTTGACCATGCTCTGCCTCGTTCGACCCCTCCCCGAGAGGACGCCTCAACCTCGAGGAGTGGTTGGGCCTCGTCCGCAGGGCGGGGTGACCTCGAGGTTCGTGGGGCCCCGACCGAGTTTTGCGAGTCCACACTCGAGGGTCGTGGGGCCTCTACCGAGGGCTGACGTGGTGTCGAGCATCGCACAGTCTCGACCAAAGGACGGAGTGGCTTCGAGGGCTGAGGAGCCGCGAGCCACCTCGACCGCAGGAGGGAGGCCGCGATCGCGGGCCGGGAGGCCACAACCGCGGAACGCGAAGCCGCGACCGAGGATCGCGCGGCTTTGTTTGAGGGCCGAGGCGCTCTCGCATCTGTGGGGCTGCAATGGAGGCTCACGGAGGCCTCGACCGCGGGACAGAGAACCTCAACCGTGAGACGGAGGGCCTCGATCCCGGGACGGGATGCTTCGACCCCGTGGCCAGAGGTTCTGACCCTGGGACAAGAGGTCTCGACCGTGGGCGGGAGCAGCTCGACCAAGAGTCAGGCGACCTCCACAGTGGGCCGGGAGGCCTTGAGCATGAGGCAAGGGGGCACGACCGCTGGAGGTGGAGCCTCAACCATGTGACAGGGGGCGGAGCCTCGACCGCGTGACAGGGAGGCAGAGTACCGACCGTGAGTCGGGAGGCCACAACCGCGCGTCGGGAAGCCTCGACCGCAACTACAGCATGGCAGGCTTCGACCGTGGGTCGGGCAGCCCTGTCCACGGGACCTGGGGATCAAGTGCAGGCCGGGGGCCTTGACCGCGGGAGGCCCCATGGTCGCAGAGCAGGAGGCCTCGAACGCAGGGCGGAGGGCCTCGACTGCAGTCAAGGAGGCCTCGACTGACAGAGATGCTGCGCTTCGAATGACCCCGCCTTGAGGAACACCGGTGGAGAAGCCAGCCACGTTCATAGTCATGGAGCATGATGCGGAGTGGCGGAAGGCAATGCTAGAAGCGCACGCCTTGTACACCCAACGATGGGGGAAGGAACCGGACATCGTGGGGGTGTACGGCGACATGGGGGCGCGGGTGGTGGACATCGCCGCGTTCAAGCGCATGTTGCAGCTCATTTCAAGATGAGCGATCTCGGCACGCTCTCCTGCTTCCTCGGCATTGAGGTGGAGTAGGGGAGGGACTTCATCATGCTGGTGCAGCAGAGGCTGCTGGAGCGGGCGGGCATGGCAGACTGCAAGTCCATGCCAACGACGATGGAGGAGCGGATCATCGGACGGAGGATCTATGGCAGGACCATCGGACGGCGATGAAGAGGCTACAGCACTACATCAAGGGGACACTTGATCAGGCAGTCGTCTTCCCCGAGCATGGCGGGCAGCGGCTGATGACGTTCAGTGAGGCGTCGTTCAAGTCTGGTGAAGGTGAGCAAGGGCTCACGATGTTCGATGACGCAGACAAGGCGGGCGACGTGGATGGGCGGCAGAGTACCTTGGGTGTACTCAGTAGTGCCAATCGCATGGCAGTCGCTGAAGCAGAAGACGGTGGCGCTGTCGACCTTCGAGGCGGAGTACATCACAACAGCCACAGTGACATGCCATGTCACTCGGGCATCTTAGGAGCCGAGGCAGAGGATTGGCATGGTTGAGGTTAAGGGTAAGCAGCAGGATTAGGGGAAGAATGTTAGACTTAATCTGCTGCTCCCCCTCAATTCTCTCCCTACATGTGGTCGAGGGGTAGGTAAAAGTGTTGTATAATCTGCTACTGATTTAGTCAATTTAGATTTGAATATTAGCTGTTAACAGCAGATAGAAGTAGGCAAGTTTAGTTTTGCTAGTGTAGAGCTGTTACACAGCTAGGGCAGCAAGCTGTTACACAGCTATAGGAGGCAGCAAGTTGGTTTACAAACCGACCTTGCTTGTCTTTATATATGTACCATATGCAATTGAGAAAAAGTAGTTCAGCAGGTCAAAACATTCTGGGAGGCTTGGGCTTGTCTATATATATGTACCATATGCAATTGAGTAGAGTGTGTGTGCGTTTGCTGTGCTCAGCTCTTCTCCATTCGAGGGCCTCGAGACGAGTCGAGGGGGAGGTCGAGCAGCTGCTGCTCGCCTCGAACCTGGTCAGTGCCACTGGTCGGCACCTTCTCAGGTGGTCGACCGTGGTCGATGCTAGGTCCTAACACCAACATTACTCACCCTCTCGGATCGTCTCGACCATGCAATGGGACAACTGATAGTAATATTAGGAATAATATTAGTTGTCTTGCCCTCGCTTCATAAGTCTTCTAATATTAGAAACTGTAATCCATATGGGAGACACGCCTTCTCTGGAAGGCCATTTTTAATAGCACCTTTATAAAGACAAGTCACAAGTTCATGCTTAGATTGCATCCCAATTTGTATATGTTTGCATCTCATATGGATCCATCAATATTGGCCTGATGTGTACATACATGCATGTAGAAAAATTAGGGTATTGCCAACTAGTGTGGTTTAATACTAGCAGTTCTTTTTTGAATATTCTTCCCTCGTTTTACATGCAATCTCATTGTATAGTTAACATATATGTAATTTTATTCATGCAATCATTCATCAATTGTGAATCTAATTAGTAATAAAAAATGATTCCTGCATTAGATCTGCGTGTATCTTATTGTTCAAGAGTCTAGAAAAGATTTCTGTGCTGACAATTGTTAATTTGCTACATATATTTTTCGGAACTAAACCTGGGATGCCACTTGCCTAAACCTGCCAATTATGCAGTCTCTTCTACTGATTCAAGATGTTCCCTTGCAAGTTATTTTTGTCATTGTACTTGCAAATTCAAAGCTATTTTTGTACTCAGGCAAAAATGTGAAAACAATGTCTGCCTATACCAAAAGAAAAAGGTCATAGATACAGACCAGTCTTTTATACTTAGTAGCTTGGACCTTCTTAGCGTCAAAAATGATAGAAGAATCAGGTTGTTTCATGTTCTTGTGCTCCCCATTCTAATTAAGTTGCAGGCACAAGTCATCGAGAACATTTGCTGCAAAGACGATTCCAAAATCGTTGGTACCAATCGTATCTTTAAGTTCTACAAGTACTAATAAGAACTGTAATAGCCACCACCGTGCAACAGAGCTTGCTTGGAGTTGTGCTCTCCACCATTCTTTATTATGTTTCAAACATCTTCATTTGAGTCATTGTATCATGACCTATTGACACATGTATATTTTCCCAATTTAATTCTATCTTTTTTTAATCACAAATTTCACTGGTTCGTATTCATAGAGAATATTCTTAATCAAAAAACATGTTAGTGTGACCAAATCAAGGAAACAAAAGCAAGAAAACCTGTCCGACCAGTCGCAAAACCTGCTAGTGTGAAAATATTAGAAAAACAGACTGTAAAAAAAAAGAAAAAAAGTAAAAAAGGAAATGGATATGGATATGGCATGAAAACAATAAAGAATAGAGGCGTTCAAGGGTGAAAAATACCAAAAAAATGAGGCGGCTTCAAAAAATTAGATGAGGAATAACCGAAAAACCAGTTCATGTGAAAAAAGAAAAAAAGGTTAACGGGGCCGGACTGTCAACCGGTGGGAGGTGCCGTGGTGGACTGGTGCTGCGGGCAGTGGGCGTGGGAATTGGCGGGCTGGCTGGGTTGCTCGGGTATTGAATAATAATCAGTCCTGGGGACTAATTAGTTCATCCCTATATCATTGTATTATGTTATATCTAGTATAGTATTCTCGTAAGAATACTTTTATTATCTTATTTTGGTATATCATATGATATTCTGAGTCAAACATAATATTTTCTTCTAATTCTTTTGCTTCATTAAATATTCTCTAATTATCATGTTTTGTCTTTTTGGCAAATAACTCTTCATATTTCTCCTTAACTCTCCATATATTGGGGAGTCTGTATTGACCTTTTGTAATATATATATATCATGACTAACTGACCTTATTGGTCGAGTAAATCTTGGTGGATTGGAATAGAATTTGATCTTGTATTTACCTTGGATACAGGCTAACTTCTTGCATACTTCTTTAATAGCCTTTCCAAGATCAGATTTAAGAATTTCTTCAAGTGTACCATATATATCACGGATTAGCCCATGATCAACAATGGTTTGCAATGTTATATCATCTTCAACATTTCTTTGTATATTTCTAAAATATTTTAGTTCTATGTCAGCCATAAATATTATAAATCTTTGATGAGGCTTGTCAATAAGTATTTCATCGATATGTATTGAAGGAAAAGTATTTGCATTAACCATTATTTCTAACTGCCTTTCTTTCCCTTCATATATCCTCATGAAGTAATTTTGTATATCTTGAAAGGTTTTGTAGTGCCTTTCAGCATATTTTTTCCATATTAAATCTATAATTTCTTGTGAAAAGTATGACAAGATATGATCAGTTTTAAAACTTAATCTGGGAACTAATAACTCTTGTGGAATATTAGTTATATGTTTACAATTTACTTTTTCTAACTTTACTTCTTCTGCTAACTTATTTTTCTTATATTTTGTATTCACTATTATTTTATTTTCCTTTTCTCTTTGATCTGAACATAACACATATGCTTGTCTTTGGCATAGACTGCATGTTGCTCTTTCTCCTAGGTTTTAATAATATATGCAGAACACGTACTTTATATTCATTCCTACAACAATAGATGAATATGAACATATATCAGGTAAAGTATTGTCTTTTCCTTTTATATGCTTAAATATTATTTGATCCATCATTTCTATCTTTAATCTAGATAACTCATCAATTAAATCTAATTCTTCATCACTTGATTCTTTTTCTTCATCATATTCAATCTTATCTGTTTCTATAATTGAATATATTGATTCATCATCCATTATATCATCATCACATGCTAAAATATTTTCATTTACACTCTATTATTAGAACCTTTTCTTGTTCTTCTTGCTTATTAGAATATCTCTTCTTATCTTTATTGGGACAAGTTTTGCTTAAATGATCTGGTGAGTTACAGATAAAGCATCTACAAGTACTATTATAATTCTTTCTTGAATTATACCTTCTTACATTTCTCTTATGCAAGAAAGGAGCTCTATTGTTTGATCTTCATAGAAAATAGTGCTTCTTTGTTCTTAAGTTATCTTTTTTATAGTTCTTAAAATATTTCTTATGCCTAGATCTCCCTTCTCCATATGTTAATGGTATTTGAACTATTTTATTGTAAAAATTATAATCCGATTGCTTCATTGACCTTTGAGCTTGAATATTTGTGCATATCTTTCTTAGTTGTATGAATACAAATGTTATAGCCTGAGAGATGTTATATTATTTACCATCTGTTTCTTTTTTATATTCTTCGTATATCATAGATCCTGAAGGATCTGGTAACTTATGAAAATATTTTTCAATAGTGCCTTTGTTATAGCCTTGCTTAGCAGTTGAGGCGTTATATAAATAATGCTGAGAAAATTCTTTAATTCTTTTCCAATTTGTTAGTGATAATTTTCTAATTCTCTTAATCTTTTATTTTGTAAAACCGTATATCCAAGTTCAGGGTCTTCACCTATTATAATACTAGATATAATATTTGCAAAATTATATGGGTTACTACCAGCTCTTTTTAATTATTCATAGTAAATGGAAAAAGCTTCTACCCATTGTTCCCATAAAATCTAGCTGATTCTCCTAAAAATGTTTCTAAATATGTAATCATATCCTCTACTCTATTCTCAATATTATGTTGATTTTGTATATATTTTTGTACTATTAACCCTTTCCATATGCTGATTATATTCGGCCAGTCTATAGGGTCATGTGCTGCTAAATTTAATATGGCACCATCACTTTTAGAATTTTAAAATTGAATCTTCTTTTCAATATCTCTTCTTTTTGAACCCATATATGGGTATTGTCCAGGTATATAGTTATATGTAGATTCTTCTTTTCTTCTTTTTCTGGTGGCCATGTTCCTGGACTTCTAGATGACCTTTCTTATTCTTCTTCAACTTTTATTTCTGAACCTCGTTTTCTTTTTGATGCACTTGGGTCTAGTTCCATTGCTTCTATAGCAATATCTTTTCTATGTGGCACTTCATATTCTAAAGGATTCATGAAATTTGCTAAATTATTTCTACTTATTTCATTTATATCCTCATCATTTTCTTCTTTATAACTTTCTAGTAGAAATTTATTATTAACCTCCCATTTCTCTTCTTCGCTTATCTCATTATCTTTAGAATCTACTAATTTGATTTTATTATCTACCAGTTCCTTTTGAGTTTTGTTATTCTCAACTTTTATTGGTTTTGGCATAACTTCATATTTCTTTATTGGAACACTAAATTTTTTGCTATTTAGCTCTCTATCTTCTTTAATCTTACTAAGTTTATATATTTGTCATCTAAGATAAATTTCTTTTTCTCTTATAGCATTCCATTCAATTATGCCGGTTTTAAAATATTCATCAAAATTTTTTCTAATCTTTTGCTCATAATGTTTTATTTCTTTATCTATATCTAAACTTTTTATAAATTCACATATGCTATTCCTTCTATTCTCTACTGATTTTACTTCTGATTTAGATATTTCTAAGTCATCTAAGCTTCGTTCTTCATAGCCTACAAATTTAATACTAGTTGATCCCTTTTTATTTTCATAACTTATATAATCTTTAGGTTACTTTAAGATCTTTGGCTCTATCAGAGCACTTATATTCCATTCTTCGCCTGCTCTATCTTTAGAATTTATTTTTAGAGGACTCATAAACTTTATTCCTTTAGACTGCATGCTTTCTATTACATTATTCATATTTATCTTATATTTAGTTCCACTTCTATTAGTTAGCCTTCCTAAAAATTCTATGCTTACTAATAAGTTTGTTCCTTTAAAATCTTCATAGCCTTTAGTTTGAAAACAAAAAGCCATCTTTTCTATAAATTCTTTTACTAGCATTAATAAGTCTGGAGCTATATATGTTATTAGCATATTCTCATTCATATCTCCTTCTAAAAATCCTAATGCCGCTTTATTTATTGAATCCCATCTCTTTTCTAACAAAGTTATTAGGAATTTTGTTCCTAATTTCTTTCTTGTCATACCTTTTATTCCTATGACATACATTCCTTGATATATATATTTATATCTAGAATATTTTAACCCATTTTCAATTTTCTTATTAACTATGCTTAGCTAAACAGGATCAGCTAGAACACTTAATTCAACTTCTCTAGATATTCTGTATAATCCATTTTTATTTTCAAACCAACCCATTTGATATATTTGTTGGGGTCTTATCTTTCTTAAAGTATCTTTCTGATATCTTTCAAGATCTCTTTCCACATCTATCATTTCTTCTAGAGTCTCTATATTATCACATCCTTCTTTTATTTTATCCATTAAACCTAAAGGTCTTATGTCTCTATTCAGTACTTGGAGTGACTTGTCTCTCCTAGAGTGGCCTTCAGATACTACAATTTTTTGAATTTAATAATCTATTAAATTTAACTATTTCTACAGATGATAACACAATTTCTTTGTTATGCCCAACGGTATTAGTATTCTCAAATTTTTTTGTCTAGATAAGTTATATCCTTTTTAATATAGTCACTATTTTGGCTAATTCTTCCTAGAGAAACTTTACTTTCTTCTAAAGCTTGCAAAGCTATTTTTAACTAATTATTGATAGCTAAATATTGATCTTTTAATAGCTTATTCTCTTTTTGAAGACTCTTAAATTTTAATTCTAAATCGTCTTGTCTTTTACCCCAAGATATATAGAAATTGTGTATTAAGTCTACTACTAAATTTAACTGCCGTGTGAAGTATGCCAAATATGTTCTTCGGAACTACTTAGTCTGCACTTGATATTTATATTTTCTTTAGTCTTTATAGACTTTCCTAAATTAATTTTTAAATTTAGATAATGTAACTTTTTAATTTTCACTTACTTAGTAAATCCCTTAAATTCAAATTTTATTAACCAGGCTCTGATACCACAGCTACCAAAATGTCCGGGATTCAAGGGTAAAAACTCGAATTCAAAAATCAAATTTATAATTCATGAGTTACTATTTATGTTACTATTCAAATTCAGCGGTTACTATTTAAATTCATGGTACTATTCAAAATACTAAGCACTATTTAAATTCAGAATATGAAGAGTGCATGAGCACTTCAACTGGATGGCTCACGCACTTCAACTATTCGTACTATTCAAGGCACTCACTTTTGCAATATATGTGATTCTTGTATGAGTGGTGGATGCACGATGTGTGTGGTTACAAAATATGTGTGTGAGTGATTAATGGATATGAGTGTCTCAGGCACTCAATATATGCTACTATTTGAGCGCTATTTTAGGCACTATGCAAGGCACTTGCCGATGTAGTGTGCGTGCGAGATTAATATGTGTGTGATGAGATACTATGCAAGACAATATAAATATTACTCGTTACTATATAGCGATGGCGACATGATGCGTGCGTGAATATTAATGTGAGTGATTATGCAGAGTGTGCGGTGTACGCAGAACTAGAATTCTCAGGATCTTTGCAAGGCTAGCGAGCCAAACTTTTAGCTGGTCGTAAGACTATGCTTGTGTCTGTCCTACTCGGTACTCACCGTATGCATCACTAAACTTGCGACAGAACCAGGCTAACCTTTTCTTCTCCCTTGCTATCCCCAGTCACGAACACACAGGACTCAGGCCCTATCATCTCTCCAGGCAGTTCTACTCGAAGGGAACACTTCTCTGCGCGCACAAGATTCTCTACAAACGCCGCTACATGGGCTAACACGAGAATAACTTAACGCAGAGGTTTCTCCTCAAGGGTCCCTAGTATAGAGACGTCGCCCCATATGAACAAGCTTAAAGGACAACTAGGATTAAAAGAGAAAAGTTTAATCCATTTTTACAAGGCAAGCTTACATACGGCTTTCCCTTTCAGGAAACCCTAAGCACATAGCACAAACCTTAATTACCTTACAAGCACGGGAAGTCGGTGATCTTTGTTATTCTCTAAATTACAACACTGGTGGAGTAATACAGTGGTAGTGGATGGTTACTATTGTGGCTAATGGTGGACTAGCTCAGACGGGACCTGAGGTAGTGGTCTTCATGAGAGTGGAGTCTTCGTGGAGTGAGTGAGTGTTGTGCGGTTGTGTCTGCGGGTGTTCCTGTCGATAGGTGCATTGGTTCTCCTTTTAAATAGCAGGAGGAGGCTTCTAGATTACCTTACATCAAACATGTTTTCATCTAACATATCATTCATATCTTCATCAGATATATGTGCATTCATCTTTGTATCATAATCTTTCTTTATGTATTCCTCGTAATCTATTTTTATATTTTTGAAGTCTTGGTTTACAGATTGGAATATTTTATTTATTTCGTACCTTGCTTCCTGTAAGACTTCTTCTTTTATATTCTTCTTTAATTGTGGAATTATTTAATCAAGTCTTTCTTTTATCTTCCTTTCAATAAGATCTTCAGTCAATATTTCTTTCTTTATCGCATCTTTATAGGTAGGTGTCCATGATGAACTAGCTTCTTGCATATTTATTCCTGTCATATTTATCTTCACATCTTTTATTCTTTTATAATTTTAAATATAATCTTTTGCTACAGGTTCTATAAAATAGTTTATACCCAAAATACTTCGTGCATATGAAAGAGCTTGGTCAATATCTAGATATTTTCTCCATGATGGCTTACCCCTTCCTTCTCTTTCCATTTCTATCTGCTGAGATACAACTGATTCATATGTTAAATAAATTCCTAGTACTGTTCCTCTGTATATAACATATCTGGGTTTCTTCTCTATATTGAGGGGTATTTCTTTAGGCTATATTTTTCCATTTATCATGTTAAAATATTCAGCTAGGCTATTTATTATTGCTAGCATATATCCTCTTCTTCTCTTTTATTATTATATTGAAACCAAAAGTTATCTAGGATGTATTTTTGCACACCATCTAGAACAATATGGTCTTTGGGCTTGAATTTATATGTATTTGGAGAAAATATTCTTAACTAATTTTCTTTTCCAAAATAGTAATTTTCTCCCCCATTAGGGCTTATTCCTTTCTTCATTCCTGCAAAATAGATGAACGAGAAAACATATTAGGTGAGGTATTATCTTTTTCTTTTATATGCTCAAATATAACTTTATAACCATTTCCAGTGATAATATCTTTAAATAAAACCCATCTTCTAGTTGAACTTTTCTTACTGTTAACTTTATTATAATATCTGCATATAGCTTCATAGTCTGTTCGTACTGTAAACTCTTTAAATCCTAGATATAATCTAAAAGCATTTATTGCATTGATAACGTCTAGAATTTTCTCTATCGGTATTGTTTATCGGTTTTAACTTATATTTACCCGAAGCATATCTACATATTTTCTCTTCTAACTTTGGTGAGTATTTATGAGGCTTTTGCTTAAGTATTGCACCCCATCCTAATTCTGATGCATCTGTTTCTATAATAAAATAATTATTATCTAAAGGTAATTCTAATGGTTTTAAATCTTTAACCTTTTTTTTGTAATTCTTACTAATTTTATATCTTCAGAATTAAAATGCTTTTTTCCATTCTTTCTTAACTTAGCATATAATGGACTAGCTAGTTTTGCTAATTTTTTAATATAATTTCTAGCATAATTCACTATCCCTAGAAATTGTTGTAAAGTCTTTTTATCATTCATAACATCAGGAATTGTAAAATTTTCTTTGCAATATGATCTTGCAAATGAATTTTTTCATCTCCTATTTCATGGCCTAAGAAATTTATCTTTTCTTTGCATATTTCTATTTTTCTTTTTGAAAGTATTAACCCATGCTGCTCTAACTTTCTAAAAAATGTTTCCAAATGAGCTATGTGCTCTTTGTAGGATTTTGAAAAGATTAAAAGATCATCAATATAAACTAGTATGAATTCTTGATTTTCATTAAAAATATTCTGTATTTTTCTTTGAAATAAAGCAAGGGCATTTTTCAAACCTAGTGGCATTACTAACCATTCAAAATGACCTTGAGGACATATGAAAGCAGTTCATTCTATTGATTCTTCTGTCATTTTCACTTGCCAAAAACCAGCTTTCAAATCAAATTTTAAGAAATATTTACATCCTTGAATCCTGTTTAACCATTCTTGCTTATTGGGTATATTGTATGCATCATCTATAGTATTATCATTTAATCTTTTATAATTAATAACCATTCTTGATTTTCTCTGGCTATTTTAGCATGATTTCTAACTATAAAAGCTACTGATCTGTGAGGACTTTGACTATCTCTTATAGCTCCAAGTTTTAGCAATTCTTCTATATGCATTTTAAATTCTTCTATATCTTTAGGTGTTGCTTCTATAGGACTTGTCTTAATTATATAGTCTAGATTTATTATGTTAATTTTACATACTATGCCATTTTTTTCCAATGCTTCATAGGTATTTCTCCAATTATTTAAATATTGTCTAGTCTTTAAACTATTTATCTATATCTTTTTTGGACTTTATGTCTCTATACTAGTTTGGAGCTAGTGATTATAAACTAATGCATTCTATACATGAATTTGCTATATGAAATTCTTCTATATTTTCGCCCAACTCTTCATCTCTATAATTATCGGACCCTTTAATTTTTAGATTAGACCTTTCTAAATTAGAACTTATATTCTTTGTACCTCTGTTATATATGGAATATTATCTTGATAAGGAACAAAAGTAATTCCTTACTCATGTATGATTGTTGTTTGTACTAAAAATTGTAAAAATCTTAAACATAGCAACATATCAACACTTATCATAGATAAATCTCTTATTGTTATTTCATCTATTATATACTTTGTATTATTTATTTGTATTTCTACATTATAAGCTAGTTGATTATGAGGCCTTTGTGTTCTAGACATATCAGTAGATATTTCTGCTTTATTTTGGTCTATTGTATGAACTATTTCTGGACATTTAACAAAATATTTATCATGTATGATATTCTTTGTGCAGCCAGTATCTATCAACGCTAATGTTTTATAAGAGATATTTAGAGTTAAATTTAATTTTACCGGTATTCTTATTTCTACTATATCTTTAAATGGTAACCTAACTATATATTTGCTACCAAAATTTATTATGGCTTCTTTTAATTGTGTAGCTTTATCATCCTTTCTATATTAGAGTCTTTCTTTTAACTCAATATTAGTGATAATATTTCTATCTTCTTACATTCTTCATTAAGTTCTATTCTAGCTCTTAGTTCTTCTAATTCCACTTCTAAATTATTTACTCTATTTTCTAAATTTTTAACTCTATTTGTTAATATTTTATCTTCTTGTTCTAGTTCTATCTCTTGTCTCCATTTCTGATTATTTGTTTTTAAACAAGAAACACATGTTTGCTTTAAACATTTACTACATGTAGATCTATTCTCTTTACTAGGGTAGTATATGCAAAATATACATTTTATATTATAGTCACCTCTTCCTTTTATCCAATCATGTTCACAACCATTTTGATCCATAAATTCAATATTTGCTTCTATTGAACTTTTAGTATTATTAGATATAATATCTAATCCTTCCAAAGCATCATCTAAATTGTATAATTCTTCGTCACCTAATGTGTCTATAAAATCTTTATAACTTTGAGCATTATCTTCTTCTTCTTCTTCATCATAGCTTTCTAATAAAAGCTGTTAACTAATATCCAGCTGCTCATCTTCGTCTATATTATATTCAATATTATTGCTCTGCACAGCTTCTTCAGCATCATGATTTTCTTTGTCTTTATTCAACACAACTTCTTTCACAGTAGATGTTTTAAGATATTTATATTCTAGTGCTCTTTCCTCTTTGATTTTATTAAGACTATAAATCTTTCTCCTAAAATAAATTTCTTTCTCACTTTTAGCATTTCATTCACATATACCAGTTGTAAAATATTCATGACAAATATTACTTAAATTTTGTTCATAAGTTTTAATCTGACTATCAATATCTTCCATTATGAGTATTTGATACTACTAACAACTAATCTTATTAACTTTTATTAATTTTAATAAATCCCTTAAATTTGAATTTTATTAACCTGGCTCTGATACCACAGCCGCAAAAAGAACCGAGATTCAAGGGTAAAAACTCGAATTCAAAATTTAAATTTAAAAATCATGAGTTACTATTTATGTCACTATTCAAATTCAGTGGTCACTATTTAAATTCACGGGTTCATTCAAAATACCGGGCATAGATTAAATTCTAAATATAAATAGTACTCGAGCACTTTCGCCGAGTGGCTCAGGCACTTCAACTATTCACAACTATTTCGAGCACTTACTTTTCTTAACTATTCAGGGCACTAGCTTTTGAAAATATGAAGGATGCGTGTGCGTGATTTATGAACGTGAGTGATTTAGTGAGTACATGTGAGTGCAAGTCAAAATGTATAACTATACAGACACTATTTAGAGCACTTGAAAATATGGGTGGTGGATGCACGATGAATATAATGTGAGTGCGTGATTATTTAGTATGCAGAGTATGCATAATTATATATGCGTGTAATTCTTAGGATCTTTGCAAGGCTGGATTATTTAGTATGCAGAGTATGCATAATTATATATGCGTGTAATTCTTAGGATCTTTGCAAGGCTGGCAAGACCAAACTTTCAGCCGGTCGTATGACTATGCTTGTGTCTGTCCTACTCGGTACTCACCGTATGCATCACTAAACTTGCTACAGAACCAGACTAACCTGTTCTTCTCCCTCGCTATCCCCAGCCATGAACACACAGGACTCAGGCCCTATCTTCTCCCTAGACAGTTCCACCCGAAGGGAACACTTCTCTACGCACATAGGGTTCTCTACAAACGCCGCTACATGGGCTAACACGAGAACAATACACGCTGAGGTTTCTTCTCGAGGGTCCCTAGCATAGAGACATCGCCCCATATGAACAAGCTTAAAGGGAAACTGGGATTAAAACGGAAAAGCTTAATTCATTTTCACAAGGCAAGCTTACATACGGCTTTCCCTTTCGGGAAACCCTAAGAACTTAGTACAAACCTTAATTACCTTACAAGCACGACAAGTCGGTGATCTTCCTTATTCTCTAATTTACAGAGGTGGTATTGTACAGTGGTGGTAGTGGACTATTAATATTAGTGCTAATGGTAGACTAGCTCAAAAAAGTTTTGAGGTAGTGGGCTTCATGGTGTATGAGAGTATGAGAGTGGAGTGGAGTCTTTGTGGAGTGAGTGAGCAGATGAGCGGATGAGTGGATGAAAGTACGAATGAAGGTGGTGTCAAATGCAGGCGCTCGTCGTCTCCTTTTAAAGAGCCAGAGGAGCCTTCTGGATTGCCTTCATGGCTCTCTCCAGTCACCTCTTCCTTTTATCCATTCATGTTCAAAATCATCTTGATCCATAAATTTAATATTTTCTTCTATTGAAGTTTTAGTATTATTAGATATAATATCTAATCCTTCCATAGCATTATCTAAATTGCACAATTCTTCGTCACCTAATGTGTCTACAAAATCTTTATAACTTTGAGCATTATCTTCTTTTTCTTCTTCATCATAGCTTTCTAATAAAAGCTGTTGACTAATATCCAACTGCTCATCTTTGTCTATATTATATTTAATATTATTGCTCTGCACAGCTTCTTCAGTATCATGATTCTCTTTGTCTTTATTCAACACAACTTCTTTCACAATAGATGTTTTAACATATTTATATTCTAGTGCTCTTTCCTCCTTAATTTTATTAAGACTATAAATCTTTCTCCTAAAATAGATTTCTTTTGCTCTTATAGCATTCCATTCACTTATGCCAGTTGTAAAATATTCATCAAAAAATTTTCTAATCTTTTGTTCATAAGATTTAATTTGACTATCTATATCTGACATTATCAAACTTTACTAATTTTAGTGAATCCCTTGAATTCAAATTTTATTAACCAGGCTCCGATACCACAGCTACCGAAATGCCCAGGATTCAAGGGTAAAAACTTGAATTCGAAAATCAAATTTATAATTCATGAGTTACTATTCACATCACTATTCAAATTCAGCGGTTACTATTTAAATTCATGGTACTATTCAAAATACTGAGCACTATTTAAATTCAAAATATGAATAGTGCACGAGCACTTCAACTGAGTGGCTCACGCACTTTAACTATTCGTACTATTCAAGACACTCACTTTTGCAATACATGTGATTCTTGTGTGAGTGGTGGATGCACGATGTGTGTGGTTACAAAATATCTGTGTGAGTGATTAATGGATATGAGCGTCTCAGGCACTCAATATATGCTACTATTCAGGCACTATTTCAGGCACTATGCAAGGCACTTGCCGATGCAGTGTGCGTGCGAGATTAATATGTGTGTGATGAGATACTATGCAAGACAATATAAATATTACTCGTTACTATATAGCGATGGCGACAGGATGCGTGCCTGAATATTAATGTGAGTGATTATGCAGAGTGTGCGGTGTATGCGAAACTATAATTCTCAGGATCTTTGCAAGGCTGGCGAGACCAAACTTTCAGCCGGTCGTGAGACTATGCTTGTGTCTGTCCTACTCGGTACTCACCGTATGCATTATTAAACTTACGACAGAACCAAGCTAACCTGTTCTTCTCCCTTTCTATCCCCAGTCACGAACACACAGGACTCAGGTGCTATTGTCTCCCCAGGCAGTTCCACCTGAAGGGAACACTTCTCTGTGCGCACAAGGTTCTCTACAAACGCCGCTACATGGGCTAACACGAGAACAACTCAACGCAGAGGTTTCTCCTCTAGGGTCCCTAGCATAGAGATGTCGCCCAATATGAAAAAACTTAAAGGACAACTAGGATTGAAACAGAAAAGCTTAATCCATTTTTAGAAGGCAAGCTTACATACGGCTTTCCCTTTCGGGAAACCTCAAGCACTTAGCACAAACCTTAACTACCTTACAAGCACGGAAAGTCGGTGATCTTCCTTATTCTCTAATTTACAACACTGGTGGAGTAATACAGTGGTAGTGGATGGTTACTATTATGGCTAATGGTGGACTAGCTCAGACGGGTTCTGAGGTAGTGGTCTTCATGAGAGTGGAGTGGAGTCTTCGTGGAGTGAGTGAGTGTTGTGCGGTTGTGTCTGCGGGTGTTCCTGCCGATATGCGCATTGGTTCTCCTTTTAAATAGCAGGAGGAGGCTTCTGGATTGCCTTCGTGGCTGTCTCCATTCTTCTGAAATGTCCTTCATGTTTATCTGACTGTCCTTCGAGCTTATCTTCTGGAGTCTGAGGGTCATATCACATCTTCAATTATCGGCTTCTACTATTGCAGGATGGTGACCTGCCAACGTTGCATTGTCTTCTGAAGGATAACGATCACTGTTGGCCAACTATGACATTTTGAATATTTTATTCTTATTCACTGTATATTTCTTATGCGCCGGCTATTTTCACTCAAAATTTATTCTGGAGGTATGGGTATAGTCTTCCACGCCTGAATGATTAATATTGCACACATTAAATCAATTCTGGTACGTGTGTATATTGTTCATTCTATGCTCTGAAACCACAGCCGCAAAAGGAACCAGGATTCAAGGGTAAAAACTCAAATTCAAAATTCAAATTTAAAAATCATGAGTTACTATTCATGTCACTATTCAAATTTAGCGATCACTATTCAAATTCGCGGGTTTATTCAAAATACCGGGCATAGAATAAATTCGGAATATGAATAGTACTAGAGCACTTTCGCCGAGTGGCTCAGGCACTTCAAATATTCACAACTATTCAGGGCACTTACTTTTCTTAACTATTCAGGGCACTAGGTTTTGAAAATATGAAGTATGCGTGATTTATGAACGTGAGTGATTTAGTGAGTATGTGTGAGTGCAAGTCAAAATGTATAACTATACAGATACTATTTGGAGCACCTGAAAATATGGGTGGTGGATGCACGATGAATATAATGTGAGTGCATGGTTATTTAGTATGCAAAGTATGCAGAATTATATATGCGTGTAATTCTCAGGATCTTTGCAAGGCTGGCGAGACCATACTTTTAGCCGGTTGTATGACAATGCTTGTGTCTGTCCTACTCGGTACTCACCGTATGCATCACTAAACTTGCTACAGAACCAGGCTAACCTGTTCTTCTCCCTCGCTATCTCCAGCCATGAACACATAGGACTCAGGCCCTATCGTCTCCCCAGGCAGTTCCACCCGAAGGGAACACTTCTTTGTGCACATAGGGTTCTCTACAAATGCCGCTACATGGGCTAACACGAGAACAACACACGCAGAGGTTTCTCCTCTAGGGTCCCTAGCATAGAGACGATGCCTTGTGAAAATGGATTAAGCTTTTCTGTTTTAATCCTAGTTGTCCTTTAAGCTTGTTCATATGGGGCGACGTCTCTATGCTAGGGACCCTAGAGGAGAAACCTCTACGTTGAATTGTTCTCGTGTTAGCCCATGTAGCGGCGTTTGTAGAGAACCCTGTGTGCATAGAGAAGTGTTCCCTTCGGGTGGAACTGCCTGGGCAATATATTCAATTATAGAAACAGATGAGATTGAATATGATGAAGAAAAAGAATCAAGTGATGAAGAATTAGATTTAATTAATGAGTTATCTAGATTAAAGATAGAAATGATGGATCAAATAATATTTAAGCATATAAAAGGAAAAGACAATACTTTACCTGATATATGTTCACATTCATCTATTGTTGCAGGAATGAATATAAGGTGTGTGTTCTGTATATATTATCAAGATCTAGGAGAAAGAGCAACATGCAGTCTATGCCAAAGACAAGCATGTGTGTTATGTTCAGATCAAAGAGAAAAGTAAAATAAAATAATAGTGAATATAAAATATGAGAAAAATAAGTTAGCAGAAGAAGTAAAAGTAAATTGTAAACGTATAACTAATATTTTGAATATAATCTTTTGCTACGGGTTCTATAAATAGTTTATACCCAAAATACTTCATGCATATGAAAGAGCTTGGTCAATATCTAGATATTTCCTCCATGATGGCTTACCCCTTCCTTCTCTTTCCATTTCTATCTTCTGAGATACAATTGATTCATATGTTAAATAAACTCCTATTATTGTTCCTCTGTATATAACATATATGGGTTTCTTCTCTATATTGAGGGGTACTTCTTTAGGCTGTATTTTCCCATTTATCATGTTAAAATATTCAGCTAGGCTATTTAATATTGCTAGCATATATCCTCTATCTTCTCTTTTATTATTATATTGAAACCAAAAGTTATCTAGGATGCATTCTTGCACACCATCTAGAACAATATGGTCTTTGGGCTTGAATTTTTATAACCATTTCTAGTGATAATATCTTTAAATAAAACCCATCTTCTAGTTGAACTTTTCTTACCATTAACTTCATTATAATATCTGTATATAGCTTCACAGTCTGTTCTTACTGTAAACTCTTTAAATCCTAGATATAATATATATACACACACACGGCGAGGCTAAAATGCAATGAGGTGTATTTGCTATAGCAAATGCATAGATCATACCCAACCCAGCAGACCTGCGTCGTACGCACCATCTGTGCACTATCTAGGCGTGCATGCATCCATCCGTCCGCCGCGCGCCAATTGCAACATTGTGTGTGCTGTGGCTGCAACACGTTGTTGTGTTTAATTGCAACACGGATACACGTACGCATCAGCCTCTCACCGACCCATCTGTCCCACATGCATGCATACATGGCGGGAATCTTTTTTTTGTTTCGGATCAAAAAATGCGATATCTCCTAAACTGTAGCCCTATTTCAGATCTGTTTGCACCAGGTTATTGAAAAAATGTGCTTAACAAAACAAGATCCAATAAAGACTATATTTGAGAACTTTTTAAAGTACGTAATTGCAACTTCAATGTACTATGAGTTGCCATCATGGTTACGACACAATTGCAACTTGGCTGTAGCATAGTTAGCGCTTGTTGCAACCACTTAAAATGTAGTTTTTACCCAATTTTCTACTTCATGCAACTTGTCGGTGTTTTGACCTCGGGGGCCTAGCACCAACGAGTAAATATGTACTGCGTGCTCCCTAATCCAGATGATGATGCAAGAAGAACACATGGTTTATCCTGGTTCAGCCAAAAGAAGGCCCTACGTCCACCGGGGGGAGAGTTAGTATTATCTTGCACCGAAGTGCTTGTACAGGGGTGAATACAAGCGTGCGAGTGAGTGAGCTAGGACTTGAGCGTTTTGGGCTTTGGTTGCTGTGTATGCCTTATGCTTTCTGGCTAAGTTTCATTGCCTCTTTAAACTAGGGCCTCGCGCCCCTTTTATAGGCGAAGGAGGGGGCACAGGGGTATATGGATCTTAGGGCGGACGTGCCTGCTGACGTCAAGGAGATGATGCCGATCATATCGGTGTTGCTGTAGAGGCATGCATCGGGAATGGCGTGTCCTGTAGCGATGTGTTCAGAGATGACGCGACCATCCTTCTCATGCGTAAGGTGACGCCGATGATGGTCGGTGATAGATGGATGTCCAAGCACGGTTGTGTGGATCCCTGTAGCCGTTGCGTCGGGAGTTGTTGGAGTGTTGACCGGTGATGACAAAGTCTAGCTCGAGAGGTGGTCGAGGGGGGTCAAGGCCCAAATGGATAAGGCCGAGCCCCGGGAAATGCGGTACGGATAATGGTAAACGTGCCTCGAGGTGTCATCTGATATTGGTAAATGTGCCTCGAGGGAGTGCCGAACTGGGCATAGTACATGACATGGAGTCACAGTGTGGTACGACCCGCCAGATTCCCGGGTATGGGAGGTAAAAGTAAGATTTGACCAGTGTACTCATAATTGTTACCGTCACTGTGGCCACGAGGTTAGGCGAGAGCAGGTAGAACGCCTTAAATGCTCCTAGATTCATACAGGAGGTAGGTTTTCGAGGGGTGCATCACACTCGAGGACTGCCCATTCACTCGGGTGAATCTCCGTCATTGAGGGGTAGGTCGAGTGGCACCCTCGAGTGATCTGCTCTGCCTCGAATGGGGTGCGTCGGGTAGGTAGCTGCTTGGACCTTTGAGGCCCGTTCGTGGGCCGACCCAGTATGGCCTGGCATTTGTGTTTCCATGCTAAGCGAGGGCTAATGATATCGGGTTTGGTTTGTTGATGTCAGGGGTTAATCCCCTTAGTCGAGGGTTAAGGGTACCCCTTTCTTAGGTACCTGACACAACTAGTTACAACCTAGTTGCAAGCCTAGCTAGTGAACAACGTGCATTTTATATACCAAATGTGTGTATTCTCTGCATGTTGTTCAATAACTAGCCGCCAGCAGTGCGCATGCACCAATTGCAACTCGTGGTCTTTTGTGTTTGCAAACTTGGTTACTCCTGGGTTGCAACATGTTATTTTCTATAGAGGGACAATAGACAAAACGTTCTACTTAGAATGGCACAAGGACAAATACAAAGAAAAATTATTTTCTATAGAAGGACATTAGAAAAAACTTTCTCTATACAATGACACAAAGACAAATGCAAAGGACAATTCTTTTCTATGGAAGGACAATAGACAAAACTTTATACACTGAACAGCACAAGGACAAATACAATGGACAATTATTTTATATGGAAGGACAATAGATAAAATGTTCTATCTAGAATGACACAAAGACAAATACAATGGATAATTATTTTCTATAGAAGGACAATAGACAAAATGTTCTACCTATAACGACACAAGGACAAGATGTTCACACCCTTACAAAACTACACAAATACACCATTTTCAATGCCCAAAGTGAACCAATTGCTACCTGTTCAATTAATAATTGTAACATATGAATTCTAATATCTGTCAACGCTACAAACCCTAATCTCTGTCGAAGCTCTTAACTATAATATCTAGGAAAGTGAACTACACTAGGAATTACTCAGATCTACTGACACATAAGAGATGCCCTGAACCCTAATCCCTGTCAACGTTATTACCTAATATCTGTCGATGCTATCAACCCTAATCTTTGTCCACGCTATCTACCCTAATCTCAGTCGAAGCCCTTAGTCTCTGTCGATGTTGCAAACCCTAATCTTAGTCGACGTAATAAACCCTAATCTCAGGCTAATACAAAATTGCAAACCTATTATACACCAATTGCAACACCGAAAGTGAGCAAATTGCTACATGTTAAATGAATAATTGCAACATTTGAAACCTAATCTCTGTCAATGCTAAGAACCCTAATCTGTGTCGACGCTCTTGACCCTAATCTCTGTCGAAGCCATTTTTCTCTGTAGACATAATGAACCCTAATCTCTGTCAGCGCTGAGAAGAAAAGTGAACTATACAAGGAATTACTCAGATCTACTGACAGCTTGGTGATGCCATGAACCCTAACCTCAGCCGATCTACTGAACGCTAATCTCTATCGATGCTATTAACCCTAATCTCAGTCGAAGCCCTTAGTCTCTATCAACGTAACGAACCCTAACCACAATCAATGTAATGAACCCTAATCTCAGCTTAATACAAAACTACACACATACACCATTTGCAGCACCGAAAGTGAGCCAATTGCTACTTGTTAAATGAATAATTGCAACATATGAACCCTAATCTCTGTGACGCTACGAACCCTAATCTCAGTCAATGCTATTAACCCTAATCTCTGTCAAAGCCCTTAATCTCTATAGACATAATGAACCCTAATCTCACTCAACGCTAAGATGAAACAAAAGTGAACTATGCTAGGAATTACTCAGATCTACTGACAGTTTGGTGATGCCCTAAACCCTAATCTCAGTCGATGCTATTAACCCTAATCTCTATCCATGCTATCAACCACAATCTCTATCCATGCTATCAACCGTAATCTCTGTCAACGTAACGAACCCTAATTACAGGTTAATACAAAGCTGGAAACCTATTGTACACCATTTGCAACACCAGATGTAAAGAAATTGTTTCCTGGTTAATGAATAATTGCTAATCATAGATAAATGAAGTCAGCTTATTACAAAACTGCACCCCTATTGTACACCATTTGCAACATCATATGTGACACAATTGCAAACATGGTTAAATACGAATTGCAACATGGTTAATTATCAAAAGCATGAAGACCAATTCCAACCTCCACTAAGTTTTCTAGTTAATTGATGGAGTATGGATAAAAAAAGAAGAAACATAATGAATATGTACAACATGTATGCATAAAAAAACATTGCAAAGTTAATAACAAATTTGTTGCGTCATTTAGATGTCATCATGGAGCAGATGCAATTTGCAACAATATCTTAAAACCGATTACTCTACAGGAGTTGCAAGTTATGACACATTGTTTCCAGACAGTGTTAACATACACAGATATCATACCACACAAATGTGTATGATGCTGATAAACATCAATTACATACGAAAACAAAAACATGTCCTGAAAGTATCAGGTTAATACAAAATTGCACAATTATTGTACACCGTTTGCAACATCATATGTGACAATTGCAAACCTTGTTAAATACCAATTACAACATGGTTAATTATCGTAGCATGAGAACCAGAACATGCAGTAGCAAGACCGTAGTAATCTTAGTACTGAACACTTGCTATCCAAACGAATCCACCACATACAGTAGTACATCAGTGCAAAATCTTGACAAAAAAATCAAGAATATATGTACGCTGTTCTTCACATTCATCAAATTCAACTAGTTCTAAGTGCTAGTTTAAATGATCTATGAACAAAGTAGCATCCACCCTAGCAATAGTACTGGCAGTAGAGTTATTACAATAGTGATGGTAGTAGTGGAAGGATTGGCAGCAACATTAGTAGTAATAGCAGTACTGGTGGTAATAGCAACAGTTTTCTCTACTATAGCAGTAATTTTCTCTACTATAGTAGCAGTATATGGTAGTTCATTTCTCTACCATAGTAGTGATTTTCTTATAGCTCCTTTCTCTAGAAGTAGTTTTCTTATAATCTGGAAACTAGTCAGCAGTAATTACTACCCAAAACAAATTGCCAGTAGCTTTATTAGCTAATATTACTCTAATATTTTTCATAGCACTATATGCAGGAGTATTACTGCCAAAACTAAACTACCTAACATTTCATAACAAGTAGGATTGGTCTTACTATTAATAGTGACAAGTTTAGGAGCCACAATGGGTAGCAGACGCTAATCCATACTAATCAATACAACAGTTATTAATAGGAGTAGGAATAGGAGTAAATCCTTCTGATTTTGATGTCGTTTCACAAAGCGTGGCAGTAGTAGCAGCAATATAGGAGTGGAATTTGTCACCTAAAGTCCCCATCGTCTTGATGACGGCATCACTGGATCCACATTAGCCACGGACAAGAGGCCGTCATCGTCGCTGGGGGAGATGAAGCAGCCGAATTCAGTAAACAATCAGTTCGCATTCCATCAGTGCTTGTGTTTGGATGTCGCTACCTTCTCAGGGGAGAGGCCGCCGGGGGGACAGGCCACGAGAAGCACCGCCGCTGCCAGTTTTTGGAGGGCGCACACGGAGAGCAGCAGCGTGTGTAGGCTGCACCGGTTGCAGGAGCGCCGGCCGCCGGCGTCCATCCCTAGCATGGCTGTGCACCGGCAGCTACTGCCTGCGGGCACTGGCCATGGCTGCCCACGAGAGCGGGCCCTGCCCTGGCCATGCTTCTCTCATTGAGGTAGTCCGTGGGGGCGCCACGTCGAATGGGGTGCAGTGGCTGCCATCGGCAGAGGCTGTCATCCACCATCGGGGTCCAGTCCGGTCGGGCTGCTGCGGTCACCATCGGCATGGGGGTGGGGCGCGTCGTTGCGAATCCAACTTGGGAAGGTCGCGCCGCCGTAGCTTGGAGCTACACTGCTCCAGGGCGTTTAGCCACCAAGATTGGTGAGAGGGGGCGCCGCCGGTTGGGAGGAGAGGCGCGCGACGGGCGGGGGGGCGTTCACGTGCTCATGCCTGTAGGGCACGCGGGGCCATGGCCAGTGACCTTCGATGGGTGGAGAGGTTGGGAGCGCCCGGTCATGGCTGCTGCGAGCATCAGCCCCCGGCCTGGCGTAGATAGTGGGGGGGCGTGACCGCCGGTGGGGTGTCGCGCTGCCGCGCGCTGGCCTGGTCACTCCGCCAACGGGCCGCGTAGCCGCGATGGCCTGACCGTACTGTTGGCGGTCCCTAACTCATATTTTATACCATCAATAAAAATATAAAAGGCACATCAAACTTAGTGAATACGGTTTATGACTAATAATTTTCACGAGTTTTGGTATTTCACTTGTTTTGCAGGGCTTATACAGAAATACATCTAAAGTAGGCTGAAAGTAGAGAAATACAAAACAAATAACTAATCCTACTTTGGCCCATATCAAACATGATAAAGAAGGACTAATCATTCATCATCCTTGGACCAAGGACCAAACCAGGGCTGGTCCACCATGCAACCAAGGCCCAGACTTAGAAGGCCTAGTCGTCAGAGCCCATAAGAGAGGAGGTTAAACTAAAACCCATGTCAAATCAGCCCAACTCGACGAGTGCACCACATGGACTGACTCAGGGAGCCGAGACCAACACGTCCACCAAATTTGGGTCGATTCAGTTCTGGACCAGGGTCGCACACTAGGGGAGGGGTGCGCGCCTGACTCCTAAGGCCAAACAGGCCCATCTTTGGCCAGGAGGTCCAAACCAATGTGGGAAGGTCGGTTCCGGTGTGCACTCTACATGGAAGGTGTGAAACCACCCTATGGAGATCGGTTTGCTCCTTTCCATGTGGGGATAGCATATTTCCAAGGACCCCCTCCTCTCTACCTATAAAAGGAGGGCCATTCCCCTTCTCATTTCATCAACACACCAAGGGAGAAGAGCACTACACACTTGAGCATCAAAGGGGCTATGCCCTAGTAGCTATCTAGAGTTAGAAAGCGAGATGTGAGGGAAGAGAGTAGGGAAGTGTCGGGTTTGTCGGTGTCTCTTCGAGCTTGTACCTCTACGAACAACTACTTGGCTCCTTCACCAGATCTTGGCTAAGTAAGTGTTCGTGTTTCTTATAGTCTGATAAAAGTTCTTTGTTTAGCTGAGCTTTACCTTCTATTTACTTGCGGGATTGATGTTTGTCCTTGTGGTGAATGCTCTAGTAGAAGGACCCTGGAGACGGGTAAGCATTGAATTCACGCTAGAGTAGTAGTTGACAGCTTAGATGTGGAGTTTAGGCTCGAGGCTACCTTTGTTTGCATCGTTCACATACGGTCGAGGTGGTAGATGGTGGGGAGTGACTTTGTCCCGTCCGTCCTTTGTAATGCCCCACGTCCGTCTTCGGTGTAGAGCCATACGCCGATATCGCCTGGCAGACCAGGTGTGCTCCGGTGCCCGAAGTGAACAAGTAGAAGTATTGCAACGCCATCCTTAGGACCCCAAAGGCTATAGAAATCCATCTCTACCCCCTTTCTATCTCTACCCTTGTGTTGTTTCTTGGGCGAACTAGCTAGGAGAAATACCACCATTCCCTGTGGAAAATACGATACCCTGAATACTTCCAGATGAAAGCTACAACGATACTCCATGTGCTTGCAGATTTATCTGCTTACACTAAGAAATAGCAACACGTGCCACCATCGGGGCCATGGAGCGAGGGTGGAGGTTGCGCCGTCGTTGAGGCGCTGATGGGAATTGGGGGTGGCGGGGGAGGGGTCTGCGCTGGTGCTGGAGTTAGGGCGCCGCCGGCCCGCCGGTATGCCGCGGCCAGGGGAGGAGGGGCGCGCACCACCGGTGTGCGGCAGGCTAGGGATGGAGGGGGTGCGCCGCTAGTGGCTGTGGACCGAGGAAGAAGGCCGTCACGATTCTAGAGGAAGGTGTCAGAGTCGGGACTTGGGATCGGATGGGTGGGGGAGGAGGCGTGCTGGTTGGGTCCAAGTCAGACCAGTGCGTGTTGGTTGATCGGGTAGGATGGTTGGGTTGGACCATGTAGTTTTGGCCTGGGTGCATTCAGTATAGAGAATGCATCTATATATATAACAAGAATGCACCTATATATATATTATGCCTGGGTGCATTCTCTATAGGGAATGCACCCAGGCCGTCTGACCGAGCCACCATCCAACTGAGCTACGCGGTCCAGCCGCACTCCACCTATCCGGCCCCCCACACACGCTGACACGCCCACGAGAAACCACCTGCTCTGGCCCGCTCCCATACCACCGCCTCCACTTCTTGTCACCTCCGCTCCTCTCCCAGATGAAACCGCCTCCATTCTCTCAGCCAGGAGCCGTTGCGCCGCTGCGTTGCCAATGGAACCGCCACGATTGCGCCGCTCACATCCCACACCTTCGCCATGAAAGCCATCTCTACATCCTTTTGCGTCTCCCCATCCCCACTCCCCGCTTCATTTCATGCTGCGCCACGGTGGTTTTCCTCCCTCGTCACCAAGAAAACCCCACTTCCCCGCTCCAGTTCCACCGGCATTTGCTGCTGCACCGCCGCGCCGCCATGATTTCGCCACCCCGTTGTGACTCCGCCGTGGTGATTTTCGCACTCGCGACGCATCTGGTCCACCAAGAAAACCCCACTCCTGCTCCCCCATTTTGCCGGCATTCGCCTCTACGCCATCGTGATTCCCCGCGTCGTCGTGATTCTGCCACGCCGCCGTGATTCCGCCGCACTGCCGTGATTCCGCTGCGCTGCCGTGATTCCACCGCGCCCGTGTTTCGGAGATTCGGCGATTCGGTAGTTTTAGCTCGTGCGCACATGTGGTTTTCTGATTTGGTTGCTGCTGTACAACACTGTAGTTGTCTGATTCATCACCTAGGGTTCCATCATCGCCGTCGGATACGTGTCCGAGCAGCTGTCTCGATGTAAGTCATCACGCTTCCCCTAGCCTACTAAAATTTTAGCCATTGATTTTTGGATGCTTATTCCATGCTTATGTGGGCTTTGTATATTGTGGAGTGCTGAATGAATGTGTATTTGGGGTAATTTTATAGTTTCCTCTAGAGATGATTTAGTTTTTGGCAGTTCCATGTTTAGATTTGTTTGAAATCTGACTTGTTTGAATTAGCATGTTATCTTAGTTGTAACTGCTTTGTTCTTCTAGTTGCAATTGGTGGATAATTTCTTTTGAAATTCAACTATTACGTTATATTTGTTGTATTTTGATGTGTTTAACTGGCTGGTTATCCTAGTTGCAACTGTAGCTTGTTTTAGTTGCAATTTGGTTTGATAATTTCATCTGCAATTCAACTACCCATGATTTTTCTCTGTTTGAAAAATTCTCTATGTATGCTTCTACATATTTGTAATGCACTCTTGATTCACAATTCTACACATGAATGGAACATGATTTTTGTTGCAATTGAATTACAATTCATCTGAAATTCATTTTTGATTTTTTGTCAATGTTGCTGGAACTGTCTTCATTTAATGTGAATATGCATCTCTAATGTTTTGTTGGTTTGAAATGCATTGTTGATAATGCAATTTTTGTTATTACTCTAATATTTACTTTGATGTGTATCATGTTTTGTTGTTTCCATTTTGTTGGTTAGAACTAGCTTATTGTGTTTGTTATAACTGGGATGATGTTGTATTTGCAATTGGTTGACAATTATATGCAATTCAACTGATTTTGTTTCTGTTATTGCAACTAATTTTGACTTTTTTCGATGGCAGTGGTTATAATGGACACAGAAGGGAATACATCAGCTGGTCAGGGCAGTGAACCCCTCGATGTTCCCCCCCGCTTGGTTCAGCAGGAAAAGGTCAATGTCTATTAGTTGAGGAAGCACCGAAAGAAGAAGTTAAGGCTTCTTTCGAATAGGAAATTGCTGACCTGGCTTATGCAGAGGCTGAACCTAGAAACTATGAAGGTCAATGTCAAACCAAAGCTTCTGGATAGGAAATTGCTGACCTGGCTTATGCAGATGCTGAACCTAGAAACTATGAAGTTAGATCTTGGTGGTGGTAAAGAGATTGACATCACTGAGCATGTTGTTTGGTGTATGTTCCAGTTGCCAAGAGTTGGTGGCGACCCAGCTTCCTTGTCTGATGATGATGCTCGCATTAGACGGAAGCAGTTGGGTGAACAAATCTGTCCCAGCACATACAAAAGTTTGGGTCTCAGGTTTGCGGATATTGTGGATGGATAGAAGAAGAAGAAGCTTAGTGGGGATCTCGGTCTCAAGGCATTCTTTATGGGTGTATTCCAGTCCCTACTTTTCTCGAACACCAATAACAAAAGCAGGCTTGAGGATGTGATTTATACCGAGGAGTTGGAAAATATTGGCAATATTAACTGGTGCAATGTAGTAGTGGACAGTCTTTGCAGAGCTGCATGCTTGTATAAAAAGGATTACGCGTTGAAGGGCAACCTAGCACCTATAACAGGCTGTGGTATCTTTCTGGTGGTAAGTTTTTTATTGTTTTTTCCTTTTTGTAATTTTTTGCTTGTTTTTCACTAGTAATAAATTCTGGTTTTCTAGTAGTTTTCTCCAACAGTGATTTGTTTATTGGAAAGAGTTTCAACTGTGTCATGGCTCTATTAGCAACTGTGTAGTAGTTTTGTTGTAATTGGTTATGTGTCTTGTGGTCATTTTGTTTCTAGTTTGGGTTTTTTTTATACATGCATATGCTATGTGTGAAACACTTGCATTACACTTGTAGTAATTCTGGCTCTGCAGTATTTTTTCCTACAGCAATTTGTTTTTTGGTCAGAGTTGCATTTGGGTTATGGCACTTGTAGCAACTGTGCTACAGTTTTTGTTGCAATTGGGATCATACCTCCTGTAGTAATTTTTTTCCCTGTTGTTTTTACACATGTAGATTCTATATGTTGATTTCTTGCAGCATCGTCTACAATTGGACTTATTCTCTTTGCCCCAATGTGCTAAATTGGATACTAAAACTATCGAGACTATTTCAACGTTGGATATGAGAGGAGATGTCTCAGGTGGTGCTACTCAGTATGGCCACCTCAGGGTAAGCTTCTGATAATCAGTTTTTGTTTTCTTTTGATTTTGATTTGCATGATTTTTTATTTTTATCTAGTATGTTATGTTTATGATAACCATTTTCAATTTTTTTAAAAAAACTTGCAGTTGAGAAGCATCGACACCACAGTTTGTTCCCCTCGCCCTCTTGCCCTAGCTGTTGCTACTGCTCCTCGCTTTTCTACTGCTGCCCCTTCCTCGTTGCTGCTGGTCTTCATCTACTACTGCTGCTCCTCACCCTGATTTTGGCCCCCAGGGAACTTCTTATGCTGCTGGTACTTTAGCTAATGTGTCTAGCACACATCATGATCCTGGTGGTCACGTTGCTATGGATATTCAGCTTCCTGTTCTACAACAATATCCAAGCTTCAGTCCTGCTTTTGGCCAGAGCATTGTTGATATAGTTAGAAGAAGTAGGAATTCAAAGGCGCAGAAGATTTTGAAGGATTTTGATAACAACATGACCAAGGCGCAGTTCTACGTGACCAAGGCTGCTAAGCACATTACTATGGCGAATGATCTGATGGCAAAAAGTCACCATGAGTGTTACAGCGCTATCAAGAAGCTGCTTGACGATGCCAAGTCTCACAAGGAAGTTGCTAATAAGTGTAGGAGGCTAAAGAGGAAGAAGAATGTTGCAGGTTTAGGTATTTGTTTGGTTTTGCAGTTTTTAGTGTATTTATATTGTAATTACTATTACACTTTTGTTGTAATTGGTTGTTTCATAAAGTTGAATCACCATTAGATTGTTTTTTATGGACTAGCACATGTTTTTTCTCTATTTGTTGTCTCTTTTTTTTGGTATGCATCAGCAGCTAAATCAGTTGATGATCAAGATCAACGCACAGCATCAGGTGACAAAGAAGATGATTCACGACCAGGTAAATCAGCTGTTGATCAAGATCAACGCACAACAGCAGGCGACGAAGAAGATGCTTCACAACGAGGTACTTTTTTTTGCATTTTTTCATTCTAATTCTTTTCATATTGCAATTACTATAATTATATGGGTTGCAATTAGTTAGGCCCTATAATCTTATAATACTTTCTTTTTTTGGTGTCTTTTTTATGGTATGCAGCAAGAGCTAAATCAGCTAGTCACCAAGATCAATCCAATGTAGCAGTTGACCTAGAAGATGCTTTACAAGATGGAACTTCTGGAGGAAATTTTGTAGGAAATATTTGTTGATGGTCCTTAACACCTCATTTTATGCCATCAAAAATACCTAAATTGGTCAAATAAGTGACATAAACCATAGTCATAGGGTTTATTTCTAACCATTTCCACTAGTTGTGATGACTATGTGAGTGTAGGTACAAGGTGGCCAAATTCATGGTAAAATGACATCATCAAATGCTCTTTTTGACAACATCATGTCGAAGATCACATTATGCATGAAATGGAGTTTTGGTTCACCTCATTCAGAGTCCGGACGACAAAGTTATGCCTTCCGAAAGATTGCAAATGGATTCCAGGACCAGTCCAGAGTAAATTGGCTATAACGGGCTTAGCCGAACTCCGTTTTGGGTGATCCAGGCGGCCACACGAAGCTAATGAGGAGGGCTACCCATTTTGGCCAAGTGCCATAGTGCCTACCTTGCTGCCAGGGTGCCCGCCCTAGCCAGGGCGCCCGTCCCCATGCTGACAGTGTCCGACCCTAGAATCGACTCTGCCACGTCACTGATCCGTGTGATCGACTCTGTAACACCCCGGCCCAGGGCTTTATAGGATTAATAGGATACTCATACAAACAAGTTACAACTTCTTTTCCGGAAGCTCATCACTAAATAACTCCGAGGTTAAGCGTGCTCAACCTAGAGCAATTTAGGGATGGGTGACCGACCAGGAAGTCTTCCTAGGTGCGTACGAGTGAGGACAAAGTGCATAGAAAAGACTAGTGTTGGTCTGTGAGGTAAGTATATATCGTAAAATAAGTGACCAGATGTAAACGGGTCTGGCTGTGAAGAGGCGGGATGTTATAGACTCCCCACAGTTTTCACACCGTCCAACAGGGTCGGTTTGATCCGATGGTGGTTGATGGATGTCACATGGATCCTTGGGGCCAACGTCATCCACTTGGAGTACCAAAGTTGGTCCAAAACTGACTCAAAACTGACTTCAGTCTCATGCCACCGACTTGGGGAAGCCATCCATCACCATTGGATGCAAAGTCGATGCGAATGGACGGTATGTCAGGGCGTCCACCCTAGCCAGGGAGCCCACCTTGGGTCCAGGGCGCCTGCCCCCACGGTCACAGCTACCGACCTCTAGAGCACTATAAATATACCCCTCATCCTTCATTTGTAACACACACCATGAATATCAAATACTTCTTCCATTAGAGTAGTCACTCTCCACATGAGAGTAGTTCGATGGCTCTCTTAGAGAGAAGTTGAAGATAGAAAGAGAGAGTGAAGAGAAGCTTGGAGAGGAGTCAAGCATGTCGGCGACCTCTCCTCTTGTAGCTTGGCGGATCAACTATTCTTTGAGTAATAAAGTCTGCCTTCTTCTTCTATCATGTGGTAACTTTGTTCTATTGCATTACTTAAGTATTACTTTACTTTATTGTTCTTTACTTGTTTCACCACCTGGTTAAGGTGCTCTAGTTCTAGGTACCGAATTAGAGTAGTCAAGTTTATAGATTAAGTGAGGTGCTTAGGCTATAGCTTACCTGTGGATGCTCCTAAATCTCCAGAGGTGGTAGCAATAGGTGGTGACAACTCTATTTGCCTGTGTAGTCCATCACGATAGGTTTAGTCTGAGTAGGGCCCCCAGTGCTTACTGTCGGAACCATTTGCTATAGTGCATTCCGAGAGAGCACGCTCACAGTAATTAACTTTAGTAAGGTCTTATTTAGTATTGCCTTAGTCAGAGAACCCACACATATTCTCTCTATCCTTTTATCACTTATACTTAGATACACTTAGTTCTTCACTAGTTCACTTCACGTTCCCTTGGAAATTTGATACCTTGGAATACTCCTTGGTGAAAACTTCATTGACATCCATGCGCTTGCGGATTTATCTGGGTGTTATATCCAGTGTCAATAAGTTTTCTGGCGCCGTTGCCGAGGAACGGTAGCTGTTCTAGTTTAGAACTGAGTCATCTGAGTATCATGTATCCTTTATCCTTCATACCATGTGTCCTATTACTATCATTGAATCCGCCTCTCCAAAGGGCACTAGATTCGAGCCACCTCCATCATCAAACCTATCCTTGCAAATGGTTATGAAATTAGTTCTTCTTTCATAACTAAAGCTCAAGAACAATTTTTTTCTAGGGAAAAACATGAAAACCCATATACTCATCTTCAAGAATTTGGGCAATTGTGTTCATGCCTGCACATTTCTAGCGTGTCACATGAAACTCTTAAGTGGAAGCTATTTCTGTTTTCTTTGACAGGATTAGCCAAACTGTGGTATGCTCGAACCGTCGAGAGTGTAGACTGAGAATGGGAAGTTCTTAAATCCAAGTTTTGCATAACCTTCTTCCCTATCCTCCAAGTGATTCATCTCAGAGAAGGAGCCCTAACCTTCAAGCAAAAAGAAAAGGAATCTCTAGGTGCAACATGGGCCCACTTCATAGACCTTTACACATTTGGCCTTGATCTTTCTATACCCGATCATATGCTTCTGCAACATTTCTATGTGGGTCTTAGGAAGGAATCCACACAGTTCCTTGATCTTGCTTCTGGAGGAGCCTTCTTACATCTTTCTAGTAGTGAGGTGAGAGCTATCTATGGATGGGGGACGCCGGAGGTTCCCCAAGAAGATGGAATACGGACGGAGGATCGAAGAACCCGCCACCCGATTCGAGTACAACACGGAGTGACATGATGTGAGAACTACCATATCCTAGATGGGTTGTAATAGGAAAGAGTACGAAACTCTTAGTTTAGGACTCATTCCTAGATTCCGACTAGGAATCACAGAGCCCGCAGCCAGCCTCGCCCCATATAAGGCTGCTGCGGGCACCCCTTGTAAAAAAGGCGCGAAGTACACAACAACACACAATCCCTCATACTCATTAATACAACTCAACAGGATCACACGGACTGGACATAAAGGTCTTTACTCGACACAAGTCGAGGGCCGAAACCAGTATAAAATCATCTGTTTCATCAAGCTTGTTACCACAACCATCGAGTTCCACAGTCTTCCAAGCTCCTTCGAATAAAAACACCCTGTCGAGTACCCTAGTGGTGGGCTATCGGTGATAAAACATCGACTGCTGGCGCGCCAGATAGGGGCTTTTGACGGATTGTACACTGAGAGTTCAGCGGACCTCACCTTTGTTGGTGCTTCTTAGCGTTAGCAGAAAAATCTGCAAGCACACAGAAGTACCGTTGTAACCTTCACTCGGAAGTATTCAGGGTATCGTATTTCCACAGGGAACAAAAGTGTAAGAGATCTCTAAACTAGTTCTCCTAGAATGATAAGATGAAGAGTAGCTTGGGTAGAGAGGTTCTTTTAAGATCAACACATATAAGCGATGGTAACTTTCCCACTACTTTCTTGCTTTAGGCCCACTGACGGACTTGGTCTGCCAAGTGATATCAGCATCAGCGCTATTCCACAGCCGAACGTGGGGGAATGCTGGTACGAGTGGACATGGCTATCATCACCTGCCACCTACCCCTCTGCCCATAGGCGCGGGCAACATACGAAGGTAGACCCAACCTAGATACCACATCTACGAAGACGACTACTACTCTAGCGGCGATCAGGAACATCCGTCTCTATCATGAGTCCTCTTACTAGAGCATCGTCCAAAGGACGAACGATGATCCCACAAACAAGTAGCTTTATGAAATAGACATTCTTAATGAATCAACCAAAGTTGAACACAAACTTCTTATTTCAAGTAGCAAGACGATTGTAGAGGTACAAGTTGGAGCGAGAGCCGACAAGCCTGGCACTTCGTCCACCCGGAGGTAGAATTGCTTCAAATCCGCTCTTTCTCGAGCTCTTTCCCTCTCTCACTCCCTATACTAATTTAGCTAGAAGCTAATGGAATGGAGCTTGATCTTCCTCTCTACATTGTGGCCTCTTTGTGTTGGTGTATTCCTCCATTGTGAAGAGAGGAGGCCTCCTTTTATAGCTTGAGAGGAGGGCGCTCTATGCAAAAGGGCTATCCCCACATGGAAAGACCCAAACTGACCTCCAAAGGGCAGTTTCCACTTTCCATCTATGTTGACCGTAGGTGGGACCATCGTGGAAAAACCGTCCTATGAACAGCCACAAAAGACTAGGCCCGGGAGGGGCCACCAGGGGACCAACCGCCCCCGAGGTCGGCCGTCCCCCTGGTGGGGCCAAATGGGCACCGCCTTTGCATGGTCAGTTCACCTCTGGCCTGGACCTCCCCTGTGGTTACGATCAGGCCCAGGTATGCACTGAAGGTGGGCTCCTTTGCTAACTTTGGTTGCGTATTCCCTGAATTTGCTTTTCGCCTTTAGCTTTCCAATTGGTGTTGTGCACTTCCACTTGTTTCACCATAAATCCTATAAAAACATAAACACTAGGGGTACAAGTGGAACTCTGTTAATAACATATGTCTATATGTTAAAGCATGATAGTTTCTCTCCTTTTAGGCATAAGTTGGCGGTTAAGAGTGATCCATAAGGACTGCCAACAAGACCCCCATGCTTAACCTTTGCTCTTCCCCAGCAAATAGCTAAGTATGGTTGTTGATCAGGAGTTGCCACAATGCTGATCATATTTCAAATGTAAAAAGTTTATAAAAAAGTTTTCTACCGCAATTTGAATAAACCAGCATGTTATCCACCCTACTATTATCTTGAAACAAATGGGGCCTTTTAGCCATCTCGAGTCTTGGGTGATTGCAAGATAGAACAGATTCATAGACATTGCTTATCATTCATCCCAAGATCAATTATCTTTCCAGAGGTTTTGAAAGTTTTGTAAAAGAAATGTAAGTTCCTCAAATGATTCACTCGATCACTCAATGTGTATGAATACCTCACCAAAGGCATTGTAAAGTTGCCTTTCATATCCTACCACTAAGGCTTATGAGTGGAGTTTTGGGTAGGTATAAAGGTGGGCATACTTGCATCACATATATTACTAAGTCAAAAACTGAACCACAAGTAGATACAAGTCATACACTTTGATTGAGATGTGCAAGTGTGTGGAGTATGAGATGGTGGAAATCCTAATTCTAAATATTTTTGGTACTCCATGCATCATGATTCTCTCCTTTATTGGATGGAATAAAACTTTTTGGAGGGATATGGGCTATAAAATCATATATCTATTTTTTTCTTCTTCTCTTTTTTTGAATGGGTACTTGGAACTTTTTCTTTCCTGTTTGTTTATTGCATGCCCCTTGGCATGGTGTTTTTTTGCATAGCCCATATCTCTTGTCGATATATGAAGAACTTTTTAGATGGAGAGATGTCATGATGGAATGCGAGGAGTAATTATATGGTGGAAAATGAATGCGCAGCTCTCAGAGTAAGAGTCGATATTTTTTTTATTTGGTGGATAACAAATACGCGGTTCTCAAGGTAAGAACCGTCATTTTTATTTGGTGGAAGAGTGTGCAACTCTTAGGGTAAGAGTTGGCATATCTTTTTGTGGATGGATGGGTGCATGTTGTGCGCAACTCTCGGGGTGAGAGTTGGCTTTATTTGGTGGGTGCATGTGAATCTCAATCATGGGTGCATGACCATAATCTCACTTAGGTCACAACAGTTTGACCTAACTCAATGTTTCACAAGCAACATATGACTAAAAGATTTGCAAAATTGAAACATGTCATATGGCCTTGGTAGGTATTTCATAATCATTGAGGAACTTTTTGTTTTTGAATGTTTTTGAAAATAAAACTCCGGATGTCAAGTTTCACTCAGAACAAAGTCATAACGCAGCCCATGTCACTATATCTTATCAGGCAATAACTTAGACAAGATCAAGCATGTGCAACCCACTAGTTCAAGTTTTTAGGATGAGACATTTTTAGCTGGTAAACCCAAATCTTAGAGAAAACTCGATTATAAAATGGGTACAAGTGAAACATAAGACAGAGTAACTGTTCATCATTTCAACAAGGGTAGAAACTAACATATCTTAACATATATGAGAGAGGAAAATATATTTATTAATCATTTCTCATCATTTTATAATTAAGAGAATTTAAAAAGAAATGTGAGATACAAGTTATCTTTTGTGGGAGCCCTCCCCCAAGCTTGCTCTTGACTTACCAATGTGGTTCACCTAGGGGTGCTGCTAATTGGTGGTGCCTCAGCTTGATGTGCAGTTCATGGCCTCACTTAAGCGTGCTATGAAGCTCCCCCAAGCTTGTTTTTATGGTGGTATTGAGATAACAAGACAACAAGGCTTGGGGTTGAAAGGTATATTACTTTTTTGTCAAGATTTTATTTATCATTATATTTTTATTTTCAAGGTTCACCCAAGAAATGCTTGTCTCTGCTGTCATCTCAAAGACCTACCCTTACGAAGTTGATAAATTCCTACAAGGGGTTAGTCCATAAGATCAATCAAAATCTATACTAGCAGCTTTGGTTCCAAGATCAAACTAGACACCATGTCTAATTTGGTCTAGTAGGCAACTTAATCTAAGCACCATGCTTAAATTAACGAGCCTAAAGAAGCATGATCCGGATCTGAACTTCAAAGTAAGCACCATGCTTAATTCAAAAGATGCGTAACCAGTACTTCTGAACCAAAACTTACCAGTATAGAAATTGAGTCATCACAAGATAAATAAGATTCATCCAACAGAAATAGATTTTTGAACAAGGGAACCATAAGGACTCAAACAAGGCTAGGATAAGAATGCAAAGAAAAGCATGCCTTGCTTCATCTCCAAAATGAATTTCTTCACTATTTATGACAACAACTCAAAGTTTCATTAATCAAAATTTAACACCATGTCACAATTTTGATTAAAGAAGGCTAGTTTAACCTAAGCACCATGCTTAAATTAAAAAACCTATAGATATACCACAAGCGCGCGCATGTGAATACACCCAAACGCAGAGCATATGGCATGAATAGAAGCAGAGCATATATTATATTTTCATGGAGACAAATATGAGCGAAAGAGTTGGTCAACATTACCTTGACATACCTGAATGTGTGTACCAACAACATGTATGGATGAAACATCAGAGTTGTCGCTGTAGTGGCTCGGTTTCCGTCTCAGGTGACTACCAAGGTGTGGTTTGGAGTCCGTCACTTTTAGTAGCATGTCGTCGTGTAGCAAATCATTTATTGTTAACTCCTGCATGTTAGTGTCTTGCACACATGACAAACGTAGGAGGAACAACCTCATGCAAGCTTCTATCTAAAATGTTACGACCATGACTCCCCTTTGTTTTTTTAGAATCTTTAAACGAAGTGTGATCCATGATATGCATGGAGTCATGGTTGGTCAGGGGAGTGAGACAGGTGTTGCACAAACCATTGATGTAGAAGAAGGAGTTCATGGAAGTCATGTGTCTTGTCCCTGTATATGATGGCCTGGTTGATATTTGTGCAACGTCTAGGGGAGATCTTGAAGGGTGTGTTAGTTGTGCTTGAGAGGTCTCCCCCGCACTCTTGCTTGTACCTGTTTTTAATTTTAACAAAAAAACAAAGAGAACATAAAACAAGCAAGGGCACTATGAGATTGAACCTCAGAGAGCCTAGAACTTATTATGATTGTTTTTATTTACTTATTATCTATTTATTTTATTAAGTCTTTTTTATTTATTCATCCAACTCACATAACTCAAACAAGGTCAGACTTATGATGCAAAGTAAAATAGACCTTGGCTTGTCTCCATATCAAATTACCTCTATTGTTTATGATAACAACTCATAGCTCATTAGTAATATTCCATCACCATGCCAGAATTTGAACAAAGAAGGTCTTTTTAACCTAAGCACCATGCTTAGATTAAAATATCCATGAATGTGCCACATATGCCTATCTGACAACACCCAAGCTAGAGTATATAACATAAACAAAGAAAGCATGAATTTGCATGGTCAGGCTATGGGGACGAAAGTGAGTAAATGAACTGGTGAATATTACCTTTGCATACCTAGGAGTACTTACTAACAACAGATGTAGATGATCGCTCTTAACAATGTGTTGTTTGCATGATGGATCTGTCCAGGGAAACTACAAAGCTTGGCCACACACACATGACTTAGTGTGTATGGACCATGGACTTTGATAGTTGTTGCAAAGGCATGAAGGTGAGCCCTTCTTGCTTGTGGGAGCAATGCTAGGCGAAGTCAGCTAGCACATCTTTACAAACATGTGAGGTCAGCGTGCTCCTTTTTCTCTCCTCCAATATATATATATTTTTTTCGAAACTATTTTTATTCATTTATTTTTTAATAATCTCTTCTTTTTTTAGCAAGATAGAGTGAACATCTCTTTTTCCTTTGAACCAAGGTGATCTTGTGGTGAAACTCCCACCGTCCTCCCTCACACTTGGACTTTGTTGAAAGTCAAGTGTGCAAGGTTAGGGTCTCCTCTTGAGTTTATTCACCACCCAAGATCATCAAGGTGTGTCATTGATGTTGCTCCCATGTTCTTAAGCTTTGCATGTCCTTTGTTCTTCTCAATCTCTTCCTAAAATGGTTAGCGACCAAGAATACCCGAAGGTGCATACCAACTTGAACACATGTTCTTGCTTTTATTGAATAATTCGGGTATCTCCCGGTAGTGCTTTCTTTATGGTCATAAGCTTGACCGCCAAAACTAGGGAGAAGTTTTGAAGCCAGAAGCTATGGTTGCTTCTATGGTGGCTACAAGAACTCGTCCATAGGAGAAATATTTTTTTTAAAAAATTTTGAAAGGGCATTATTGTAGAAAGAGACAACTAGAATATAAAGACTCCTTTTTTTAAAAAAATACTTTTCTGAAATAAGAAAAGATGATAAGAGAGTAGATAAAAATCTTTTTGTGCATGTGCAAAAGTTTGAACATGCAATTTTAAAATAATAATGCCCATTTTTTTTGATAGGTATGCTTCATGAAGAAGGGTCATGAACATAGAAGAAAATGTTTTTTCTTTTCAGATAAAACATAAGGACACACGGGTGAACTAGGTTCGAAGACAAATACAACAACCGTTCCCCGACAGCAGCGCCAGAAGGCTTGTTAGTGCTTCTTAGCATTAGCAGAAAGGTCCGCAAGTGCACGAAAGTACCGTTGTAGCCTTCACCCGGAAGTATTCAGGGTATCGTATTTCCACAGGGAACGGAAGTGTAAGAGATCTCTAAACTAGTTCTCCTAGAATGATAAGATGAAGAGTAGCTTGGGTAGAGAGGTTCTTCTAAGATCAAACGCATATAAGCGATGGTAACTTTCTCACTACTTGCTTGCTTCAGGCCCACTAACGCACTTGGTCTGCCAAGCGATATCAGCATCAGCGCTATTCCACGGTCGAACGTAGGGGAATGATGGTACGAGTGGACAGGGTTGTCATCACCTACCACCTACCCCTCTACCCGTGGGTGCGTGCAACATACAAAGGTAGACCCCAACCTAGACACCATGTCTACGAAGGCGACTACTACTCTAGCGGCGATCAGGAACATCCGTCTCTATCAGGAGTCCTCTTACTAGAGCATCCATGCAAAGGATGAACGACGATCCCACAAACAATTAGCTTTATGAAAGACACATGCTTAAGGAATCAAACCAAAGTTGAACACGAACTTCTTACTTCACGTAGCAAGATGATTGTAGAGGTACAAGTTAGAGCGAGAGCCGACAAGCCCGGCACTCCATCCACCCGGAGGTAGAACTGCTTCGACTCTGCTCTTTCTCCAGCTCTTTCCCTCTCTCACTCCCTATACTAATTTAGCTAGAAGCTAATGGAATGGAGCTTGCTATTCCACTCTACATTGTGACCTCTTTGTGTTGGTGTATTCCTCCATTGTGAAGAGAGGAGGCCTCCTTTTATAGCTTGAGAGGAGGGGGCTCTATACAAAAGGGCTATCCCCACACGGAAAGACCCAAACCGACCTCCAAAGGGTGGTTTCCACTTTCATCTGTGTTGATCATAGGTGGGACCATCGTGGGAAAACCGTCCTCTGAACCGCCGCAAAAGACTAGGCCTGGGAGGGGTCATCAGGGGACCGAGCGCCCCCGGCTTCGGCTGCCCCCTGGTGGGGCCAAATGGCCGCTGTCTTTGTGTGGTCGGTTCACCTGTGGGCCTGGACCTCCCCTGTGGTTATGATCAAGCCTAGGTATGCACCGAAGGTGGGCTCCTTTGCTAACTTTGGTTTCATATTCCCTGAATTCACTTTTCGCCTTTATGTTTTCCAATTGGTGTTGTGCACTTCCACTTGTTTCACCATAAATCCTATAAAAACATAAACACTAGGGGTACAAGTGGATCTCTGTTAATAGCATATGTCTATGTATTAAAGCATGATAGTTTCACTCCTTTTAGGCATAAGTTGGCGGTTAAGAATGATCCATAAGGACTGCCAACAACCTTCAAGATGAGTTTTTTGACGAGAATGACCTTCATTTTCGGTTCATGGATTTGCAGGGCCAATGGGGAAGGCAAGCTCCAGAGCCGTCTGGCCAAGCAGTCAGAGCTCGATGACATCAAGATCGACACCATGGAAGAATCTCGACTCACCGAGAGGCTCACAATGCTTTGAACTTCAGATCCAAATCAGGAAGAAGAAGACCATGAAGCCGGCTCAGAGAAGAATTTGAAAACTGTTTTCAACTCCAGCACCATTAAGAATCCGACTCAAGGTCAAGAAGGGGAGGAATATGAAATTCACTCTGAGAAGAACTTGAATAACATCTACAACTCGAAGACATTCATCAAGATTCCCAACTCATTCTCGTACAGGTTGCACAACTCAGCATTTATTGTGCAAATATACCTGAAGAAGTCGCACGAGTGCGACGGGTACTCGATCCATGGGAGGAGTAGGGAGAACCCATCTACAAAGCCAATCACTTCAGTCCATAACCCTCGAGACACAAGAGGAAAGGCAAAGCAGATCATGAAGAATTTCAAGCCAATCGGAAGATGGGGAAAGATATTTATGACCATGACTGAAGAAGATTATACAACTCATTGGCCAAGTACTTTTGTTACCAATGGAATACAACCTGACTACTACTATCAAGAATTGCCTTTTCAACAAGGAAAAGAGCTCACCACTTTATCTTTTGACAACGTAGATTCAGAACAAGAAGAACCTGCAAAAATTCTAAGAAGGCTAAGAAGAAGAACTGTCTACATGGCTGACGTGGTTGAACTACGCGCATCTCCGAGGGCGCTTGAAGTGTATTCATTCGATGAATCAGAGAACAACATATCTGAAGATGAAAGAACCGAAGAAGAAGAAAGTGAAGATCACAAGTAGTCAAGGACGGGCCGGAACCATTGCCGAGCCAGTAGAAGAACTAAAGCAAAGCGAAAGAAGCAAACGTGGACCAAGTATAAACAAGATCGCATGATGTATAACAAGACGAAGGTAGAAAAACAAGCAGCTGAGCTTGAAGAACAAGAGAAGATCGATGAGGTAGCCAGACAACTTGAATCTTTGAAGAAGGTGCAAAAAGAGAAAGAAGTCGCACAAAAGAAGACTCAAGAACCTGAAAAGGTGGTAAACAAAGCTCAGCACAATGAGCAACCTGCTATTATAGACCAGCAGGGGGACCACCCCGAAGATCAGGTTTCACTAGAATAGAACTAGAAGGGAGTAGCAACACTAAAGGTAGGACGAATCATCAGCATTCAAGACTGCCTCCACTGCCAAGATCTGAAAAAACCCACCCATACCCACCACAAAGAAGGCCGGACGAAGCAGGATGATAAGCAGAGAAGAAGGATGTGGAGAGTCAGAATGCCGGTCATGCTACAGAGAATATAGAAGATCACCATCACCAGATTACAATAAGAAAGACAACTATGACAAATTTCCATGTTTCGCCAAAAGATTGCAAGACATGAAGCTACCGCACAAGTTCAAGCCATCAAATCACTCCAAGTACAACGAGAAAGAAGAACCAAAGCTATGGCTCAGAGTTTATTCACAATCCCTTGAGTTGTCTGGAGGAGACGAAGGTCTAAAAGCCCTATTTTTCCCAATGGCACTAGAAGCAATGCCACTACAATGGTTCAACAAACTACCCATAGGATCCATCAGATATTGGAGTGATTTGCAAAGACAATTTTGCAACCACTTCATAGGAATTATCAAACACCCAATGACAGCAGCAGAATTACAAGGAATCACACGAAAGCCATGAGAATCACTCAGAAAATACTACAGAAGATTTGGCGAAGCAAGAGCACAAGTACATGAAATAACTGATATAGAAGTCATCGATATATTCAGCAACAGAATCATCACGAGGTGGCAATTCAAAGAGTTGAACAGCGAAGATCCAAAGAACAACGAAGAATTCAAGCGAGCTATTGAAAAGCTCATATCCTCAGAAGAAAAGACAAATAGAAATTTCCCTAACAATAGAGACAACAATGACAGGAGAGGAAGGCCTGACTATAGAAGCAATAACAAGAGACCAATGCAAGAAACAACGGTGGCAGTAGCTAACAAAAGGACCAGCACTTACCAGAACTTAACCACTCAAGAAAAGACAGAATAAAGCAAAGGCAATTTGCAAACTTTGAAGACATGAACTGCCCCATGCACCAAAGGTTAGGGCACAAGCTCAAAGACCATCGTGACTTCAATAGCCAGTACCAAAAAGATGGGAGGTACAATAACAAGTAAGATAGAAGGATGATAGAACTAAAGAAGGAAGAAAAGAAGCCCGAAGGAGATTTTCAAGAACCCTAGAAGCAATTATATGTGATATTCTCTGGAGTACCAGGTGCAAGGAATCATAGTCCCCAAATTACTAATCGACTATGGAGCTGGCTTAGACATCATATTCACTGCAACCTTGAAAAAGATGAGTATCGACTACGAAGGGATGATTACAGCAACAAGTACACCATTCTATGGCATGGTACCCGGAACAGCAGCAGTACCTCTTGGACAAATCACATTGCTAGTTACATTTGGTTCCAAGGAGAAATACAGGATGAAGTTCATCAAATTTGAAGTAGCCAATTTTGAATCATGCTATCATGCTATTTTGGGATGACCAGCACAAACCAAGTACATGGCTGTACCTCATTATCCATATCTACTACTCAAGATGCCAACAACCAAGGGGATATTATCACTACAAGGAGAGCTATGGAAAGCATATGATTGCGACGTGTAAGCCATCCAAATTGCCGAAAGATTGCAAGGTGAATAAGGAAGAAGGGAGATTGCCATGATAGCAGCAACCATGAACCCACAAGAGACAGAAATCCCTATAAAAAGGCTAGCATAAGTTTCACTACTCCAACCAAAGTGAAGACAAAGAAGATCAACCTAGAAACTGGTGATCCTGAGAAGACGGTGACCATCAGTGCAGAACTCAACCCTAAATAGGAACTCTCACTCACCAAGTTTCTTAGGAACAACAAACATATCTTTGCCTGGAAGCTAGCGGACATGCCAGGAGTCCCGAGAGACTTCGTTGAGCATATCATTGATGTGAACAAAGGCTCAAAACCCATAAAGCAGAAGCTACGAAGATTCACACCTGACAGGAAAGCAGTTATCAAGAAAGAACTCACAAAGCTAATGGCGATAGGTTTCATCAGATAAATCATCAACCCAGACTAGTTGGCGAACCCAGTACTAGTGGAGAAAAAGAACTCGCCAGACTGGTGCATGTGCATCGACTATACTGACCTAAACAGACACAGCTCCAAAGACCCTTACACTCCCCCAAGAATTGATCAAGTGATAGATTCAATAGCAGGAGCATCTCTACTCTCATTTCTATATTGCTACTCAGGATATCATCAAATATCTCTCAGAGAAGAAGATCAGAGCAAGACATCCTTGTGACACTATTTGGAGCATACTGCTATATATCAATGCCGTTCGGTTTAAAGAACGCAGGGGCAACTTACCAACGAGCAATCCAAACAACCCTGGGATATCAGATAGGAAGAAACGCTGAAGCCTATGTAGATGAAATAGTGGTCAAAACAAATGAACCAGACACATTGATAGAAGACCTACAAGAAACTTTTACAAACCTCAAGAAGTGGAGGTGGAAGCTTAACCCGAACAAGTGCATTTTTGGAGTACTAGCTAGTCAACTACTCGGTTTTCTAGTCGGCAATAGAGGAATTAAAGCAAGCACAAAATAAATCAAGGCAATTTGAGATATGGAACCACCAAGGAAGATAAAAGACATCCAAAAGCTAACAGGTTGTATGGCAGCTCTCAACAGTTTCATATCACGCCTAGGAGAAAAAGGCATTCTACTTTTCAAACTACTAAAAAAGACAGGAAAATTTGAGTGGACAGAAGAAGCAGATAAAGCCTTTCAGAAACTTAAGTAGTACTTTGAAACATCCTCAATTTTCCACGAAGGCATAATACACAGAATGGCAAATAATATGGTAGTTTGAAGCTCAAACCATCACATTATCCAGCAACAGTCGATACAAAAATCCATACATCGAAATAGAAGAGTACAATTAGAAGGGATTACATAAATAGTCCATCGCCACACTGGCGGAATCATTAGAGTAGCAGCAGCTTCTGGGACGGCTGTGGTAAGTGAAAGTACAACAAAATCTCCAAAAGAAGCCTGAGCATAGGAATGAGACGTCTACTCCTCATCATCATCATAGTCGTAGTCGGGCTCACCTGCCAAATAAGTTTCAGTACGGTTTGTACTAGCCAATGGCTCCCACCCTATGCTTTGCTTTTGCTATGTAGTATTTGGGTGGATGCAAAGGGCATAATCAAAGAGACCTATATATGGCTGTAGTTTCCTATGCAGGTAGAGATCATCATAATATATTAGTAATTCATCAAGTTTCAACCCATTTCATCCACTCATCTTTCCCATCCTCATCATCACACGTGTCTCACCCTCTCACACTCAGTCAACAGGTCCAACTCCCTCTCGGAGCCTGTCTCAACGGCTCACGGCCGGAAGGGTAACACCAGGGGGAGAATAGAAGGACTCATCTCGCTACTCCCTAGAAGCGTAGGTCGAGGAAAGGCCATACCGAGGCCGCGGACTATAATAGATTCCTAACTCTGTAGAGCGTGTACTCCCGTAACCACAAGATCACCATCATCGGCGGTGCCCCGCCTAAGCTGATTCCGGCTGCTTTCTAACCGGTGCAATGCCACCCTACCACTCAGTACTGGTACATCCCGGATAGGTACCACCGGCACACTGAGACTGTGAGACATAGTACCGGGCCCCCGAGGTCACTATGTTGTCTAAGGAGGGTGTGGGTCCCAATGTCCGTACCTCCTAACACTATTTGCTAACAACTTAGTAGTAGTGGCGCCATCCTAGCTAGTCAGATATCTGTCCCCCGCCCATACAAGGGCGAGCGGTGAGCACGTAGGTCCCAAGGTTCTGGTTCTCAAGAGATATCAGGTCCTAGGGGATCAGACAGGATTATCTTCTCATAGGGACTACCTCCCTGGGTGAAGCGAGAGTGGGGTGGTTGAGACACCTCACCACAAGACCTCTATGGTGTAGGTGCGTGGGAGGTGCCCTCAGCGTGATGCTTCTTGGTCTTGCCAGGTGCCTCCTTCTCTGTGTAAACCTCATCGCGGTCCTTCTCAATCTCCATGCACTTGTTGATCAAGTCATGCAGGGTGTGGCTCTTGGTGCCTAAGGGGTAGAGCCTGATGCGGCTAGACAAGCCCTTGTGGTAATAGTACATCTTCTCCTTCTCATAATTCACCACTGAGGCAGGTGCATAGCGCAGCAGGTTAGTGAACCGGGTGGTGTACTCATGCACCTTGTCAGCCCCATGGAGATGGTATGGAACTCATTCTCCTTCTTCTCCAGCACGCCCTCGTGAATGAAGAACATGTGGAACTCCTCCATGAACTCGTCCCAGGAGATGTGAGCAGGGTCCTGGTGGGTCTCACAGAGGCTGTCCCACCAAGATCGCTGAGCACCCACAAGCTGGTGAGTTGCCAAGCCAACACACTCCTCATCAGTACAAGTGGTCAAGTCCAGCTTCTTCTCAATCTCCCTCAGCCAGTCATCAGTAGCGATGGGGTCGATGTTGGCGCCATCAAATGTTGGGGGCCTCAGCTTGAGAAAGAAATCCAGCTTCTTGTAGTAATCATTGCGACGCTCCCAGTGGCAGTGGTCCAGCATGTTCTCAGCCAAGACACGAAGAAGCTTGGTCTACTAAGCCATCACATCAGCCAAAAGTGGCAGAGGTGGTGGTGGCGGAGCTCCTCCCCTAGCAGCACCCTCTGGCTCAATAACAGGGGGTGGTCCTCCTCTAGTCGCGCCTCCTGCAGACTTCTCAACAGGTGGAGGTCCTCCAGCTGCGCCTCCAGTAGCTGGTTCTGGCTCAACAACCGGCGGTGGTGGTGGGTGAGCAGGCTGTGGGGTGGCAGCGCAGGGTGGCTCCTCAAGGTTGAGGGGTATGTGACCAACACGTCCATGACCACGACCACGTCCATGGCCCCTGGCAGGTGCAGGTGAAGGGGAGCAGTTTTTCAGGCGGTTGGTACGATGAGTGGACATCCTACTTAACATAAGTCTTAGATTAGGGCACATGCGCATGTGGTATAACTTGACACTAATGATGTAATAATTAAGATAGCTAATAATTTAAAAGCATTTAAACCTATCCAATACTCATATAGAGAAGCATGAAGATCCATAAAGATGCGATAAAATCTGAATCATCCATTACATCAAGTGGATACATGGAAATATCTCTAGCAGCTATGCTCGGAGACTCACAAGAAACGTGCTACACGTAGGTAGTTCTAGCAAAGGTGTGGACAAACTACTCAACAACATGGTGAGACCAGTCATATGGCCACGCAGGGCCCAACATCACTCCTGATCCTATAACACTACCAAACCTACCCTAAGGGCTAGCCCAAACTATAAGCTGAGGTGGGAATACCGATGCCAAAAGCTTGGATCTGCTCGTCAGTCATCTAAAGGCGAGAGACGTAACGACGGGCCTCCTCGAGCTGAGGGGTGGACACTGACTGTCCACTGAGTCTAGTGGTGGGGCACCAATTCAAGTTGAGGCGAGATTGCCCCAGCTCGAACATCTCAACTTTGACCTTCTTATAGACTCGTAAGGGAAGCTCATCCTACAACTCCTCGTACTCTCTGACTCTCTTGCCATCCGACCTCTTCCAAGCCTCCATGGTGAGTTTGAGCTTGTCCATGAGGTATGCTATCTTGTGGACGTAGTTGATCAGGTGACCCTAGTTGTAGCAGCAACAGTGTACTCTAGCAGCAACTTATCACGTTGAGCCTTACACTGCTCGCAGAGCTTGTCTAAGTAGGCGACATCTTGACTCTTCTTCTGGAAACTCTTTGCAATGTCTTCATTGTTCTCAGCTATAGTGGTCTCAAGCTCACCAATCTTCCTGATGAGACGGCTATCATGGATCTCGTTCATCAAACTGGTGATCCTGGTCCTGGTGAGTGCGCTCCTTGCACTCCAACTCATGCTCTAGGTCTACAATCTTCTGCTTATAGGCTTCCTCCTTATCCTCCGACTTGCGGATCCTTTCGTCAACCTCCATTAGGTAGTGACGATCACGGTGCCCCTTTCGCTCCAGCTTGGCAATGTACATTTCCTGGCACTGCAGGTACATCACAGTGGTGCGGTGGCAAGGGTTATGGTCAACTCTGATATTCTGCTCGGTGTAGGTGATCTCCTCCTAAGTACCCTGCTGAACGTCGAGGGCATGAGGAAGCAGACGAAAGCGACTCTCGTTCAGGTAGTCAGCCCTGTTGCGTAGCACAGTGCGAAGTGCCTGGCGTGAAATGGTCTAAACGCACATGGTGGTGTTATTGTCGAAGGCGAAGTCGGTGAAGGCAGCAACTCCAGGCAGGTTCATGCTTGCAGGCACGTTGATGTGGACTGCCTTGTAGCCCTCGATGCCTCCTCCAAGGGTGAGCTTGCCACGGCAAAAGTACTCGATGTTCTCCACAGGAACACCAAGCTCGGTGAGAACCTCGCGAAGCACGTGAGCGTAGCCTCCATACTCCGTCCCGTCGAGTCTGTACTCAACAACATCCATCGGCGGCAACGGACCAAGCAGCAAGTTGGGGTCCATCTGTAGGTTGACACGAGAATGGAATTAGAAAAGTTGCAGAGAGAGATAAGCCATGCATAAAAGCGTATGCAGTGGTCGGTGTATAACCGAGAGATATCAAGGTTCTCCTAATTCTATCGTCCAATCCTATCGGTCTCGTCCTAGGGTCAAGCATGGCTCTGGTACCAATTGAAACATCCTCAATTTTCCATGAAGGGAAAATACACAGAATGGCGAATAATATAGTAGTTTGAAGCTCAAACCATCACATTATCCAGCAACAGTCGATACAGAAATCCATACATCAAATAAAAGAGTACAATTAGAAGGGATTACATAAATAGTCCATCGCCACACTAGTGGAATCATCAGAGTAGCAACAGCTTCTGGGATGGCTGCAATAACCAAAAGTACAACAAAATCTCCAAAAGAAGCCTGAGCGTAGGAACAAGACATCTACTCCTGATCGTCATCGTAGTCATAGTCGGGCTCACCTGCCAAATAAGTTTTAGTACGGTTTGTACTGGCCACTGGCTCCCACCCTATGCTTTGCTTTTGCTATGTAGTATTTGGGTGGATGCAAAGGGCATAATCAAAGAGACCTATATATGGATGTAGTTTCCTATGCAGGTAGAGATCATCATAATATTTTAGTAATTCATCAAGTTTCAAGCCATTTCATCCATGCATCTTTCCCATCCTCATCATCACACGCGTCTCACCCTCTCGCACTCAGTTGACAGGTCCAACTCCCTCTCAGAGCCTGTCTCAATAGCTCACAGCCAGAAGGGTAACACCAGGGGAAGAATAGAAGGACTCATCTCACTACTCCCGAGAAGCGTAGGTTAAGGGAAAGGCCATACCGAGGCCGTGGACTATATATAGATTCATAACTCTGCAGAGCGTGTACTCCTGTAACCACAAGATCACCATCATCGGCGGTGCCTCGCCTAAGTTGATTCTGGCTACTTTCTAACCGGTGCGATGCCACCCTACCACTCAGTACTAGGACATCCCGGATAGGTACCACCGGCACACTGAGACTGTGAGACATAGTACTGGGCCCCTGAGGTCACTATGTTGTCTAAGGAGGGTGTGGGTCCCAATGCCCGTACCTCCCGACACTATCTGCTAACAACCTAGTAGTAGTGGCACCGTCCTAGCTAGTCAGACATCCGTCCCCCGCCCATACAGGGGCGAGCGGTGAGCACGTAGGTCCCAAGGTTTCAGTTCTCAAGAGATATCAGGTCCTAGGGGGATCAGACAGGATTATCTTCTCATAGGGACTACAACAGTCTGTGCTACAGCAGCACCTCCTACCCGGGGCCTCGCTCCATGAAGGCTCTCACCCCCGGGATCACCATATACATCACAATGTATCCGCCACAGATACCTCACATAGGAATGCCCAGAACACACCCCCTGGCAAGACTCGCCCTCAAGGCTCATCGTAGAATCCTTTCCGGTCGACTCAAACCCTCACCACACACCCAAGATACACGCAGCACTCTCCCCAAGTAAAGTGGCACCACGTGCCTTACCCTTATACCATACCATACTCTTCACCACACATCACATCACAGATATAAGCGTAGTAGAGGTAAAGCATCGTAAGTAAATAAGCATGCTTCTAGCCTATCAGCGGCTGTGCATGAGTAAGGTTGCGACAAGGTAAGGCTAATCAAGCAATTTCTATCATGCAACCTATCATCAGGTGACAATTCATAAAATAAAGCACTTGCAACTAGTAATTATGCCATGTGTAATAGGATCTACGAGGTTGGGTGGGACGTGGCACTTGCGAAGTTGTCACCTCATACTCATAGTCGTCCTCCTCAAACTGCTCCTCTGAAATGAGATGTAAATAGCCGCGTTAGCGACTCCTATAGAGTACCACAAAGAACCAAATGAAATTCAATAACTCCAAATGCATTCAAACATAAGCCTATGACGTAGAGCTTATTTTTATGAAAATTTGGACACTTGGTTCATATTTTTCGGAGTGAATTTCCAAAGTTTAATCTTTTTTTTGAAAAAGAAAAAGGCAGATTAACCAGAGGCTGACACGTGGTGACTTCCGATTGGCCCATGTGGCACTGCAGGTCCGGTAGAGGTGGCGCGGGGCTGACATCATGCTGACGTCAGCGCTGGCAGGTGGGGCCGACTGGCTTAGTCAGTGAACGGTGGGTCCTAGTCAACAGTCAATGACAGGTGGGACCTAGTCAACGGTCAACCATTGATCGGTCAACGGTCAACCTAACCGGGCCTCTACCGGGCCTCGGCGGGCCTGGGCAGGGCCAGATCTGGGTCGAGTTGGGCTGGCCCGGCCTGGACATGTGTCATGGAGTCAGGTTGGCCGTGTGGTGGGTCTGGGTCCAATGGGCTGTGGTCCACGGCCTAGATTGCGTGAGCCTGGCTCATGGTGGACTGAGGACTGGTGGTCTGCGTGGCTGTCTGTGGTAGGTCCAGCGTCTTCCCATGTGGAGGATGGGTGCACACGGGGCTAATCCCCATCTCTTCTCCCCGGCACATGCAGACACGGGCACGGTAGCGCTCGATCGACGACGAGCGGCGAGACGGCTCCGGCGGGCTTGGTGGTGGCTACGGCACTGCGGTGGTGAGGCGGGTGTGTTGGTGGAGTTGTGGCGTGCTCAAGGGTGCTAGGCTTGCCGGTGCGTGCACAGCTGCGGGGTGCAGCAATGTGCACAGAGCAGCTTTGGCTGGTGCCTTGGGTTCACGAGGCCAAGGCGTATGCGGTGCCATGCAGCTGCGTGGTTCGAGCGGTCTCACGGGGCATGGCCTTGCCGATGCGTGCACGATGGTGGCGCCGAGCAGCAGGGATGAGGCAGCAGGGCGCAGCAGTAGCTTGGAGGCAGCTTGGACTCATGCAAAGGCTCTGAGACACTCAGGTGAGCATGGCGGGGTCACCAATTTGGGCAGATACGGCCCCTAGCCGTTGGCGAGCAGCAAGGCACGGCGGCGGCTGTCAGTGACGGCGAAGCCAAATTCATTGTCGTAGCTTGACATTGACCTCTATATTCACCTCCTTCCTATCATACAGAGCAGCTGGGAGCTCCAGAGGTCTACTCGTGTGGCTAAACAGGCACGGCAGGGTGTGCACGGCGAAAATCACAACGGGGCGCTCCGACGGCCAGAGTCCGGGGAGACTGAGGGTGACAAAACGATGCGCCCTCACTGTGGTCCATGCCGGCTCCTGAGAAGTTGTCATCTTGGCATTCTAGGCTATGGTGGAGGTAACGGTGAAGTTAATGAAGCCTAAAGTGAACGGGAGAGCGGGAATGTGGAGGTCGCTCTGGCGGCGGCCATGGGAGGCATGGGCGAGCTTACCTCGCCGGTGCTGATAGTGGCGGATGCAGCAGGGTCATGGTAGCAGGCGCTCAGGGGAGGTGTAGCAGAACAGCAGTGTCACGGTTGAGCAGGGCCTCTGGGTCTCTTCCAACGAGCAGCAACGGTGGCGGCGCGCGGGTCCGGCTCCGGCCTCCTCTTTCCCCCACCCTCTTCTCCTCTCCGCGACGTAGGCAAGCAAGCGAGGCATGTGCGGTCGTCATAGAAAGGTGGCTGGCATGGGGGAAACCCTAGCAGTGTGAGGTGGTCCTCTTTATAGCGCAGCGATGGCGGCCATGGTGGCCATGGACGGCGTCGATGGAAGACACCCATCTGGCGGCCGTGCATGGCTGTGACTTAGGGTTAGGGTTCCCGGGGGCACGCGGTGAAGGGATGGACGGCATCAGCGTGTGTGGCGCGGGCGCGGATGGCGGGGACGCGCCCTCACCAGAAATGGCGCAGCGGACGGGACAGCTCGGTGAGCAGAAATGTGAAGGAAAGGGCTGACGGCAGGGCCTGCGTGGCAGTGAGCAATTTTTAGGGTTGGATGTGATTTTTGGTGCTTGGATTTAGGGTTGTTACATACTTGACCTCATCACCTATTCTGGTGCCACCAACCAAGGAAGAAGACATGCTATTATACATCTCAGCTACAAAGAACGTCGTAAGCACAGAAATTGTTATTGAAAGAGAAGAACCCAGTCATGTTTACAAAGTACAAAGGCCAGTCTACTACATCAGTGAAGTACTAATGGAGTCAAAAGTCAGATACCCTCACATACAGAAATTACTCTATGCAATCTTGTTTTCATCAAGAAAGCTCACATACTACTTTCAAGAACATAAGATCATGATCATCACAAAATTTCCTTTGGTAGACATTCTAAGAAACAGAGATAGTACAGGAAGAATATCCAAATGGGCAATAGAACTTGGAGCGTTGAACCTGGAATTTCAGTCTAAAAAGGCTATCAAATCCCAAGCACTCAGTGACTTCCTAGCTGAATGGACAGAAGCAACTCTAAAAGAACCTGAACCCATCACAGATCATTGGAAGATGTATTTCGATGGATCACTCAAATTAGGAGGTGCAGGAGCAGGGATCCTATTCATATCACTAGAAGGAAAACAACTCAAGTACGTCCTACAAATTCTATGGCAGGCCACAAACAACGAAGCAGAACATGAAGCACTCATACATGGGTTAAGAGTAGCCAACTCTTTAGTAATAGAAAGGTTGCTAGTCTATGGTGATTCAGCAGTTGTCATCAACCAAGTCAACAAAGAATGGGATTGCACAAAAGACAACATGGGTGCTTACTGTGCAGAAGTGAGAAAGTTAGAGAAAAATTTCTAAGGACTAGATATCCACCATGTTAGCCAAGCTAGGCTCAGACAGAGCAAAGGTACCACCAGAAATGTTCGTAGAAGAATTAAAGGAACCATCTATCAAACAAACAGATGAAGAACAACAACCTAGATCTACCAAAGATGACCCAATGGAGATTGACCAAGACTGTCGGTCAAGACAAGTTATGGTAATCTATGAAGACTGGAGGCAAGTTCATAGCTTACATCAAAGACAAAACACTACCACAAGACAAAACACAAAGAACTCAACTAATACGTAGAAGCAAGAACTACGTACTAATAGGAGACAAGCTATACAGAAGAGCCGCTTCATCAGGAGTTCTACTCAAATGTGTACCAAGAGAGAGAGGAATAAACACCATCGAAGAAATACATGCAGGTTGCTGCAGCAATCATGCGACATCAAGAACCTTGGTAGGAAAAGCTTTTAGGATGAGGTATTATTGGCCTACGATAATGAAAGACGCAGAAGACTTCGTCAGGAAATGCAAGAAGTGCTAAATGTTCATAAGACAACAACACGTCCCGGCACACAACCTGATATGCATACCGCCCTCTTGGCCCTTCTCCTGTTGGGGATTGGATCAAGTCAATCCACTAAAAAGATCATCCGGAGGATTCGAGTACATCTTCGTCGCAATCAACAAGTTTACCAAGTGGATAGAATACAAACCCTTGGTCAAATATAGCGCTGAAAAAACTATCAAGTTCATATAAAGCATCATGTTCCGATTTGGAGTACCCAACAGGATCATCACAGACCTAGGATCACTGTTCACTATGAAGGAGTTTACATCTTAGGCTACAGATTGCGGAATCGACATTGATTTTGCATCAGTTGCTCACCCTCAAGCAAATAGACAAGTTGAAAGAGCAAATGGGTTAATTTTAGAAGGACTAAAGCCAAGACTATATGAAGAACTAGTGGACTACGGAGCTAAGTGGATGGATGAAATACCAAAAGTGGTTTGGGGCCTTAGAACCCAAATTAGCAGATCAACCGGATATTCACTGTTCTTTCTCGTCTACGGATTAGAAGCAATACTTCTAGTTGACTTAATCTGGACATCACCAAACATAGAGCAATACAAAGAAGGAGAAGCCAAAGAAACAAGACGCCTGGAACTTGATTCACTAGAAGAAATCCGAGAGTGTGCAATTTTACAGAATGCCAGATATCAACAAGGACTAAGAAGACATTACGACAAGAGCACACAACCCGGACCCTTAAACTGGGAGACTCAGTTCTTCGACTCATCCAAAAGAAAGACTTAAGGCACAAACTACTAAGCCCTTGGGAGGGAACTTTCAAAGTAAGAAGAGCAACCAGACCAGGCACATATGAGCTTATGATGGATGAAGAAATCCCACTGAAGAACACATTGCACATCAGCCAACTTTGAAGATTTTACAACTAAGTGAAGAAGTCCTGTAAAAGAACATGTGATGATGAAATAGAAATCTATCAATCAACAGAACAACTCGCTCTTCCCATTTGCAACACACAAACAATAGGCACTCAACGCCTTTCAAGATATCGCGCTATGGGGTGATCTCATAGCGTGCCTTCATGGACTAGAGTCTTAGTACCACTTCATGGACAGGCTAGCCGCCTGGTGCACGGCTCCGGGCTGGATTAGGGCACTCTATGTCGGTCCAGGATCGGGCCTCTCTAGGGTGATTCAGGACACTTGTGGTGTTTCACGATCAGAGAGTACTGTGAATTGAGAATGCAGTTGAACTATGGCACCTAGTGCTGGTTCAAGAGACCAAACCTATTCGCAATAGCGGGATCAGGGCACCTTATGTCGGTCCAGGGTCTTGCCTCCCCACCTTGCCTGCCTTGTGTGCAGAGCACCGAGTTGGATCAGGGCACCGTGTGTCAGTCCACTCGGGCCTTTTCAGGGTGAATACAAGCTCTCATGCCAGATTCATGATCAGAAATTTCTTTCTTACTGTGAAACATGAATGCAGTTGAACCCGGGCACATTGTGCTGGTTCGGGAGTCAAAACCTTTCACTACAATAGCAGGATCAGGGCACATCGTGTCAGTCCAGGATCTTTGACTCCCCACCCTTGCATCTGATGTGATGCAGAGCACAACTTACTGGACTAAACTCAGGCACACCTTGCAGGTTCAGGCTCAAACATCAACTATGCTATGGCATAATGCAACAAAACCTTGAAACAACTATGGCTCAAAAGCAGCCACTACACTACCAGCGGGTAGTTTCAATCAACAAAACAACTACGGCTCAGGAGCAGCCATTACACTACCAGCGGGTAGTCTGAAGCTACAAGAACAACTATGGCTCAGGACAGCCACTACACTACCAGTGGGTAGCCCAAAACAATAAGAACAACTATGGGCCAGGAGCAGCCACTACGCTACCACTAGGTAGTATGAAAACAATATCAATTCAAAGTCGGGTCAAAGCCCGCACAACTGTTGATGCAAAATTATATCTGCAAACACACCGGGCTAATACCCGAAATCGATATCCGGAGC
>CM041646.1:28585598-28658101 GCA_023333625.1 Bothriochloa decipiens
TTCAAAAGGCTTTTGTTTACCAAAAGTACTCCAAAAATCATAGTTGCATTGGCACAAGTTCTTGCAGCCCAACTGCAAAGGTCTAACGTATGACTTAAAACAAACACTAGCGGGAGATAACCCGTGTTTTTGTTGTTTTAAATTCAATAAAGTCTATTTTCATTATAAGTTTGTTTAGTACAAAAAGATATAATAAAAAAATGAAGAAAAATAATAATAATAAAAATAAATAAATACTTTACCTTTGAATTCATACATGTTCCTTTTTGAACAAAATGGTGCCAACCTAAAAAAAGAGCTTAATTATTGCACCGGACGATGCGCTCACACATTGATCAGGTTTGTAGTATCACGTTGCACTAGTCTTTATTGCAGGCATCAAAAAAATGTATCAAGACTTAGCAAGCATATGATGGGTGAAATCAAGAAGTAATTCGAGTTGAAGCCAAGATGCAATTGTACACTTTAAGAGTGAGGCTAATCAGGAATGGAGAACTTAAAAGCAATGATGGTCCATCTTAGGTCATCCTAACGCCATGGAGCCATCATAGTTCAAAGTGACAAAGTGATGATGGCCCTTAACAACAAATTTTGACAATCACTATTGCATCAAAATGGGGACAACCAACAATAAAGTAGTGATTTATGTTTATAATTCACCTAGTTCCACTTGTACTTGGAAAATTTATTTGTATGTAGGAAAAATACCAAGGGAAGGTAATGGAACGTGACAGGGCCAGTGACCCAGCCAGGGCCACGACGCCTGCCCTGGCCAGGGTGCCCGCCCTGGGGGTGCCGATTCCCAGACCCAGCCAAGTCACCGATCCACGACAACACCTTCCAACGTCTTCCAACCGTTGAAATCAAGTTGGTTTGATTGAAGAGCTCCCGAGTGAGGTCACTTGGATCCATGGGCCCATTGTGATACATATGGAGGCACCAAACCAACTTTGTGCGTGCCCAAATCAGCAAGTGTGTGTTATGCCCACACTCTACTACACCCTAGGAGGCGGCGCACCAAAGGGGAAGTGGTCCACCTGTTGTGTGGGGGCGGCTGCCCTGACACCTAGGGCGCCCGGCCTGGCCACGATGGGCGCCTTCACCTCCACGGCTCCCGCTCTGAAACCAACTCACAAAGGCAACACCACAAAGGAATAGTGTGGGGATTGGGAAATCCAACCCCAACTCAAGCAACCAATGGAGATCACCATCCTCATCACTGCATGGAGGTAAGATTTAATTGCTTTATGACATTTAGTATAGGTGGCACCTGCATATTTCCCTTTCCAAATATTCATTTTTAGCTGATAGGTTGCACGTTTACATTCCACTAAAAGCACTCATCAAGGTGTTATGCATTTAGTATAGGCTTATTTGAAATAAATAAATAAATAAATAAAAACATAAAAAATAATCATCCATCATAGTAGACAAGCATCTTAGAAGTAATAAATAAATAAAGAATCGAAGGAGACTCGTCCGACAAGAAGACTTCCAACCCGATGAAAAAGGAAAGTGTGGGGGAGTGCCTCCCCCGCTCAGGTATGACATTGCCCCATCACTCTCATTTATCTTCATCAGTTTTTCTATCCTAGCATTATGAAACAAATAATATGCAAATAATAATAACAATGATACAGTAATAATCATGATCACATTGTGAAAGATAAAAGTTTGCAAGGCTAGAATTCTTACATATACAATCTTTCCATGCCTTGCTAGAATCTGATGCAAAAGAGGTGACATTAATCTTGACTTAAGTACCTATCTTAATTTGACACCTTAAAGTCTTGTTGGAAATGATGAATAGTTGCTTTGTAATACTCTGCAAAAGCTCTTCATACAACCTTTTGCTGTTTAAGTTTTGAGCATGTGAAACTAGAGTTCAAATGCTATTGTGGGTTGCACATGCTATAACCAAGTTTATGCTCTTGTGAGATTAGTTGTGGTAGAGAATAGAGTAAATCTTTTAACTTGTCTGAGGAATGGTTGAGACAAATCTGGAGTTTTATTTTGAAAAATCTCAAAACCGTTGCTAAAGTTCCTCAATGGTGTTAAATTCCTACCACAAGCCATATACATGTTCCTTAGATAGGAAAGCCCCACAAAAAGCCACTTGACTGCTTTGAGCTTGGTTAGGCCTTATTGATCTAAGTAGAGAAACTAGTCATGCTTCTTGATCAAGATCACTTACACGTGCACCTAACCATGCCCCCCTAGCTATTTCCACATTGGAAATATGCAACTAGCTCCACACATTATTATGAGACATATTTTTTTAAAGGGCATGAGCTACCAAAAGAAAAAATGTATTGAGAGAAAAGAGGGATATAGTCCCCAAATGAGAGATTATACAGCGGAAGCCTCAATACCCGCTACGAAAAAAGTGTTCTCGATAAAAAAAAAGTTGACCAAAAAAATAGGACCAGATGTCCCATGTAGAATCTCTAGTAGCCATGCTCCCTTCAAAAAGAAGTTACCATCAGAAAAAAGTCTCAAGGAGTTCCACCAAATACCAAATATACACACTTGCACATCTTGATCATTTTGTATTCCTTGTTGCTCCTTTTGATCTAAGTGTCTAACTTAGCAATATATTCAATTCAAGTTTTGTTTATACTTTCCCCACCTATGAGCTCCACATAAGCTTTAGTATAGGTGCAAAAAAGGTCTCTATCTTTGGCCTTGGTGAGAATTATCAAACACCATTGAGCGATTGAGTGTACCATTTAAGGAACTTAGGCATGCTTTTCTTTAAAAGTCTTGAAAACCTCTAGAAAGAGTCTCGGCTTTACCAAAGCAAGGTACAAAGTTTCTACCTATTGCTCTATCTTACTTTTGCATGTTACAAGGTGAAAGCTATAAGCCCCATATGGCTAAGATTGATGGTGGATTTCTATCTCTAACCTACTCAGTTCAAGAGTCAATATTGGTTTGTACATGAGTTTTTTTGTAGGGTGTCACATTGAAGCAGCTCCTGATCCAACATGCGAACCCAGCATCTTTGCTCTGGATGAGCAAAGGTTTAGTGTGGGGGAGCTTGTTGACAGTCCTTAACACCTCATTTTATATCGTCAACAATACCTAAATTGGTCAAATAAGTGACATAAACCATAGTTATAGGGTTTATTTCTAACCATTTCCACTAGTTGTGATGACTATGTGAGTGTAGGTAAAAGGTGGCCAAATTCATGGTAAATGACATCATCAAATTCTCATTTTGACTACATCATGTCGAAGAGCACCTCGAGATGCACAAAATAGAGTTTTGGTTCGCCTCATTCGGAGTACGAATGATAAAGTTATGCCTTCCGAAAGATTACAAACGGATTCCAGGAGCATTCCGGAGTAAATTGACCATAATGGGCTCATCCAAACTCCATTTTGGGTGATCCAGGTGGCCACACAAAGCTAAAGAGGAGGGCTACCCATTTGGGTGAAGTGCCATGGCACCTGCCTAGGTGCCTGGGCACTACCCCAGTGCTGACGGTGTCCGACCCCAGAACTAACTCTGCCACATCACTGATCCGTATGACCGACTCCCCACGACTTTCACACCATCCAACAAGGTTGGTTTGATCTGATGGTGGATGATGGATGTCACATGGATCCTTGGGGCCACCATCATCCACTTGGAGTACCAAAGTCAGTCCAAAACTAACTCAAAACTGACTTCAGTCGCTTGCAACCGACTTGGGGAAGCCATCCATCATCGTTGGATGCAAAGTCGGTGCGAATGGACGGTATGTCCAGGGTGCCCACCCTGGCCACGGCACCCACCCTAGGTCTAGGGCGCCCGCCCCCACGGTCACAGCTACCGACCTCCAGAGCACTATAAATATATCCCTCATCCTTCATTTGTAACACACACCATGAATATTAAATACTTCTTCCATTAGAGTAGTAACTCTCCACATGAGAGTAGTAGTTCGATGGCTCTCTTAGAGAGAAGTTGAAGATAGAAAGAGAGAATGAAGAGAAGCTTGGAGAGGAGTCAAACATGTCGGTGACCTCTCCTCTTGTAGCTCAGCGGAGTCAACTCTTCTTCGAGTAATAAAGTCTGCCTTTTTCTTCTATCGTGTGGTAACTTTGTTCTATTGCATTACTTAAGTATTACTTTACTTTATTGTTCTTTACTTGTTTCACCGCCTGGTTAAGGTTCTCTAGTTCTAGGTACTGAATTAGAGTTGTCAAGTTTATAGATTAAGCGAGGTGCTTAGGCTATAGCTTGCCTGTGGATGCTCCTAAATCTCCGGAGGTGGTAGCAATAGGTGGTGACAACCCTATTTTCCTATGTAGTCCATCACGATAGGTTTAGTCTGAGTAGGGCCCCGAGGTGCTTACTGTCGAAACCATTTGCTATAGTGCATTTTGAGGGAGCACGCTCACAGTAATTAACATTAGTAAGGTCTTATTTAGTATTTCCTTAGTCAGAGAACCCACACATATTCTCTCTATCCTTTTATCACTTAGACTTGGATACACTTAGTTCTTCACTAGTTCACTTCACATTCCCCATGGAAATTCGATACCTTGGAATACTCCTTGGTGAAAAGTACATTCAAATCTATGCGCTTGCGGATTTATCTAGGTGTTATATCCAGTGTCAACAATATTCCAACCCCTGAATGACTGCTAGGTACTTTTTGTTTCATGTTGTCATCCTTATTCTTTTCATGTTGTAATTATTACCATACATGTGTTGCAATTGGTCAGGGTCCTACAAGCTTACAATTTTTATTTTTTGGTTTGCAGCAGTAGTAGAAGGACAAACTAGTGGAGACGCGTATTTCCAAGATCAAGTTATTGTCTAAGAATATGATGGAGATGGATTTCGCCAAGGAAATGACCCAGATGAAGATATTGGAGTACAAGGTTCTAAACACGGAGATGGAGATGGCCAACAAGATGCTGGTGAAGGTGTAAATGTTGGAGCTAGTTCTCAAGTTCCTTTGTTGGAATGGAGAAAAACATCAGATATTTTTTTGTTTTCAAATTTATGTTACTCTTTTCATGTCTATATTCACCACGGTATATGTAATTTTTGCAATGGGCTAGGGTCCTATTACCTTAACTATTTCACCTTATATTTTCCTTTTTTAATGTTACAGATCCTCAACCATCTGTTGATGAGTCATGCAGACGCTGAAGCATCTAGCAACCGAGAAAAGTCTCCAGGTACTTTGTTTGCAGTTTGTTATCTATTCATATTGCAACTACCACCATATCATTGTTGCAATTGGTGTCATTGAAATCTTCAACTATTATTTGTGGGTGCTTTTTTTCCCTATTATTTGTAGTAGCATCATCTGCGTCACCAGTTGATTAAGACCAGCGTGGGGGATTAGGTGATGAATCCTTCACCATTCCACTTGATTATCGACTACCAACTAACTTTGAGTCAAGTGGTTGCAATGTTCATGCCCATGAGGAAGTCATATCAAGTAATTCTTGTCATGAATCCCCTCTTTTTTATTCTTTATTCATTATGAGTTTTTTCCTGTTTACCATCCTAATTTTTATGTAGCCCTCTGCGTGATTTGGAAGACATAATTAACCAACTAGAAGCATCTGGCTTTGTTGATGCCCCCACTGGCTAGGTGACATGATTGTTTTTGCACTGTTGTAATTCATGTCGCACTATTATGCAATTGGGATTGACTCTTTGTTGCAATTGGTATTCTACAGAACATACCCCGCAATATTGGAGATGAACCAAGGCAAGCAGATACTGGCAATCTCGAAGATGAGTCACATAGGAAGGAGGCATCTGATGTAGCATTTAACGCAAGTAACACACAATTTACTACTAGGGCAGATACAGCAGCACACAAGGCGGCTCCTGAGGTTTGCAACATTTTTTTGTTGCTTTCATACTAAGTAATTCATGTAGCATTTTTATGCAATTGGGACTGACTTATTGCTTGTAATTTGTGTTCTATAGAACCCAACCAATGAGATTGGTCATGCATCTATGCCAGGAGAGCCTGCCAATCCTACGAGAAATTACGCACCTCCTCAGGTGACATGATTGGTTTTTTCATACTGTTGTAATTTATGTTGATTTTTTGTTGCAATTGGTATTTTGTAGAACATAACCAGTGATATTGGAGATGCATCTAGGCAAGCACATCCTGGCAATCTTGAAGATGAGTCGCATAGAAAGGAGGCTTCTAATGACGTGGAGGTTCCATTGATGACCGCTAGTAACACACAGCATACTACTAGGGCGGATACAGCAGCACACACGGCGGCTCTTGACGTTTGCAAGATCTTTTTGTTTTCATACTATATTAATTCATATAGCATTTGTATGCAATTGGGATTGACTTTTTGTTGCAATTGGTATTCTGCAGAACATAACCAACAATATTGGAGATGCATCCATGCCAGAACAGCCTTCCAATCTTGGGAGAAAGGAGGCACCTGCTGTAAGCTATTTATGACAAAACACACATAGGCACTCTTTTGTATTTTGTGTCTGTTTGCATATATATATAATAGGTTGTAGCTCACTAGTTTTTTCCATTTTTTACCTAGCCTTGAGGCGGTCACCGTGGGAGAACAAAAGCCATTGCAAAGGTACCTGGCAGGCACAGTAGGGCCGCGGCTCATAAGAAGGAGGAGCAAGAGCACCATGAGCGCCATGATAAACATGATGCTTGGATGCTTCAGAAGTGCGAAGAAGCTGAACTGGATATTGGTATTTTGATGAGCAGTGTTGTTGGTAAGGTAGGGCCCAGTGGAGCTGCATCTTCTCCATCTTGAAACATCCTCAATTTTCCACGAGGGGAAAATACACAGAATGGCGGATAATATAATAGTTTGAAGCATCAAACCATCTCAATATCTCGCAATAGTCGATACAGGATCTATACATCGAACAAAAGAATACAATTAGAAGGGATTACATAAATAGTTCATCGCCACACTGGCGGGATCATCAGAGTAGCAGCAGCTTCTGGGGCAGCTGCGGAAGGCGGAAGTACAATAAAATCTCCAAAAAGAAGCCTGAGCGTAGGAACGAGACGTCGACTCCTCCTCATCGTCATAGTCGTAGTCGGGCTCACCTGCCAAATAATTTTCAGTACGGTTTGTACTGGCCACATCTCCCACCCTATGCTTTGCTTTTGCTATGTAGTATTTGGTGGGATGCAAAGGATATAATCAAATTGACCTAATATGTGGCTGTAGTTTCTTATGCAAACAGTGACCAATATTATATAATATAATTCATCAAATTTTTATCCATCTCATCCACACATCCAAACCCATTCCAACTCCATCACACACATCTCACCCTCTCGCACTCAGTCGATAGGTCCAACTCCCTCTCGGAGCCTGTCTTAGCGGCTCACAGCCGGAAGGGTAACACCAGGGGGAGAAATAGAAGGACTCCTCTCACTACTCCCGAGAAGCATGGGTCTTAGGAAAGAGCCATACCAGTGGCCCATGGACTATATATAGATTCATAAACTCTGTAAAGCGTGTACTCCCGTAACCACAAGATCACTATCATCGGCGTTGCCCCGCCTAAGCTGATTCCGGCTGCTTTCTAACCGGTGCGATGCCACCCTACCACTCAGTACTGGGACATCCCGGATAGGTACCACTGGCACACTGAGACTGTGAGACATAGTACCGGGCCCCCGTGGTCACTATGCTGTCTAAGGAGGGTGTGAGTCTCCACGCCCGTACCTCCCGACACTTTCTGCTAACAACCTAGTAGTAGTGGCACCGTCCTAGCTAGTCAGACATCCGTCTCCCGCCCATACAAGAGCGAGTGGTGAGCACGTAAGTCCCAAGGTTCCGGTCCTCAAGAGATATCAGGTCCTAGGGGGGATCAGACAGGATTATCTTCTCTTTTGGGACTACAACAGTCCGTGCTACAACAGCACCTCCTTCTCGGGGCTTCGCTCCATGAAGGTTCTCACCCCTGGGATCTCCTTATGCCTCACAATGTGCCCGCCACAAGCACCTCACACGGGAATGCAAAGAACACATTCCCCAGCAAGACTCGCCCACATGGCTCGTCATAGAATCCTGTCCGATTGACTCAACCCTCACCACACACCCAAGACGCACGCAGCACTCTCCCCGAGTAAAGTGGCACCACGTGCCTTAACCATATGACCATACTCTCCACCACGCATCATCATCACACAGATATAAGCGTAGTAGAAGTAAAGCATCATAAGTGAAATAAGCAAGCGTCTAGCCTATCAGTAGGTGTGCAGGAGTAAGGTTGCGACAAGGTAAAGGCTCATCAGGCAGTTCTACCATGCAACCTATCATCAGATGATATTCATAATTAAAGCACTAGCAACTAGATATATTATGCCATGCGTAATAGGATCTACGAGGTTGGGTGGGGTGTGGCACCTATGAAGTCATCACCAAGCTCCTCCTCGTACTCATAGTCGTCCTCCTCAAGCTGATCCTCCTCTGAAACGAGACATAATAGCCGCGTTAGCGGCTCCTATAGAGTCAACACAAAGAAGCAATAAAATTCAATAACTCCAAATGCACTCATACACAAGCCTATGACGTAGAGCTTATTTTTATGAAAATTTGGACGTTTGGTTCATATTTTTTGGAGTTCGTATGAAGAAGTTATGAATTTCCGAAGTTTATTCTATTTTTGAAAAAAGAAAAAGGGCAGATTAACCTGGTGCTGACACGTGGCAACTCCTGATTGGGCCACGTGGCACGCAGGATCATTGCAGCCGGGGCTGAGATGATGTCAGCACTGACGCGGGTCTGGGCTAGATGACGTCATGCTGACGTTATGCTGACGTCAGTGTCGACGGGTCCAGTTAGTGGCTGACAGGTGGGGACCACGGATCTGGTCACTGACAGGTGGGGCCAGGTCAACGATCAACGTTGACAGGTCTCGACCGGGCCTCGGAGGGTCCGGACAGGGCTGGATCTGATCACTGACAAGTGGGGCTAGTTTGGGTCGGCCACGGTACACTCGAGGTTGTGGTCCGGACGACCCCTCGAGGACGGAGTTCGCTCGGGCGAACGGACTGGCCTCGAGAACGAAGCCTCGCCCGGCGAACGGGCATGCCCTCGAAGACAGACTTTGTTCACACGAAAGGGGCAGCCCTCGAGAACAGTTATCCGGTGAGACTTGACCCTCTGGCCTCGAGTCGGATCCTCGACTTGGGCCAGGACCTTGATTAGAGCCAGGCCCTCGACTCGTCGGGCGGAACCTCGACTTCGTCGGGCGGGCCCTCGACTTCGTCGGGCGGAACCTCGACTTCATCAGGCTGAACCTCGACTTCGTCGGGCAGACCCTAGATGAATGTCGGACGGACCCTCGACTTCGTCGGGCGGGCCCTCGACTTCGTCGGGCAGACCCTCGACTTCGTCGGGCGGACCCTCGACTTCGTCGGGCGGAACCTCGACTTCATCGGGCTGAACCTCGACTTCGTCGGGCAGACCCTAGATGAATGTCGGACGGACCCTCGACTTCGTCAGACGAACCCTCAACTCGTCAGGCGGACCCTCGACGAATGTCGGATGGACCCTCGACTTCGTCGGACGGACCCTCGACTCATCGGGTGGACCCTCGACGAATGTCGGACGAACCCTCGACTTCGTCGGACGAACCCTCAACGAATGTTGGCTCATTAGCTGAGCTACGTGGCTGGTCGGCTAGGTGCTCCAACTTGGGGAAATCGACCCTCAAGCCGGTGGCGGTCAGCGAGGCACGGCAGCGGCATCTTGCGACGGCGAGGCCAAATTTGCCGGCGAAGCCGAGCTTTGGTTTCCATCTTCCTTCTTGCCTTTCGATTGGAGAAGCTGGGATCTCCATGAGCTAGCTACCGGGGCTAGTCGAGGCACAGCGGGGCGTGCGTGGCTCGGCGGCCACGGCGGATGCTCCGGCGGCCAGAGTCCGGGGAGGCCGGAGCTGCAAAAGTGTGTGGCTTCAACTGTGGCCCGTGCTGGCTCCTAGAGGTTGCCAAAAATGTGCTCTAGACTACGACGAAGCTATCGGTCATGGTAAGGAAAGAAACAGGGGTAAGGGGAGCAAGAACGTCGATGGTGCACTGGTAACGACCATGGCCGAGCAGGGCGAGGGCGGGGATGCTTACCCGCGTAGCGACGGTCGAGGCAGGTGACGCGAGCTTGGTGGCGGCTCGGTGCAGGGGAGGCGAAGCCAGGGCGTCGAGGCGGCAGCGCTCTAGCTCCACCTCCTTCCTGCTCCTCCCTCCTTCTCTCTCTCTCGCTCGACTGATCTGGTGGCGGGTCTCCACAAAGACGGTGGGGCGATGGGGAAACCCTAGAGGCCAGGGTGCTCCTCTTTAAATAGGCACGGCGGCTGGCCATGGACGGCGGAGGCAGAAGATGCCCATCGGGCGGCTGTGCGCGGCCACGATTAGGGTTAGGGTTCGGTGAAGCGAGGTGCAAGCAGGCGGTTAGATGGACGGCACGGGACGCGGCCGTACTCGGGCGGACGTCGGAGGCGCGCGGTGCACAAAAATGGTGCGACGGACGCGACGCGCGGTCGACCAGAAGTGGTAAAAGGTGGAAGCTGACAGGTGGGGCTCGTGTGTCAGCGAGACGGGGCGGCGAGCAGCGGAGACAGGCCGATGTTGGGCCGTCCTGGTTAACTAGGCCGCGGCAGCGCGCGAGCGAGCACGCGCACGAGCGGGCGTCGGGTCGTGGCAGCGCGTGGAGCAACGTGCGATCGTGACTGGGCCGATGCTCGAGGCAAGCCGGTTGGGGCCGCGAGCTGGCTGGCAGCAGCGCCGCAGGCTGGCTGGTTGGGCCGTCTTCTCTTTTTCCTTTTCCTTTTTATTTTCAAGGCCTTTTCTATTTCTATTTCTTGCAAAGCAACTTATTTAGCCACAACCTTAGGTTAGTGAGGTTAGTGACCATGATGTATACACCATGGTGGGTCCACTAGGGTCTCTAGGTCATGATGGATCCATTTCCGAAGTTAGCGGTCATATATATATACATGCATTAAAAGGTTATTCGATTTTATTAGTCATCACATAAAATCGAATAAGAGGCAAAACATTCTCTGGTAATTAAATGCAATGCTCGGGCTAACGTCGGGTGCTATTTGTGCAACTATTGGCGGGCTTCCTACATGACATCCACCATTCACTGGTAAGCTTTTAGAAAAATTTTTGAAAGTCCGTATTTTCGATATCCGGATTTCTAGGGTTGTTACACATCTTTTCTAGAGGATTCACCCGATAACATTACCAGCTTAACCCCACCTATTCGCTTGTCTCAAGAGGAACGTGCACTTGACATAGAAAACTTCAATGACTTCGAAAAGATGATCTGCAAACATGTGGGAGAGGGGTTGAAGAATAGGCCAAAGAAGTTCATATCTCCATTTGATATTCCCAGGAGCCATCCGAATGTTCCATTGGCAAAGGCTCTAGCTTTGAGCATTAGGATTGCATCTGATGAGAAGCTAAAAGAGTAATCTCTCACATATCATTGTTGCAAATAGCATTCATCAGTGTTGCAATCAGCTTCCTATCTTCTGATTTGTTGATTTTTATTTGGGTAACATATTATATTTCTGCCCACTACACAGGAAGACTCTGATTGAATTCAGCATCTTTATCTCTTATGAGGGTAGTGATCTACTTACCAGATTTGCTGATGACAAAGATGGGGACTATTGGAAATATGCCCTAGAGCTAATCATGTAGATGATGATATTCTAATTGTATCCATGATTAATAAAGTGTTCATTGAATATCCATTAAAGACAACTTGCATTGATTAGCAATTATGTGAATTGTTTTGTGGAACTCTTTACTTGCATGGTTATTCTAAAGTTGTCCTGGTTGGCGTTCTTGTGAGAACACACTTGAATATTAGACCAGCACATGTATTAGTTGATGGCTATGTTTCACAAGTCATGGACATGGAGATATCAAACTAATAATGTGGACACATGTGAGACATGTAGGCTGGACTGACCCGACATGAGAAAGTCTCTATTCACATCATGTACGTTATGTCCTTAGACCTAAGATTGTGGTATGTACTCAAGATGTGAAATGGCCTACTTAGGGACTATCAAACGCTGCTCTATAACTAGGTAGTTATAAAGGTGGTCTTCGGGTGGTCGGGAAGCATGCTATGAGACATAGACAATCAAGATGGAATTTGCCCCTCTCTACGCGAGAGAGATATCACTGGATCACTCAAGTGATTGGATCAACAAATACATGGCCGTGCTTGGGTTAAGTGTTAACCCACGAGTTGAACCATATATCGAGTGGCAAAGGAAATAACTTGTAAGTGGTCATAGTGGTTCGTCTGATATGATCTTTGTGTATGCATAGGAGTTGTCACGCCTTGCTAGAGGCCACTGTCAACTACTGGGTGAGTAGGAGTACTCGGCCCATGTCAATGTTTGTGTGAACCCATAGGGTCGCACGCTTAAGGGGCTGGAAGCCTAATTCGGGTTGGACTCGAATTAGATAAGGCTTAGGGTTACTAATGGGCCTCCAACACGTGAGCTCATTGGGGATGCCTGTATAAGCAAGGGGTAGGGGCACGGTCAGGGTTACACATGCTTTTGGCAGCCGCCGTTGCCCTCCCCATGCTCGCGCCTTCTGCTCCTTGCAGACCTAGCAGTCCGGAGGCGCATCGCTTCTTCCCTGCACGTGTGGGATTCCTCAGAGTTGCTGCATCTGGAGCACTGGGATGAACCGTGTGAGAGGATTGAGGTGACGGACGACCACGCAACTGCACTACCTGCTGTGACGCGTATGACTACATCGAGTCATCTTCCGCTGCACATGTGTGTCTAGTGGTAATCCCGTAACATGTAACTAGTAGTAGATCCTGGTTTATGAGGCCGAAAAGTTTTGTTTTCTGGCTACTGTAGCACCCTCATAACCCTTCAGGGACTCGTCTATTCTAAATTTCACTGTGTATTGTCTCCATCATGATGATGTTGTCTACAAGCAAAATTCAATTGGATTTTGGTTGTTCCTCACGACCAGCTTCTATGTGAGTTTGTACTGAACCCTTATACACACTTTTTTCTTGTTTTTTTGAAATTAGATGCCATTTTAATCTTTTTGCTTTTTTTATTTCTCCATGAGCTGCTAAAAGATGTTAAAAGCGTCTATACCCATGATAGAAAAATCAAGACTCCGAAATTCACTTTATTAAGAAATGCCCTTGAGCATGAAGTGGAGCATTATCCTGGTTTTTCCTCAGGCAAACTGGTTCGTATCTATTCTCATTGCAAATGTTTACATAACCATGTTGCAATTGTGTCACATCCCATGTTGCAAATGGTGTACAGTGTTTTTTAGACAACAACTTTTTTTTGTTTTGTTTACTCAACCGATGCATCATACTCAATGCAGATATTTATTCCACTATGTGTCGCCAAGCATTTTTTTGCTTACTGCATCAATAGAATTCAAAAGCGGATTGATATCCTGGACTCCATTGACTATGAGTGGGCAGACACCGATCCTGCAGACCGACATGGTTCCATTTAGAGAAGATCCCCATCATGAGTGCTGTATTTAGGAAGGTCGCCAACAAAAAATTCCCTCCATTTGAAAGATGGGGCAGGCCATACATCAATGTCCCAAAACAAGCCGGGCCTAACGATGCATGTTCTTCCTTTGGAAATATATGGAATTTTGGGATGGCACTGAACTGAAGATTGATATCAATCCGGTGAGCATTTCCTTCTTTTTTTATTGCCCCACATTTTATTTATATGATCAGCATGTTCTAATATCATTTTTCGCAGTCTCAAATGTTCTTTTTTCCCTTCTTTTGTGGTGTTTTCAGTTTAAGGGCATGATATACAGGCTAGAGCTCATGCACTACGTGATGTTTCATCCACTGAACCAGGCTGATCTCCCTAACGAGCTGGATGACTATAGGATTGGCGGAAGGAAGTTAGATTTTGATTCCCAGCAGTGATGAACTTTCAGGACTTGTTTGTTTTTGGTTTCATTTGTCTATGACTTTTGTTAGTAGTGTGCACATTTTTGTGATGGATGTTATGTGTCTATGTAATAGTTTTTGAAAATTATGTGTCATAAGTTGCAACTCCTCTAGCACTCATGTTGTAATTGGTTCAAACACTAGTTGTAAATTGCATCTCCTCCTTGATGACATCTAAATGGTGTAGCAAATTTGTTATTAACAAGGTTGCTTCTGTGTCATAACTTTTGGAGTGTTTTTACTGTAAATATGTTGTACATATTCGTTACTCTATCAATTTTCTAGAAAACTTAGTTGAGGTTCGAAGTGGTCGTCATGCTAACGATAATTAAACCATGATGCAATTCGTATTCCACTATGTTTGCAATTGCGTCACATTCGATGTTGCAAATGGTGTACAATATGGGTTCAGTTTTTGTATTTGTTTCTGTGTCGTTCTATTAAAATTTTTTTGTCTATTGTCCATCCATAGAAAAGAATTATCCTTTTGTATTTGTCCTTGTACCGTTGTCTATTGTCCTTCTATAGAAAAGAATTTGTCTTTTTGTCTTTTGTCCTTGTGTTGTTCTATAGCAAAATTTTTGTCTATTGTCCTTCCATAGAAAAGAATTGTCCTTTGTGTCGTTCTAGGCTAAACATGTTGCAATTCGTGGTCCACCGTGTTGCAATGGTACAGAAACACCATGCATCAACTAATTTTAACTAGGCAGCAATTGTACATGTTGCAATTGCGTACTGGGATAAGTTGCAACTGGGTCACATAGGATGCTGCAAATGTATATAACAAGTGTGCAATTATGTTTTGGCCTGAGACTTTTTAGGATTTCTTTCATCATATTTGGTGTTTTCCCAGAAGTAGCAATTAGCAATTATTTGGAATCAAACAATCATGTCTTTAAAAGATGTAATCATATAGTTTTTAATTTATACAAATGTAAGCTCCAATTTGTACAGGTTTATAATATACACATGTGACACTGTGTTTTTACAGGAAGTAAACACAAATGGAGGTTTTGTTGCCTTTTGGCCGAGCACTCTTTACTCGTTCACACGCGGAGCTCTTCCACCACGTCCTCTTGTTGTTGATCCTCTTCCTCTCCCTCTTCCAGGCCCTTTGTGCATAGAGCTGCTTGGTTGTGTCTCAGAATCTTCAGCAACATCTACAACACTTTCTTCATGTAGATCCCTTACCATCTTTGGCCGCCCTCTCTTTCTTGGAGGCTCAGCGTTTGATTTAGCACTCTTTCCATGGAGATGCATTTCTGCTGCTTTGCTGAGGACAAGTCATGACATAGTGCGTACCCTTGACCCTACAACCACTGCATTGCCTTTCTCCATAGTTTTCCTTGTCATACGTGCTGAACGGGTTACCATCATGTGGAGGCTCAACTTCATGTTTCCTTTTCTTTTCTCTACCTTTTGTGCGTGCTACAGGTGGCTCAATCAGCAACAACCTATAACTAGCAGTAGATTCTGGTTTCTGAGGCCGAAAAGTTTTATTTTCTGGCTACTATAGCACCCTCATAACCCTTCAGTGGTATCGAAGCCGTTACTACCTCGTTATAGGTTCAGTTTTGTGCATATGGTGATATGCATGGTTGTAGAAGAGTTTCTAACCTTGGTTCGTCATCTTGTCGTGCTGGTCTTGAAACGATCTACTCGTACCGATCAGAATTCTGCCATCCAAGTTAAGTGATTCATGTAAATCCAGTCATGGTGAGTTAGAGATCAATCAGATTGATCGAATTGAACCCTAGGTCAAGTGCCAAGCGCATATGATTTGTGGCGATGGTAGAACAGTGTTGTTCGATAAAACAGCCGTAACTTTTGAACCGTAACTCGGATTGAGACGAACTCTAAACAAATATCATAGAGAACAAAATTTACATTCGATTCTCTGCCGCTTTGCTGCATTCGGCAAAATTAGAATTGTGAAATAAGGCCTGGAAAATAGAGTTTTCTGCGTTGCAAGATTAGACGTCAGATTCGGATAACTCTGTTTTGCAGGTATTGATGACTGGTATAGCCCTTACGTGTATGTGATGCATGTATGTATTTAATTCATGGCTTACATGTCATGAGGACAATATGGGCAGGAGCCACATACATATTGTCAAAATTAATGTAATGGCCTGTGTGCCAATCTGTGATGTTCTATCTGTGACTATGTAATTTCATTTTACTTGTGCTAGTAGTAGCTAGTCTTGGTGGAATCATCACTGAAGGATGGCATACTCAAATCATGGATATGGACATCACCATGATGCACAGATTGATGGAGATGGAGATCCCCAAGGAATAATGGGCTATACCAAGTCATGTCTGTGTTATGCCGTTCTTACTATGTTCTACTTTCACATGCTATTATGTTTTTGTCTACATGAGTGTGGTAGTGAAGTAGAAAGATCCCTCAGCAATGTTTATGTTAAATGCTTCCCCAAACCTTGCACTGTCATAAGTCTTGTACAATCGGTGGTGGGTCTATAAAATTAGGGTGCCACTGGTTTTCCTCGACTAGACAGGTTCATATCGGATACTTACTGCAAGAAGGTTTGGTTACTTAAACAAGGTCATCCTAATGGCTAGGGACCTTGGAGCATGGGTAGGTTCAGCATAGCATAGAGATGCTGCCCAACAACGAGAGTCATATGTGATATGATTAGCAAAGTGTTGCTTACCAATCTACCATGTCTTCTAGCGGTGATGCTAAAGCTCACTAGTTGACTTGTTAGTTGTGGGTCTTGAATCACTAAGTATCAATTGAGGGATATTGATTTTAGTGGGAGTATATTTTATTTTGTTATAATTTACTCTTTCATGGACACATTGTCTTAGTAGTTTGTGTTACTTTTGTTGTAGATGGCCGCTCACAATCAACCATTTTCTTTGCGTACAATTCTTGAGAAAGATAAGTTGAATGGAACAAATTACGCAGATTGGATCCGCATCCTGAGAATTGTTCTTAGGGCTGAGAAAAACAAAGATATTCTGGACACCCCATTACTAGATGAGCCTGAGGAGAGTGCTCCTATTGCTGAGAAAAACACTTACAAGAAAGCATGTGATGCGGATCTCGAAGTGAGTTGCCTCATGCTTGCTTGTATGGAACCTGATCTGCAGATGCAGTTCGACAACAATCATTTAGCGAACGATATGATCGTTGTGCTTGAAGATATGTTCCAAATACAAGCACGGACTAAAAGGTTCAATGTCTCTAAGGCTCTTGCAGAAACCAAGCTAGCAGAGGGCGTAGCTGTTGGTCCACATGTAATCAAGATTGTCGGTGTTTCGAACCCGGGGGTCAACACCAACGAATAAATTCGTAATTGCGTGCTCCCTTAATCCGGTGGGTGATGCAAGAAGGACACGATGATGGCTTGAGCTCGAGCGTTTTGGGCGTTCAGCTCTCTACACTGTCTCACGGTGTTGTTCTATGATCTAAGCCTTAGCATGTGATGCTTTTGGATCTCGAATCCTCTGTCCCAAGCCCTGGTGCTTCCTTTTATATGCGAAGGAGAGGCACAGGAGTACATATTTTTAGTGCTAACGTGGTCGGTGACGTATGACACCGATGCCGATCATCTTGGTGTCGCTGTAGAGGTGTACGTCGGCATGGGAGGTCCTGCAACTGTCGCGTCAGGAGTTGTTGAAGTGTTGACTGGAGTTGTTGAAGTCCCGCTCGAGGGTCAACGTGACAGAGCAGAGGGGCAACGGTCAAGGTTTCAGGTCGAGTCGAGGGGGTCGAGTCGAGGGGGTCGAGGCCCTTTGGATAAGGCTAAATCCTGGGAGATGCGGGGAATGTGTTGACTTTCGAGCCTCGAGGAGGTGCCAGGTGGGACATAGTGCCTGATATGGCATAACAGTGATGTATGATCCGTGGGATTCTGGAGTATGGGCGGCAAAAGCAGGATTCGACTGCCATACTCGCAACTATTGTTGTAACTGTGACCATACGTTTAGGCGGGAGCAGCTAAAATGCATTGAATGCGCCTGGATCTGTACGAGGGGTAGGTAGTCGAGGGGTATACTATGCTCGAGGGCTGCCTATTCACACGGGCGAAGTTTCATCCTCGAGGGTGGGCTCGTTCGCTTGAGCGAAGTTCCATCCTCGAGGGGTCCCCGAGTTGTACCCTCGAGTGTACAGTTTTGGTCCGCGTGGTAGCCCATCGAGAAGGCTGTGGCTTTGGGCTGTCAACGCCTGTTTGTGGGGCAGACCAATATGCCTAACCTGTGGGCTTTTGAGCAATAGTGACGGACGTCATTGGAGGGTTTGCGTTACTAACCTTGGGGATTAGTCCTGTTAATCGAGGGTTTGGGGTACCTCTTTCCCAGATCCTTGACAGCAGCCCTCGAGCCTCTGCGTGAGTGGTGGCACTCAGGCAGGGGGTCAGGAGTCGGGAGCGAGGTGTGATGTAACAGAACCGACCAATTTATTAGAGCACAAGCACATAATCCGCCATTAATTCAGCAAATCATATGATTGAGACCTAATAAACCCGGTAGTCCGTGAAATCTCGAAGGATTTCAAACTTTTTTGGCACGACCAAGATCGTAATAGTTTAGCGTACTCATTCACAAGCACCAAGTTTAAAACTTCATCGGAGTACAAAATAGAGTTATTACAAACCAAGTTTAAATTCAAATAAAAGCGGAAGCGATTTAAGTTCAAATACCACACACACACATTTGAAATATAGTGCCAGGTCCTTGGTCCACATCCAGCAAAAGCATCAAGTAGAGAAGAGTGACCATGCCCAAGGTCTAGTCATCGCCCAAGGCGGGATAGAAACAGTTCTGACAATAACCATAAAGCATCTCACCATCTGCAAAAACATGGGAAATAAAACCCTGAGTACGAGGATGTACTCAGCTAGACTTACCCGTCATAAACTAAAATAAAGAGACTCCAAGGAGTATGCAAGGCTGTATAAGTAGGATAGCTGACTCATTTAAATTGCGGAAAAGCTTGCATTAAGAACATTTAAAAAGAACCTTCTAGCAATGTATTTTAATCTGATTATCCTTATCATGCTACATTAGCACCTGTACTAAACAAGCATGGTAATAATTATTCAACAGCAAGTAACCATTTCCGGTTGAGTATCTTTCCATCTCATCAGCTCAACCATCTCACCTCTTGTTCGAGTTCTTACTACGATGCCGCTGCTCAAGTCAAGTGTTCACTGTCCAGGAACGATGGCGATTATAATTGATTGCTAACCAGCTGGCGGGTACTCCTCACACAAACCACACTCACCAGCCACGGTGAGCTACAGGTCACCGACATCTAATTCAGGAAAAACGCGAGATCAACAGGTACCATCACATCCTGGCACCGTCCGGCTGCCAGCAGGGCGCACCATGCTATATTCAGGCCTTACAACCGCGTAACCCGTGGTCCCCCATCTTCACCAATGCGATGCGTACAGCAGGTCGACTCCCGGCCCAAATCAAAATTAGGCTTCGCGGTCGGAACGACTTATCCTTCCAGCTAAATGTGAGGCATAAATTCAATATGACTTGAGGACGTACAACGGACAGGGTCCTTGTTCGACACAGACGGGATAAACCACATTGAACCTCCAGTTCAGTCCCAACTCCAATCCCGCCCGGTCTCGATTTATTATCTCCACATGGTTATCCAAGATAACAATGTATTCAACCATCCGAGTTACCACCTACAACTCGCGGATGACAGGAAATCACCCGACTTCTACCGATCTAGTTAAGCAGGGCTAAGCATATAATCGTGCCTGAACCTAACAGGGTTGAAGTATAAACAGTGGCAAGGAATATAAGTAATGCAGCAACGGTATAAAACAACGCCTATAACTTAATGCAACAAACAAGTAAAGGACTCAAGTTAGATATTTTGCAAACCACAGGGAGAATGCTCCGGGGCTTGCCTTTCAGAAAAGCACTTGGCTGATGGTCGGGACACTCCGGAAGATCAGCTTCGGGATCCTCTTCTGCTGCTGCTTCCCGAACCAAAGCTTCTTGTTGGTCTTCCTCTCCTGGTGCTCCGGGAACTACTGTCGCGAGCTCTAACGATCCTGTATGATGCATAGTGTGTATGAATACCGTGCATACATATAAATACAATGCTGATGGTGATGGTAAATGAATGCTCAGCTAAGATGAATGATATGCTATTTGAAAACATGTATGATAAGCACATGTCATCTGCATTCTCTTTTACCAATAAATCTCCAATTAAGCCTCGCATTAAAACTTTACTCGCACACTATAAAGAATTATAAACAACCATTGTTTTGCACACTACACTCTACTGAACCACAACCAATAGAAGATCATACATATTATGAATAGCACAAAAAGCATTTTTACACACATGAAATGATAACTCTAAAGCATTATTTATAAACCAAAGAAATCAGGGTATAACTACAACATGACTTTAGACTACTCAAAAAATTCTGTAAAAATTACAGAAGCTTAATCACACCAAATAAAGACTATCATAAAAATTTCAAGTCAAAACAGTAAGTACTTTATCCTGCACAAAAATGACAAGGCAGCACAATTCCAGGGGCATAAAATACTTTGTACATAAAAGTATATCAAACAACAGATCTCAGAACATAATTAGCTCTAGGTTGACATAAAAACACTCTCCAAAAAGTTTCATGCACAAATTCCTTATAAATAATTTATTATGAATTATTTATCCTCACATGAAAATAGGCACCATAACTAGACATAGAAAAATTTACATATGACATAGCCTAACAACATTTTTCACAGATAGAGCATGACATAAGAAAACCAACAAACTTGGTCTCACATTTTTCTGAGCAACAGAGAATTAGTTATGCATTTCCTAAGATAAATACAATTAATAGAGATAAATAAAGCTATACAGAAAAGTTTCACAAATTCCACATTTCATATTTTTCATGCATAGATCATCTCATAAGAAAAATACTGCAAGTTGAACCAACTCATTTGGATGAAAAATGAGCGAGTTATGAATTTCCAAAGTTTAAACTGAAATCTGAAATCTATTCTGAAAAAGAAAAAGGAAAAACCACTTTACACCGGGAACCCTGAGATTTCCAGAAACTAACCGAGCCCTAAAAAGAAAAGCGCTGAGTCTGGTGACTTTGCACTCAAGTCCGGGAAAGAACAGGAATCCTGCCCGAGGTCCTCACGGCGGTGGATGGTCGTCGGCATCGGGATCCCTCGCCGACGGCGAGGTCTCCGGCCGAGCCACGGTGACCAAAAGACTCAACTCATCAAAGCGGGCGCATTGGTGTAAAAGATGTGAACTGGGAGCGAGGTTTGGACCGGCGGCGACGAACAGCGGCGGACGGCGGCGAGGGTTCGCGGTATGCCGGCCATCTCGGGCCACGGCGGGGCAAACGACCAGCCTAACAGCTCTAGCAGACCAAGATAGTTCGAACGGACTAGCTCAAGCGAGCAATGGATGGCCGGAGCCATGTCGACAATGTACGCCGACGAGCGGCGGCGCGAATCCGCGACGGCGGATGGCCAAATTCGTCGGGCTCAGACGCTAATCGACCTCATGAACTACTCCAATCGGTTCTACTCGATCAGACGGACACGATTCACTAGCTAATTGAGAGAGAGAGGTCACTGGGCACGGCGGACCGCGCGGCGGTCGGGCGGCCATGACCGACGAAGGAGAAGAAGGTCGATTCGACCTCTAACTTAGGTCTCGGTGGCAGGAGAGGTGCGCAGGGTGTGGCCAGAGTCGAGGCGGAGCGATTGGCGAGTCCTTGGCAAAATGTATTCAGTCTACGGGGTGCGGTGGTGTGCGAGCTCTCGGCGGCGGCAATGGCGGGGCGACGTCCGAGTGCTCGGGCTCGGGTGGAAGATGAAGGGCAAGGGCTTGTCTGGTGGCGAAGAAGAGAGGGAAGGAGAGACTGACGCGGTCGGGATGACTTGAAACGGCCGCTCGAGCTCGGACCGAGGCAGCGCGGCGTCGGAGCTCGTCGAGCGCGTGGCACTCATGCGCGCGGAGCGGGGCCGAGCGAGGGCGCATGGGCGAGCTGTGGGTCCGGGCGAGCGGGGTGCAGGGGATCCGCGTGCGGCGCTCGGGTGCGGGGCCGGAACAGCGGGCAGCGGCCCGGCGTACGGACGCCACGCGGCCGGCGTCGGGTCGGACAGCGTCGCGAGGAAGAAGAAGAGAGGAGGAAGAAGAGACTGTGCGGTGGGTCCCACTGCGCCAAGATTCGTGCAGACTTGATGAACCCCATATTTTCCAAAATAAACCGAATTTGAAGAAACTCATAAAAGATGAAATGTTCCTTTTGAAGAGTAGAACATTTCACTTTTAAACATCAAAACCTAATTCTGCCTAGAATTTGAATTTCAAAAATGGGGATTTAAAATTAAAAGAAAATCATTTTTACAAACTGTTTTTGATATTTTTGACCCACTTCCAAGCCTTTTCATGAAATGACCCCAAAATAAGTTTTGCTCCAAATAATTTTCTCTACAAACTTCATTTAACACTCAACCTCAAACAAGCAACCCTTCATATAGTTCTAGTTCAAGTCAAGGTGTGCACATATATAAACCTTATCATTTCATGTAACAAAAATGATGCAATTGAGATGGTTATGCTCTTAAAGTGCAATATGATGCATGATTAACACCAGAGTGTTACATGTGATTTGGATTTTTCTGTGGGGGGCGCATGAGTGTCACCTGTGGGGGTAGCCCCTGAGGCCTCGGAGGAGTTGGGAGACTCCTTCGAGGGCTTTATTTGTCTTTGGTCGAGGGGTGCTCGTCCAGTCGGGTATGGACCTGAACTGGAGTCGTGGCGCTTTACCAAGGGGTATGTCGGAACATCCAGCCCCCAGGGGATTTTTGACCCTCTTTTGTTGAGGGGTGCCGGACATGGTCGGGCTCCCGAGCCTCGTGCGGCTGGGGTGCTGCCGAACTTGGCGTTCATCTCACGAGTCCTTTCGATCGAAAGTGAGGCGAGAAGCGTTGGACTACCCTCGATAGGGGGAGCCTGGAAGTTCTCAGTGAGCTGGTAATGGGAGAATCCAAGTGAGAGCCCGATCCTCGTTCGATGGAGGTCGGCTGGAGGCCCGGAGGTGGTCTCATTAAAGCAAAACGCAATGGACCTACGGATGCTGATTCCATTCGATAGGTCTCGGCGGCTCGATGCCTCCCTTCTGGGGGATTCCATAAAAGTCCGTAGCATTTCGCCTTGGATATGTCCAAAGGGGTCTCGAGAGTTCGTTCTTGAGTGGGGCCTCGTGTTGGCTCCCCCTTGGTCATCCATGACTCGGGTGCTCGAGGGCGGCTGTCGAACCCTAGTCGAGGGCTAGCCTTCGCTCCCTTGATGCTTTTTGTGGGGCCGAAGCCCCTTTACCTTCTGCTGGAGGAGTCCGTCGATAGGTAACGTTTATTTTTCTTATCGTTGGACGCATCTTTTGAGGAGGAAGGTTAAACGGTGTGGTGGTGGAGATCATGGCAGGCCCAGGCAACGGCTAATTGCCCGAGGTGTGACACATGTATCCGGTCAAGAATCGAGGGGGAACGGTTAGGTAAAGGCATTAATTGCGGGGAGTTACCTTTTTCTGCCACTAGATTTTGCTCGTTGTTCCTCCTGGGTATAAAATCAGGTGGGACAGGCACTGTTCGTCCCTAATTCTGCCATCCTGCCTTCACCACTGCTAGTGCTCTAAGTTCCTATTTTCCTGCGTGCGAGGGTAGGAACTTAGAGCAAGAAGTCATGATTGGGAACCTTCCCGGTCACCCGTCCGCCGAGGAGATTCGTGTTGTTGCTGCTGTCATCATGTCTATCGAATAGATTCGTGCCGCCGCCACCGCCATGGCCCCCATCTTTCAGCCGGTGGAACCTTGGAGCCCATCGACCGTGATGCGGCAGAGGTTGAATGAGCTGGTGAGAGAGGGACTTCTCCGCCCTGTCACCGATCTGACTCAGCCGGAGTGGATCGCGTCACCGAGGGGCCACCCGGAGCCAAACCTGCCGGAGGGCTACATGGTGAGCTTCGTCAAGTACCACCGGCACGGGCTCGGAGCGCCCTCGAGCGAGTTCATGCGGGGGCTGACAAACTTCTACGGTGTCAAGCTCTAACACTTCTCCCCCAATGCCATCTCCAACGCCGCCATCTTCGCGGCCGTCTGCGAGGGCTAATTAGGGATGGCACCCCATTGGGAGCTGTGGCTCCATCTCTACAAGGGGGAGTGGATCACCTCTCTGGTGGGGTCAGGCGTGAGGCGGATTGTCAGAGCGGGCTGCCTCAAATTCATGTTGAAGACAGGCAAGTCAGAGGTGCCGCGCGAGTACATCCCCACCGGGTTGATGTCCAACCATTCCCGGTGGGACGAGCAATGGTTCTACCTCCGCAATGATGGAGGCTACCTCCCGCCGTACACCGGGCGGCTCATCACCGAGCGACCATTCAACTGGCCACACGGTGTGATGGGGGATCTTCAACGTCAACTTTGTCCCCTCGTCGCCGCGATGAGGACCCTTTGAGAGGTGGGCCTGATGGCGGGTGTGGTGGTCTCGGCCTTCCACAGTCGACGGGTGCTCCCCCTGATGGAGCGCCCACTGTGGTTGGATGAGATGCTCCCCGAGGTAGCGCTCGAGGTGCTCAAGAAGTGCCAGATGTCCAGGTAGGGGATATCTGCTGTGAAGATCATTGCGCGGGTGAAGGGGATGGTTGCAGGTTCATTCAGGGCAGAGGACGTCAACCGCCTCCCCATGCGGCCGGAGGAGGGGTGCCTGGACCTGGTGTGTGCCTCGACCCATGCCTTTTGCATTTACGTTTTGTCCCCTTTTTCCCTTATTCTTGTCCTCGTGATCGACTACCGGAGATCGAGGCCCCGATTGAGGGAGGATGCTCCTGATCATCAGGTGAGACACTTCAACGCCCAGCAGGAAAAGAGATGCAAGGATGAGGAGAGGAAGAAAAAGGACAAGAAGCTTCGGGAGCGTGAAAAGCGTGAGATGCACAGTGCGTAGCAGAGGCACGATGGGCTCCCGGAGGAGGAGTCTCCCTTCGAGGATGAGGGAGACAAGGAGGATGATGATGATGACGACGATGATGTTGAAGGGGTGGCAGGACGTCTCAAGCCCCTTCTGTCTGGTCTCTCCCGTACTGACCGTCTTCCAGTGTAGGAAGGTGCGTCAGAGTAGCGCGCCCCTCAGCTGGCGACTACGGCCTCGGAGCGCCAACAACGGGAAAGGTCGACCACCCCCTCGACTCAGGGGTTCGTCCTCCTCACGTCGTGCTCATGGCGGGACCCCGCCCACTTTGACCCGGGAGACCCGGTCCCGGTCATCGGCGCGGGCGAAGCAGGGTCATGCCCAGGAGGCCTCGTCGGAGCAGGGAGGCACGACGACCTCACCGACAGCCCCTAGCAGCCCCAGCCCTGGGAAGATCTTGGCCTTGGGTGGGGCCTCCAGGTTTGCTGGCAGCTCGAGGGGGACCCGAAAGGCCTCTATCCCCTTTGGGTAAGTGTTGTCGATTTAAGTCTCTTCTCATTGCTTCCCCATTCTACGGTTCATTAAGTTCTCTACTATCCTACTTTCCATCTAGGACAAAGCGCCGCATCGAGGAGGCGACCCTTGCGCCAGCTAAGTGGCTTAGGGTGGACGCGGCCATGAAGATGAGGGCCTTGGCCACAGGTGCGACGTCGAGGCCCTTGGCACCATGGGAGGCGAGGTGGCTGTCCTTAGCCCTTGGGGCTATGGCTCGTGGTAGGCCGACAGGTTCTGTTCTTGCTACAGGGTCGAGCAACTCGGGGGCCGTGACAGGAAGCGACTCCCTCATGTCAATGTCCGTGGTCCCCGAGCTTGGCCCAATGCCAGAGAATGGAGCCCCAGCGTCGGGAGCCCCTGACCTAGGCCAGCCCCAGGTCTCTGCTTCCATGCCCGAGGCGAGAGCCCCCGAGGCCACGAGCTGGGAATGGAGGTAGCCCTCATCGACCTCGAGGGTGAGGAGGCCATCACCCCTCCACCTTCGATGGGGGAGCGAAAGCCGTGGCCGATAGGGCTATGCGAGTTGGAGGCCCAGCGGAAGCAGGAGCTGCCGCGGATGCAGCAGGAGGAGAAGGAGCCGCAGGAGTGGTAGGAGGAGGAGGTGACCGGGGAACGGCCCCAGCACAATCAGGAGCAGCAGATGCCACCGGGGGACGTGACGCTGCCGGACCTATCGGTGCAACAGCCGCCCAAGCCATCGGAGGGGGAGGAGACCTTGGGACTGCCAAAATAGTGGGTGTCCGTGATCACCCTCGATGAGCTGCTACAAGAAGTGGCACTGAAACCCTCGATGCAGCTCGAGGAGGAGACCGCGACACCGAGCCCGCTGGCAGACGTGTCGATGGTGGACCTGCCGGCGCCATAGGATGTGGCGTTGGAGGAAGCGATGGCCTCGTCCCCTCTGCCGCCTTAGGAGACGCTTGAGCCAGTGTCAAGCCAGCCACTACAACCGTCAGCTGCGCCGTCGGAGGAGCCAGCAATTTCTAGTCCGCAGGCGAAGCGGTCGGAGGAGACAGTGGCCGCCATCGCATTGGGAGCTCCTGGCCCGTTGAGGAGGAGGTCGACGTCCGACCCCGGGATGGGAGGCACCGGCGCCGCGTCGGAGTTCCCCACCTTGGCCGAGTTGGTGGAGCACCACGGCGCCCCACGCGACATGGCAGAGGAGATCGAGTCCTTGGCGTGAACCAAGGTCAAGACGCTCTTCTCCCATTGGGGCAAGGAGCTTGTCTTGCTCCAGGAGCTCGGTGACTCCAGCGCTCCCAGCATTGAGATGGATGACCCGGTGGAGATCGAGCATTGGGAGGGCATGGAGCAGTCTCGGACATGGCTGCAGCACTTCCTCAAGCTGGGTGTCGAGCTCGTTGGGGATCTCGACCAGAGTCTCGTGGTAAGTCCCTGTTTGGATCACATACGGTTTTGGGCTTTTCCCGTATGGATCGCCTTAACCCTCGATTTCCTGTTTCTAGGAGTTCCCACTCCAAGTCATACTTCCTCCATGAAACATATAACAGCCAGGAGGAAGTGCTTTGCCAACTCGAGGCTGGCCGTTCTGCGCAGAGCAGGGTGGCCGAGGTCGAGGAGGAGGTGAAGCGGGCTAGGGAGGAGGCTGCCAGGGCCAAGGAGGAGGCCGCCCAGACGAAGGAGGACACCGAGGCAGCTCGAGGCGAAGCTGCTCGAGTCAAGGAGGAGCTCTGGTGGGTCAAGGAGGAGGTCGACACGGCCAGGGGTGAAGCAGAGGAGGCCAAGAGCGATGGCGCTCGCGCTCAAGAGCATGTCAAGCTGCTCGTGGAGGAGGCCCGAGCCTTCGTGGAGCGTATCCGCTCACTTGAGGCCAGTCTGGCTTAGGTCTCCATGGCACGCAACACCCTCTCTGCCTTGGTCAAGGAGGAGAAGGGTTGAACCAACAGCCTGGATGCCAAGCTCGAGGCGATGAAGGCTACCCTTCGAGAGAAGGAGCAAGCTATCATCTTGGCTAGTGGCGCCCTCGAGACCCTCCGGTGCAAGAAGATCGACTTGACTCGGGCTTCCATGGAGGCCCAGTGGGAGTGAGACGAGGCTCGGGAGGAGCGCGACGCCATGCTAGAGGACCACAGTGCCCTCTAGACCCGCTGTGCCAGAGAGTTCCTTGGTGGGATTTGACCTTTTTCTTTCTGTGTGACTTATTTAACTCTTGTTTTGTCTTTCAGACCTTGAGTCCGAGCTTCTCTCCACTCAGGCCTCTGTCAAGGTGCTACAAGAGAGCCTCGTGGCAGAGAGGGTGCTTCTCAGCCAGTTCCAGGTTGCCATCAACAGGCTCTGTACCTCCTGGGAGGTCGAGCCCATTGAGGTGGCTGAAGAAGATGTCCCAGGGGCCGCGCTCGTCGATCGGCTCTACCACCTCGACGCCACCCTTCAGGATCGCGTGCGGGAGGTGCTCCACACCGGTGTGAAACACGGGTGGCGGTGGTTTCCTCCGGCTTCATCTTTGACATGGACATCGTTGCCCAAGACTTCGTCCCTGACATCTCGAAGACCGATGCTGAGAACGAGGAGCGATGCCGGGGGCTGATCTAGGATGCCAAGAGGCTGGGGGAAGCGCAGGCAAAGCTGTTCAAGGATGAAGTCCTTCCCCCAAAGATGAAGGGTACACCGTTGAGAAGGGCGGCGACAGAGACGGCGGAGCGGGCCTGTAGGACAAAACAGGGCGAAGGTGCCCATGTAAATAAGTTAGTTTTTGTAACTTATATTCAGTATGGCCTCAGGGGCCTTTAAAACATCTATGCATCTATTGCAATGCATTTGGATATTTCAAGTTTGAGCCTTCTCTGTTTTCTTTCGCCTAGATTTTGCTTTTTTGACTAAGTGTTCGACGCGTGCTCGTATCCCTTGAGGGGGGAGGGAGTGAAGGTACCGTAGCCTAGAGGCGTAGGAGAGCTCTTGGCTCGACAGCCCTTGACCCTTAGGGAATTCGAGGCATTTTCTTCTTAGTCACGAAGCACGTCGACGCGAAGGAAAGAAGAGACGCTCGAGCTTCGATCATCTGACCTTTTCTTTTCGACTAAGTGTTCGATGCATGCTCGTATCCCTCGAGGGGGAGTGAGTGGAGGTACCATAGCCCTGGGGCGTAGGATAGCTCCTGGCTTGACAGCCCTCATCGACCTCGAGGGAGTTTGAGGCATTTTCTACTTAGTTACGAAGCAAAAGGAGACGCTCAATTTTTTGAAAAATCATTCGTATTTTTTAGGAACTTAGGGGGTTCCCCCCATTAGCCCCTGAGGGAGGCTTGACTCTAGCGAGACAGGGTCGAGGCTACCTCTTGCATGTACAATAATAAGTATGAACTTATAATCGAAAGTACTTCTTATATTTGTCATGCGAAAATGTACGAAACATGCGAGAATGTACAAGGGTATCGATGCCCTAGGGGTAGAAACAACATAGCTATTCGATGTTCCATGCGTTGGTGAAGGTTTCGCCCTTGTTGTTCACTAGCTTGTACGTTCCGGGCTTCAGCACCTCAGCTACGGTGTATGGGCCTTCCCATGGTGGAGTCATCTTGTGACGCCCCTTGTTGCTCTGACGTCGACGTAGGACGAGGTCTCCAACTTGGAAGTCCCTCGAGCACACATTCTTGTCGTGGTAGCATTGAAGCCTCTACTGATACCTCGCGGAGTGAATCAGCATCATGTCTCGAGCTTCCTCGAGCTGGTCGATGGCATTTGCGAGGGCTTCTTTGTTGGTTTGCTCGTTGTAGGCCTTTAGTCGAGGGGAACCATACTCAAGATCAATGGGGAGAACGTCCTCAGACCCATAGACCAAGAAGAATGGTGTGAACCCTGTGGCTTGACTAGGTGTTGTCCTTAAGCTCCACAGGACCGAAGGCAGCTTCGCGGCCCATTTCATTTTATGCTTGTTAAGGTGGTTGAAGATTCTTGGCTTGAGGCCCTGCAAAATCATGCCATTGGTGCGCTCGACCTGGCCGTTAGTTCGAGGATGAGCAACCGTGGACCAGTTCACACGGATGTGATGGCGATCGCAGAAATCCAAGAACTTCTTGCCAGTGAACTATGTGTCATTGTCAATGATGATGACGTTCGGGACCCCGAAGCGATGGATGATGTCGGTGAAGAACTCGACCGCCTGCTCGGAGCGGATATTGCTGATAGGACAGGCCTCGATCCACTTGGTAAACTTGTCAACAGCAATGAGTAGGTGCATGTATCCCTTGGTTGTCCTCTTGAGAGGCTCTACGATATCGAGCCCCCAGACCGCGAACGGCCAGGTGATGGGGATCATCTGTAGGGCGTGAGCTGGGAGGTGCATCCTTTTGGCATAGAATTGACACCCCTTGCACGAGCGGACAATGTTGATGGCGTCAGAAATGGCGGTTGGCCAGTAAAAACCCTGTTGGAAGGTGTTGCCGACGAGGGTCCTTGGCGCTGTGTGGTGGCCGCAAGCCCTTGAGTGTATGTCCACGAGGAGCCTCCTGCCTTCTTTGATAGTGATGCAGCGCTGAAGGATACCTGATGGGCTTTGCCCGTAGAGTTCCTTGCCATCATCGTAGATGACGTAGGACTTGGACCGTTGAGCGATCTAGCAAGCCTTGGTCCGGTCTTCTGGGAGCTCCCCTCAAATGAGGCAGTCAAGGAAAGGGACTCGCCAATCCAGAGGTGGGCTCGACGGAGGAGGTGTCCCCTCATTCTCCATGACCTCAGCCCCGGTCGAGGGGGCCTTGATCAAGGCAAGGGGGTTCGAGTGTCGAGGGTGCAGTGCCAGCCCCCGAGCCCAAGTTGACGAAGGGCTCAAAGAGGTCTCTCGAGAATACATCCGGAGGGACAGTACCTTGAGTTGATGCAATCTTCATGAGCTCGTCTGCAGCTTCATTGTAGCATCGAGCAATATGATTGAGCTCGAGGCCGTGGAACTAGTCTTCTAGTTTGCGCACTTCATTGCAGTAGGCTTCCATCTTAGCGTCGTGGCAGCTCGAGGCCTTCATCACTTGGTTGATGATGAGTTGTGAGTCACCTTGAACGTCTAGGCGTCGGACCCCGAGTTCGAGGGCAATACGCAACCCGTTGACAAGAGCCTCGTACTCCATGACGTTATTGGAAGCGGCAAAGTGGATGCGAATGATGTAGCACATGTGGACTCCGAGGGGTGAGATGAAGAGCAACCCTACGTCTGCTCCTATCTTCATGAGCGACCCGTTGAAGTACGTCGTCCACAGCTTGGCCTGGATTTGAACTGGCGGCAACTGGGTGTCGGTCCACTCAGCGATGAAATCTACCAGCGCCTGAGATTTGATGGCCTTCCGTGGTGCGTAGGTGATGGTCTCACCCATAGCTTGTGTTGACATCATTTTTTGACATGTGTCAATATAAGCCGAAAACTGTGCCGATCGGCAAGGGAGTGGTTGTGCTTTTAAGCTTACTTTGCTTTGAAGTATGGCTAACAGATGGTTGCCGATGAAGGTTAATATGATCTTGCCGATGAGAGCAGAAGGCTGTTGCCGATGGAGAGAGAGGCATGGTTGCCGATGGAAAATAGAGCTGAAGAACGTGGAAAGTAGAGCTGAATCATTATCGGTGGGTTTTGCCGATGGAATCTACAGAGATGAGGAGCGTGCCGATAGAGGTTTCATCGTAAGCAATGGATAAGGAAACTGGCAACATTTATGCCAATATTTTAATAGTTTACTTTTGAGTCTGACCTTGGTATGAGTCATTATTTTTTATTCCTTAGAGATAAGACTTGTTTAGGAAATACTTTGTCGTGTCTGTTTAGGACTCATAGTACCAGGGTATAAATATGTACCGAGAGGCAATGTAGAAAGGGTCAATCAATCAAATACAACAAATCTATTACTTTTATCTACTTTTCAAGCAATCTACTTTTTGACGACTTCGTCACCAGTTTCTCTTCGTTTTCAACGAGTTATTTCAAGAATCGGCGGGCTGCATCAACTTGATCTCCGACGAGCTTGCAAGTTCCGCTTTCCGGGCAATCTGAGCCTTGACGTCCGGGCGTATCGCTGTCATCTCGTTCAGCTCTTGTTCAAGTTATCTTTCCTTGTCGATTAATAGGTCAAATCGACTGGCACGCCTTGATATCGAACTTGGGTATTAGCACGGTGTGTTTGCAGATCCAACGCTTTTTTGCATCAACACATCTTTTGGCACGCCCGGTGGGACCAATACTAAAATCATCATGTCGAATTCTTCTGAGATCAATCCGGAGAACGTGATTCCTATGTCAGAAGCAGATCTCAAGGAAGAACAGAGGCAAGCCATGGAGAAAGCTATGGAGGATTACAGGCAGCTTTACCTAAAATCCTACAACAAGAATAGGAGCGGAGAAGTGGTACAGAAGCAAAACCCGCCGTTGCCTCGGCAGGTTACTTTTGACTCCAATCCTGGTAAATTACAATCAATGGTTGACTCTGCATTAAATCATGTATTGATTAATCACTCTAGCGTACTGTCCAATACTGTTTATAATGCTGTTATTCAATCATTAAAAGAAGGACAAGTACAAGTACCAACTTATGTTGGCCCAGTATATCATCAGCCTGGGATGTCATCTTCTACAGCTCCATCGGCTACTATAGCCGTTGTGGCTCCAGGGGTTTCTGCTGCTCATACAGATCTGCCTGCTACTGAATCTCCACCGCCGATGTCAAGTTCAGCAAAGAATACTCAATTAAGTATAGATCTAATGGTATCAGCAATGTCGGGTCCTTCAGTTCAAAATCGACGAATTCCTGCCGATTGGTGGGGATATGGGATGTCTCCAGATCTACCTGCTTTTAACTCTGGATTAAATCAGACGCATGATACAGCGGGTAAAACCCCCATGACGTCAGCTACTCTGGTTCGGCCGATGACTCAGGTGACACACTATACTACAACGCCACCTACCGCACAGTTGCCATCAGGAGGACTCCACATGTCGCCTTATCAGGCATCATACAAAAGTCCATCGGCAAACCCTCTGCCGATGCAACAAGGGTTTTCACTACAAACCAACCTATGGCATCAATTGTTCCTCGAGCTGGAGTTCCTGCAAATCAAGGGAATTATGCTGTCTATCATCCAAGGATGCAAGAGCAACAGGTGGCTGCAGTCTATCAGCCATCGGCGAGTCATGTGCCGATGAGGCCTAATCCAAGTTGGACGGATCCATTGCCAGCTCAACAGCACTTTGCTCAGCCTGGGTATCAGATGGCAGGGGTTCAATAGCAATATATGCAAGTAGATATTCAGAATCCTGCATCGGCACCATGGCCGATGAACCCTGTGCAGCAAATTAGTGGACCAGAAATAACAAATGTGCTGATTGCTCCGGCTCATTTGTCACAAGGACACATCAAAGCCTATCAGCCAGCACCTCCAGCAGAAGTTCAGCCTGTGCCTCGGCAAGGTCAAGATGCATACTGGACTGATAAAATTGCAGAAGTGATGAGAGAATAATTTGGGATTAAGCCTAAGCTTAGTACTTACTCTTATCGGACCCTATACCCTCCAGCCTATGATCTGATTCCTTTCCCAAATCGGTACAAGGTACCAGATTTTACTAAATTCTCTGGGCAGGACGATACTTCAACAATGGAGCATATCAACCACTTCATTATTCAATGTGGAGAAGCAGCTAACAGGGATGAATTGAGGGTTTGATTATTTTCCTCATCATTGTCTGGATCAGCTTTTGCGTGGTTTATTTTGTTACCACCTAATTCTGTTATTACATGGGCCGATCTAGAGAAGCAATTTCACAAGTACTTCTTTGCTGGAGTACAAGAAAAGAAGCTGACTGATTTGACAAAATTGAGACAACGCAGTGATGAATCGGTAGAAAGTTTCACACACAGGCTAAGAGATGTAAAGAATAAATGCTACAGCTTAGTACTTGATGATCGGCAGTTAGCCGATTTAGCTCTTCAAGGGTTACTGCCACACATCAGAGAAAAATATGGGTCACAAGAGTTTGAAAGTTTGAGTCATATAGTGCAAAGGATTTCTGATCAGGACACTAGGGTTTTTGAACCCAGAAAGAATTGGAATAAAAAGGTGTCCTTTGTAGAAGAAGCAGAAGATTCAGACTCTGATGATGAACCAATTATCGGCTTGGCTGAGTGGGTAAAGAATAAGAAGCCGATATCATGTTCTTTCAGTCAGAAAGAGCCAGAAAGGTTTCTATTTGATATCACCAAAGCCGATAGGATATTTGATCTTTTGCTCCAAGAGGGTCAAATTAAGCTGTCTCCTAATCATGTGATTCCATCGGCAGAAGAGTTGAAAAAGATTAGGTACTGCAAATGGCACAATGCTACCTCGCACAGTACCAATGATTGCAAGGTGTTTAGGCAACAGTTGCAGTCGACTATCAAATCCGGGAAGATCAAATTTGATAATTCAAAAGCTCAGAGGCCGATGAAAATTGATCAACATCCGTTCCCTGCAAACATGGTGGAGGCTAAAGGCAAAACCAAAGTGTTAACATCGGAGGCTGCTAGAAGAAATGCATCGGTAGACCCTAAAAATCAAATAACTGTTTATGACATAAAGGGAAAGGAACCTGCAAATGGCGCTAAAGGGAAAAGAATTGTTAATGAAGGTAGTAGCTCCAGAAGACCCCTGAGGCCTGCTCCATATGGTGTTCGGTATCGGCAACAACGTGAGGATCGGTATCGGTAGCAACAGGAAGAGTTACGTCGGCATGAAGATCACTGGAATTGCCTGTTTTTCGTTCATTGCTGGGAAGAAGGCATTAAATTGCCCACTGCCGATACCTGCCCTGAATGTAATGGTTACTATTTAAATGATCGGGCAGAGAGACAACATCACTCTAGTAATCGAGGGGTACGCATCAATAAGCCGATCAAAGAAAAGGTGTCAGCACTTGATCGGCTTGGGGGGCAGAGTTAGTGTGCATGACAGGCTTGGCGGGCATATTGATTGTTTTCCAAGGGGTCAGGCAGAGCTTGAAGAGATGGCTAACGAAAGGGTTCCTGATGAAGGGATATTTTGCAGGGATCCAAACATAGGCCTCCATGAGCAGAACACAAAGCATTATCAGCCTGTTTGGAAAACAAAGCTTCCCCAATGGTGCCCTGAAGGATTGATGAAAACTCAAAAAAGAAGGGTACAGCATATGCGTCAAGAGGATTTACAGTGCCCGAAAGAAAGCATCCCAAAGGTAACAACTCAAGTATGGCAACCAAAACGCAAGGGTGGAGGTCCATCGGCAGATGTTAACATGGTCTTCATGTTGCCGATGGAGTTCTTAGCGCCAGATGACAAGGAACAAGCAGTTTTTGCCGATGAAGCAGCTCAACTAACTCTGGATCCAATGATGGCTGTGTTTGAAAAGCCTGCCGATGACGAAAGGCAACACCTCAAAGCTTTGTTTGTTAAAGGCAGGGTTGATGGACAGCCAGTGTCAAAAATACTCATAGATGGAGGAGCGGCAATTAATATTATGCCGTATGTCATGTTTCGAAGACTTGGAAAAGGGGACCAGGATTTAACCAAGACGGATATGATGCTTAAAGATTTTGAAGGCAATGTGTCTCCGGCTAAAGGGGCATTATGTGTTGAATTGACTATCGGCAGCAAGACTTTGCCAACCACCTTCTTCATCGTTAGCGGCAAAGGTAACTATAATTTGCTCCTAGGAAGGGATTGGATCCATGCCAACTGCTGTGTTCCTTCTATGATGCATCAGTGCCTTGTACAGTGGGTTGGAGACAAGGTTGAGGTTATCCCTAGTGATTCTTCTTATATAATCGCATCGGCTGATTCTGAGACCTATGAACGGACAAAGTGCATATCGGGAGAAGCATGGGATACGGAATTTCTCAGGGTTGCCGATTATGAGCTCACACCGATCCAAGCAGTCAGTTCTGAAGATGAATTTTAATGGATCGGTTTGCCGATGGTGGAAAACTTGGTCATGGGTTCACATCGGCTGATGATTTAGTAGAAATAGATATTGGTAACGGTGATAGGCCGAGGCCAACTTTTATTAGTGCTAAGTTAGATTCTCAATGTAAACAGCAAATGATTAATATTTTGAGGGAATATAAAGACTATTTTGCTTAGGATTATATAGAGATGCCTGGATTAGATCGGTCAATAGTTGAGCATCGGTTGCCTTTTAAGCCAGGATTTTGGCCTCATCAGCAGCCCGCATGCCGATGTAATCCTAAAGTGTTACTTGATATTAAGGCCAAAATCACAAGGTTAATTGAAGCTGGCTTTATTCGGCAATGTCGATATGCCGAATGGATTTCTAATGTGGTTCCTGTTTATAAGAAAAATGGAAAACTTCGTGTGTGTATTGATTTCAGGAATCTTAATAAAGCTACGCCGATGGATGGCTATCCAATGCCTGTTGCCGATTTATTGATTGATGCTGCAGCTGGACATCGGATCATCAGCTTCATGGATGGTAATGCTGGTTATAAGCAAATTTTCATGGCTAAAGAAGATATTTCCAAGACTGCTTTTAGGTGTCTAGGTCATGTGGGTTTATTTGAATGGATTGTCATGACCTTCGGCTTGAAAAATGCCGGTGCTACCTATCAGAGGGCTATGAATTTTATCTTCCATAAATACATCGGCACATTGGTTGAAATCTACATAGATGATGTGGTGGTCAAATTTGGAGGTTTTGAGAGTCATCTTGCTGATCTGCGAAAAATCTTGGAGTGCACCAGAAAGCATGGTTTAAAGATGAATCCTACTAAGTGTGCGTTTGGTGTATCGGCAGGTCAATTCTTAGGCTTCATGGTACATCAAAGAGGTGTTGAAATCAGCAGGAAATCTATTGATGCAATTAATAAGGTTGTTGCTCCTGCTGATAAGACTGAGTTGCAATCCTTGATCGGCAAGATTAATTTTATTCGAAGATTTATATCTAATCTGTCGGGAAAGATCAAAGCCTTCGGTCCTTTATTAAAATTAAAAGCCGATCAGGGATTTGTATGGGGAACAGAGCAGCAATTAGCCTCAGAAGAAATTAAAAAATATTTGGTAAATCCTCCAGTATTGGTTCCACCTCAAAACGAGAAACCTTTCAAGTTGTATTTGTCTACCGATGATAATGTTATCGGATCAGCATTAATTCAAGAGTTTGAAGGGGAAGAACATGTGATATATTATTTGAGCAGAAGACTGATAGACGCTGAGACCAAGTATTCAGCCATTGAGAAATTATGTTTGTGTTTATATTTCTCTTGCACAAAGTTAAGACATTATTTGTTATTGGCTGAATGCACTGTTATATGCAAAGACGATGTGGTTAAGCATATGTTGTTGATGCCAATTTTGAAAGGAAGGATCGGCAAGTGGATCTTAGCATTATCAGAATTTGATTTGCGTCATGAATCGGCTAAAGCGGTTAAAGGACAGGTAATGGCCGATTTTGTTACTCAACATTGCAGTGTGGTAGCTTATGCTAAGATTGCTCCATGGACACTTTTCTTTGATGGATCTACTTGTGGCGAAGGAGCAGGAATCGGTATTATGTTAATCTCGCCTCGAGGAAAGAAATATGAATTTTCATTGCCGATTGCTGGCACTTCAACAAACAATCAGGCTGAATATCAAGCTTTACTGAAAGGGTTAGAATTGCTCAGAGAAATACATGCCGATACAGTTGAAGTCTTTGGGGATTCCATGCTAGTCATTAATCAATTGATCGGAACATATGAATGCCGAAGTGAAGTTTTGATTACTTATCATGAGAAGTGCCTGCAAATATTAAAGGAGTTGAAAGATTTTCGCCTTGAACACATTCCCAGATTGCACAATGAAGAAGCTAATCGGCTAGCACAGCATGCTTCGGGATATCAATTGATCCGAGAAGTGCTGACATCGGTAATTGATGCCGATGACTGGAGAAGGGATATTGCCGATTATTTAAAAGATCCGTCTAAGAAAGTGGAGAGACGTATAAGGTTTCAAGCTACCAAGTATGTGCTCCTTGATACTGAATTATATTATCGCACTTTAGATGGGGTTTTGCTCAAATGCCTTAGTGAAGAGGAATCGAAAAGTCTAATGGGTGAGATTCATGAAGGAGTGTGTGGGGCACATCAATCGGCATTTAAAATAAAATAGATGATTAGGAGGAATGGGTATTATTGGCTGACAATTCTTGAGGATTGTTTTAAATATTTCAAAGGGTGCCAGTCATGTCAGAAATTCGGTAATGTTCAAAGAGCACCTGCATCGGTAATGAATCCTATAATCAAACCTTGGCCGTTTAGAGGATGGGCTATTGATCTCATCGGTCAGATTTACCCACCGTCGAGTAAAGGACACAAATTCATACTCGTTGCTACCGATTATTTCACAAAGTGGGTTGAAGCAATTCCTTTAAAGAAAGTGTCATCGGCAAATATGATTGATTTTGTGAAAGAGTATATTATTTACCAATTTGGTATTCCTCAGACTATTACTACCGATCAAGAAACTATGTTCACATCGGGAGAATTTGATGACTTTGCCATCGGTATGGGGATTAAAATTCTAAATTCCTCTCCTTATTATGCTCAAGCTAACGATCAGGCTGAGGCATCTAATAAAAGAATAATCAAGCTTATTAAACAGAAAATTGAGGAAAATCCTAGGAGATGGCATACTCTTTTAAATGAAGCCTTATGGTCATATCGGATGGCGTGTCATGGTGCAACTAAGGTTTCACCATATCAGTTGGTATATGGGCATGATGCAGTTTTGCCTTGGGAAATTAAGACTGGTTCTAGGCGTATATTTTCTCAGGATCAGTTGACAGCCGATGAGTAAGATACGCTTATGAGAGATGAATTAGAAGATTTAGCAGGTCATCGGCTAAAGGCTTTAATTAGCGTCGAAGAAAATAAAAAGAGGGTTGCTAGGTGGTATGATAGAAAGGTGAAAATAAAAGAATTTGCAAATGGAGATTTAGTCTGGAAATTGGTTTTGTCGATTGGGACTAAGAGTTCAAAATTCGGCAAGTGGTCCCCTAATTGGGAAGGTCCTTATCGGATAAATCAGTCTGCTCCTGGTAACTCATACATCTTAGAAACCCTCGAAGGAGTTATATTTTCCAGAGCATTAAATGGAAAATATTTAAAGAAATATTACCCCAGTATTTGGATGGATGCATAAAATGCAGGAATAAAGGTATCAGCATTATATTACATTCACAGTTAATTGGTAAAGTTCAGATTGCCGATAATTTGACAAAGCCAATGAATGAAGTTTACGAACTAAGGAAAGATTAAATAGTGGTTATCGCGCGCAGGCGAATTTGGTCGGCTTCTTCCACTTCCCTGATGTCCGCATCGGCAGTGTCCTCAATCGGTTTAAGTTTTTTCCTCAGCGTCAGCGCCATACAAGCTTGATTGTCTCTGTCTTCTTGAAGAATTTTTAGAGTGTTGGACAAGTTGTCTTTCTCCTGTACGGCTTGGTTCAGGGCTGTTTCCACTTCTTTCAGCTCGGCCAATAAAGCTGTTTTCTTTGCTGATAGATCAGTAATTTTCTTTTCAAGATCGGCGCCCAAAGCCTCTAAGTTGCTCATGCTTCTGTGCTTTTCTTCGGTAGCCTCCTTGAATTGTAGTATTTCTTTTTTGAGTTTTTCTTGAGCGACTCTATCGGCAATTCATTGAGCAGCCTTTTAGTACTGGAGTTGTCGGCTCTCAAGGTGGGCAGCATGAAAAAGGATTTCTTCAACGTTGTCGGGGACTTGGCCATGAATCGCTTTGAAAATTGCTCTTGTGGAGTCTGAATCCTGGACCAGCTGAGGTGTATCTTGATGCAACAAGGATAATAATGTTTCTAATTTGGTTCTGACTTCAGCTGGTATGGCTCCTAAGGCAAGCACAGAACTTTCTTCTTCTTCATCGTCAGGAATGTTGACGATAAAAGAGAATAGGCTATTTGGAGAGTCTTGTTTCTGCAAGGGAATTAGTCAGTTACAGGAGAGTAAATATTGCAGAATTTTGGTTAAATTAACTTACTTGCTTCAAAGCGATCTCTTGCATCTAGCTGGAGGAGGTAGCTTGCAATACGTCCTCAGCAATGCTTGCCGATGGATCAGTCATCATGATGGCAGGGCTGGTTGATGGCAGTTCTGTGGCTATATCGGCAGGTGTTTCTTGAAGTGCTGTTGGTGATCCTTGTGCTGGCACATCAGACAGTATTGGCTGAAGAGGTGATACTGGTGCTGGTGCCGTAATTGGAGCTGATGGCAAACTTGGTGTTGGCTCATCGGCTGATCTTGGCTGAGGAGATGGTGCTGGAACTGTGGATGGTGCCGATGCAGTTTTTGATCATTTTGATTGAAGGGCTACGTTGGATGAAGCTTTGCGCTTAGGCTGTGATTCCTTAAACCCAGATGACTGGAGGGCATCGGCATCAGAAGACTGTGACATTGGATCGGCTGAAACAGCTGCTGATGTGTCCACTTGTTGCTACAAGTAAATGGAGTAATTAATGCAGATTATAATGGTTGAAATTGGATTAAAATTGAAGAAGCATACCTCTGGAGAGTCGATAAGGATAACATCTGGAGGTGCGTTGACCGGAGATGGAGGACGAATTGCCGATGAAGAGCCGGCAGGAGTAGAACTTGTGCCCTAAAATGCAAGATTAGTATCTCTCTAAGTCAGCATGAAAAGAAAATAAATAGAATAGTTACATGGAATGTTTTGGCTAAGGTTGTGGTGGAAATCGATGGAGTGATTTTGATCTTGGGTGTCTTGGATGAAATCTTCTTGGGGCGAGTTCCCTGATAAGTTAACGCTGTTAGAGTGGGTGCTTTACAGCCAATGAATGATGTCGGATTGATTGACCGTAATCTGAATATCTTCCCACTTCTGCTTGTCGTCGGTGTTGGATCGCTACCCTGTTACAAAAGGTTAGTTGCTGATGAATCAAAAATCAAAGGAAAAGGATGAGCAACGAGGCTTACCGCATCGGCAGGGATGTCATGGTCAGAATCGATAAGGTGCCAGTAATGGTGGACAGATACAGAAAACAATTGATCTTTCCATTCTTGCCACCATGACTTGAAAGATTTAGTGATAAAAGAAATTGGCACCCAAGTAGAGAAGTCAACATTTGAAGTATCGGCATCAGGGGAAAGGTTGACTACTTTCAGCCACTCCAAGTTACTAGTAATGGTTTCTCTTGGCCTGATCACATCGGCATAATAGAGTTTGATTGGTAGTTGTCCAAATGCCAGTTGTCTTGCTGCTACCGATGGATAATAAAATTATAGGTGGCATTAACATTTTTCCTGCTACCAAATATATTGACTGGGATGGCGCAGGGAGTGATTATAGCCTTCATGATTTCTGTATTTTTGTTCAAGTCTTCATCGACAATGTTGAAAGAAAGAGGGAATCTGGCCTCTTCATCAATATAGGGCATCCAGGCTCTATTGTCGCGAGGGATACCAGAGTAAAATCTGTTGAAGAAGCGGCCAACTTGGTCTTTGTTGGCTTCTATTCCTGGTAAAACCATTATTGCTTCACCAAAGTTGAGGGGCCCATGTGATGCCGATTCATCCTCTGCCAATACATAATCTTCAGGGAGATCTCGGGGGAACTGCTGAGCAAATAAGTTGAATTGCAGCTGCTTGTGCATGTGGGCGTTCAACCACATATTAATAAACCACCAAGGGCCTCCCAAATTGCCAATAGGTCCACCCAGTAAGAGTTTCTCTGTAACTTGATGGAGAAGGTGATAAGCAGAGCTAAGAAGGTATCGGCCAAGAGGGAGTCTTACACCGTCGACCAACATTTCCGCTGTGGGGAGATACATGTTAGTTGGGCCGACTGTTCTGCCACAAAAAATGAATTTTTCTAGCCACATATTTAGAAAAGTGGCGTGCTCTCTCTGACCAACCAATCCGATTTTCTCATATTCCCAAATGTATCCTGTCCAGCCGCCAATGTTGCGGGTACTCACTCGGTACTCTGCTTTTCTATGAAGGATAGTGGCATCATCTACAGTGGTGATATCTAGGCCGGTAAGCATGTATACATCGGCAAGTGTGGGGGTGATAGGCCCATGTTTAAATAAGAAAGCGTTCATGGTGTCAGACCAAAAATAGGAGGCAGCAATCAGCATGTTCTCATTCCTGGCCATATCGGCAATAGATAGCCTGATACATTGATCTAATTTGCGCTCCGCCCAGTATGTTCGCATTGGCCTAGCGAGCCTCAAGTACCAATTTTTCCATCCCTTGGTGGGTTTGGGCCAGGAATGGAAGGTGTCTGACCATAAGTCCAAATCTAAGTTTTCAGCTCTGAAAGGGATCCTATTGGTTTCTGCATTTATAATATCGGTTGGATCTGGGTTCCCCATTGGACCTAAGCACTGTACATGCAGTTGTTCTGTGGGGATGATAAGTTTATCGTGCAGCTCCTGGGTTCAGAGGGTCAAAAGAAGAAAGGAAGAGGAAAGAAAAATCAAGAATGGTGAGGAGAATAAGAACAGATTAAGAAAGATGCAGAAAAGGCAAAGAAGGAAACTAACCGAAGGGACGTTGAAGTTGAGCACCATTACTAGAGATTTGTTGAAAGAGTTGGAAATCACTGCGGAGAATCGAAGGTTGGAGAAGAGAATCGCCGCTGAGAGTTAGGGATGCTGCAGGATGGTGCCGGTTGAGATTGACGCCGGGTTCGTCGGAGCCGCCGCTGGAGAGAGAATGCTTGGGTTGGTGTGTTGAAAGGCCCCGGTGAAAGAAGTATTTATAGGGTAGCTGGTGCAGGGGTATTTTAGACTTATCCTTCATCACCAGCGGGTGAATCGAAGCGCCGGGATAGGTATGGTGCCTATGCACGCAATAATCGAGGAGTTGTACAGGTGATTTTGACAGGAGGTAATCATAGCTCAGAGAAAATTTCGGCGCATAAGATATTTTATATTCCGAAATTGGGGGGCATGTGTTGACACCGTTTTTTGACACGTGTCAATATAAGCCGAAAACTGTGTCGATCGGCAAGGGAGTGGTTGTGCTTTTAAGCTTACTTTGCTTTGAAGTATGGCTAACAGATGGTTGCCGATGAAGGTTAATATGATCTTGCCGATGAGAGCAGAAGGCTGTTGCCGATGGAGAGAGAAGCATGGTTGCCGATGGAAAACAGAGCTGAAGAACATGGAAAGCAGAGTTGTATCATTATCGGTGGGTTTTGCCGATGGAATCTACAGAGATGAGGAGCGTGCCGATAGAGGTTTCATCGTAAGCAATGGATAAGGAAACTGGCAATATTTATGCCAATATTTTAATAGTTTACTTTTGAGTCCAACCTTGGTACGAGTCATTATTTTTTATTCCTTAGAGATAAGACTTGTTTAGGAAATACTTTGTCATGTCTGTTTAGCACTCATAGTACCAGGGTATAAATATGTACCGAGAGGCACTCATAGTAACAGGTCAAATCGACTGGCACGCCTTGATATCAAACTTGGGTATTAGCCCGGTGTGTTTGCAGATCCAACGCCTTTTTACATCAACAGCTTGATCGAACACTTAGCAATTCTTCCAGCAGCCTCCCGGTTTTGGATGATCTCCCCCAAGGGGAAAGAAGACACCACGATAACCGGGTGGCTGAGGAAGTAATGTTGGAGCTTGCGACGCGTAAGGATGATGGCGTAGAGCAACTTTTGCACCTGCGGGTAGCGGATCTTGGTTTCTGAAAGCACTTCACTAACGAAGTAGACCAGCCACTGGACGGGCAAGGCGTGCCCTTCCTCTTGCCGCTCGACCACTATGGCCGCGCTTACCACCTGAGTGGTCGCGGCGACGTAGAGGAGGAGGGGCTCGGGTGGTTCAGTCGACGTCGCTGATTGAGGAGGGACGAGGATCGAGGCCGAGGTCAGCATGCTCTTGAGTTTGTCGAGGGCCTCCTCGGCCTTCACGGTCCATGCGAAGTGTTTGAATTTTTTCAAGAGGCGATACAGGAGCAGGGCGTTTTCCCCAAACGTGAAATGAAATGGCTGAGAGCCGCGAGGCAGCCCATGACCTTCTGTACGCCCTTGAGATCTCAAATCGGCCCCATTCGTGTGATGGTTGCGACCTTCTCGGGGTTGGCCTCTATCCCACGCTGGGAGACAATGTATCCAAGGAGCATGCCCCGAGGCAGTCCAAAGACACATTTCTCAGGGTTAAGTTTGATATTCTTGGCTCGAAGCCACCCGAATGCGGTTTCAAGGTCATGGATGAGGTTGTCGACTTTTTTGGATTTGACCATGATGTCATCGACATAGGCCTCGACCGTGTTGCCTATGTGTTTGCTGAAGACATGGAGCATGCATCGCTAATACGTCGCCCTGGTGTTTCGAAGGCCGAAGGGCATGGTGACGTAGCAGTACATGCCGAATGGTGTGATGAAGGAAGTCGCGAGATGATCGGACTCTTTCATCTTGATTTGGTGGTAGCCGGAATAAGCATCAAGGAATGAGAGGGTTTCACATCCCATGGTAGAGTCAACAATTTGATCAATGCATGGTAAAGGAAATAGAACTTTGGGACATGCTTTGTTTAAACTAGTATAGTCAACACACATTCGCATTTTTTGATTCTTTTTCTTAAATAACACGGGATTAGCTAACCATTCGGGGTGATGAACCTCCTTGATGAATCCAGCCACCAAAAGCCTGTGTACCTTCTCACTAATGATCCTGCGTTTCTCCTCATCGAAGCGGCGCAAGCGTTGCTTCACCGGTCTAGACCCGGCTCGGATCTCCAAGACGTGCTCAGCGACTTTCCTCGATATGCTCGGCATATCTAAAGGACTCCACGCAAACATATCATCATTTGCGTGGAGAACATCAATGAGCACTGCTTCCTATTTGCTCTCAAGGTCAGCACTAATCATTAGCACTTTCTTATCAGAGCAGCTCGGGTCGAGGGGGACTTTCTTGGTGTCTTGCACTGGCTCGAATCTGCCGGTGTGACGCTTAGGTTTGGGCACTTCGTCGATGAGGTGCTCAAGGGTTGAAGCCATCATCGCACTTTGTCAAAGGCCTCTCCGTACTTGATGCATTCGACATTGCAGTTGTACGCGTGCTCGTAGGAGGAGCCGATGGTGATGATACCTCTGTGTCCTGGCATCTTGAGCTTGAGGTAGGTGTAGTTCGGGACCGCCATGAATTGCGCGTAGCCTGGTTGGACGATGATGGTGTGATAAGTTCCATGAAATCCAACCACCTCGAAGGTGAGGGTCTCTTTCCTGAAGTTGTGGGGGTGCCAAAGCAGACAGGAAGGTCAATGCGGTCGATGAGAAGAGCCTTCTTCCCTGGTATGACGCCATGGAAACCCCTGATGCTGGGTTGGAGTTGGCACCTCTTGACCCCCATGAGGTCGAGGGTCTCAAGGTAGATGATGTTCAGGCTGCTGCCGCCATCCATGAGGACCTTCGAGAGGCGGGTGTTGACGATGATCGGGTCGACGATGAGCGGATAGGCCCCGGGGTTGGGGATTCGATCCGGATGGTCATTGCGGTCGAACGTGATGGGTGCATCGGACCAGTTGAGGTAGTGGGGGGTCGTGACTCGGACGGAGAAGACCTCTCGATGCTCCCTCTTGCATTGTCGAGGAGTGAGCTAGGTCGAGGGGGCCTCCATAGATCATGTAGCAGTCATAGACTTCGGGGAATTTTCCGTCTTCCCCGTTGTCTCCCTTATTGCCGCCCTAGTCTTTCTTGTCGTCACCCTACTTGATGCCCAGTTGCTCGAAGTGCTTTCAAAGCATGCGGCAGTCCTTGAGTTTGTGTTTCGCCCCATCCTTGTGATAAGGGCAGGGCTCCTCGAGCATCTTGTCAAAGATGGCCCCTTCGGGGGGACCTCGAGGTTTTTTGCGCTCGGCTGCTGTGATGAGATTGTCGTCTGCAACCTCACGCTTGCCTTGCTGATTCTTCTTCTTGTTGTTGTTGTTCTTCTTTGAACCTCTGTTCGAGCCCCCGACATCGACTGCCGGTGCCTTTCTCTTGTATTTTTCGTCGTCGAAGAAGGCTCCGACCGCCTCCTCGCCAGCAGAGTAGTTGGCGACCACATCCATGAGCTCATCAACGGTGTTGGGGCGGTTGCGTCCCAACTCACGAACTAGGTCCTTGCAGGTTGTACCCACAACAAATGCTAGAATTACATCGAGATCAGAGATGTGGGGAGTTTGGTTCGGAGCTTGGAGAAACACCGAGCGAAGTCACGCAGAGACTCCCCTGGTTTCTGCTTGCAGTTGCGTAGTTCCTAGGAGTTTCCAGGATGCACGTAGGTGCCCTTGAAGTTCCCCTCGAAGATCTAGACCAGGTCAACCCAGTCATGAATCTGGTCAAGGGGAAGCTCCTCGAGCCACCTACGCATGGTGTCGGATAGGAACAGGGGAAGGTGTCGTATGATCGCGTGATCGTCACGTGCCCCGCTTGCCTGACAAGCCAGTCAAAAATCGGCTAGCTAGAGCTCGGGTTTAGTTTCGCCGTTGTACTTGATGACGCTCGTGGGGGTCAAAACTTGTTGGTCAGCCGGGCGTTGCGGATCATCCTGCTGAAAACTCAGGGACCCGGTGGCTCCGAGGCCCGTCGGTCTTCATTGCTGTCGTAACATCCCCCACGATGGGCGCTGTACCCTTGATACTCGGCATCCCCATGTTTGCGCTTGCGGTTCTCGATGATATCGAGGTGCGCATCACGTGGGGCGCGATTGTCGATGATACGATCTCGGGCTGGTGTCTCCTTCACTCGAGGGGCCGCCTCTTGATCGACCGAGCCCTCCCTTTCAAGCTGGGAGGGCTCATCCTGAGGTTCAGAAGCTGCCCCTCGATGCCTCGAGGCTGAGCTCTCGGCTTGCTAAACAGCAACAACTTGGAGGAGACCCTCGATCTCGCGTTGTACCCGTTGAGCTTGTGAGTTGGATGGCACAGGCATATTGCGCAGAAGCATTGCTGTTGCAACAACATTCTGGGTTGCTCGAGGGTAACGGTTGATGGGATGTTCAGGTGCCCCACCCTCGTTGATCTACCGGTTGACCTCTCGGGCCCTGGCTCGGGCTCTTTCGCCGGGTGGCGGTCGCTCCTGCTCGAGGGTTCGCTCAAGCTGGCGTAGTCGTTCCTGGTCGTCGGCGAGTTTAGCCTGCAACTCCTGAATTTGTGCCAGCTGTGCATCCTGCTCGTCAGGATGGGGCATGCCTCTCGGGGTGCGACTAGTTGTCAAACCTATGCTCTAGGGGGAGGCCCTCCCACCGCAGCGGCAGCCGCATCGGTCATCGGATCGATAGTGTCCTCACTGGAGGCAACGTCACCATCGATGTGGAGACACTCGCGGGTAGGGTCCCAATGGTCAGAGCCAGAGTCGGGGCCACCGCAGTAGAAGACAGGGAATTGTCCCCGCGCCTCCTCCTACAGCTGCTGTCGGAGTGTGCCGACGGTGTACCTCCAGGGGCCAGGTGCTCTCACGAAGCCCAAGTCCACGGAGGCCGGCATGACCATCCCCACATCCATCATTGCTCGAAGGAGGGCGCCTGGGGGGTCCCCTATCATGCTCATGTTGGTGCAGGTCAAGGTCGAGAACGCCTTTGCGGCATTGTTGAGGTCGAATGGGAACCGTCGATGACGCTCGAACAGCTCGTGCGGAAATAGGCTTGATGTAGTAGGGGTTGCGCACATCGAGGGATCTCTGCCGGGCTCCCTCAATGAGTGCATTGCGAAGGTGAAGTTGAGGTTGTCATGGAGCCCTGCCGGTCCATCCTCTGCTCCTAAACTCAGCTCAGATAATCCCCCAACAAGGGGCTCCTCATCACCGGTCAGGAGCGAGGGGAATGCAGCTGGCACCAATCTCGACTCAGGTTGATGGCGATGATGGTGCTGATCTGCCTCCTTCTGGTTGCGGCCGCATGGTGATGAGACCGATGAGTGGCCCCTCCTGAGCGTGGGGCACACTGCGACCTCCGCTTGGGTCACTTATCGAGAGCAGGGTCATGTCATAGGCCTGTCCGAGGGACATAAACTCCAAGCTCCCGAACCAGATCATCGTAGCGCGAGGAAGTGGTGAAACAGAGTCGCCCATCCGGAAAGAATGGCGGGAAATCGTTGGTAACACGTAGGACCCCTACCTGGCGCGCCAACTGTCTGTGTTTCGACCCCGGGGGTCAACACCAATGAGTAAATTCGTAATTGCGTACTCCCTTAATCCGATGGGTGATGCAAGAAGGACACGGCGATTTATCCTAATTCGGGCAAAGAAGGCCCTACGTCCAGCGGGGGGGATAGTTCATGTTATCTTGCACCGAAGCGCTAGTACAGGGGTGAATACAAGCGGGTGTGAGAAGTATGGGCTTGAGCTCGAGTGTTTCGGGCGCTCAGCTCTCTACACTATCTCACGGTGTTGTTCTATGATCTAAGCCTTAGCGTGTGATGCTTTTGAATCTCGAATCCTTTGTCCCAAGCCTGGCGCCTCCTTTTATAGGCGAAGGAGAGGCACAAGAGTACATATGTTTAGTGCTAACATGGTCGGTGACGTATGACACCGATGCCAATCATGACGGTGTCACTGTAGAGGTGTACGTCGGCATGGGAGGTCCTGCAACCATCGCGTCGGGAGTTGTTGAAGTGTTGACCAGAGTTGTTGAAGTCCCGCTCGAGGGTCGGCGTGACAGAGCCGAGGGGCGACAGTCGAGGCCTCAGGTCGAGTCGAGGGGGTCGAGGCCCTTCGGATAAGGCTGAATCCTGGGAGATGCGGGGAATGTGTTGACTTTCGAGCCTCGAGGAGGTGCCGGACGGGACACAGTGCTTGGTATGAAATAACAGTGAGGTATGATCTGCGAGATTCTAGGGTATGGGCGGCAAAAGCAGGATTCGACTGCCATACTCACAACTGTTGCTGTAACTATGACCATAGGTTAGGCAGGAGGAGGTAAAATGCATTGAATGCTCCTGGATCTGTACGGGGGGTAGGTAGTCAAGGGTATACTGTGCTTGAGGGCTGCCTATTCGCATGGGCGAAGTTCCGTCCTCGAGGGCGGGCTCATTCACTCGAGCGAAGTTTCGTCCTCGAGGGGTCCCCGAGTTGTACCCTTGAGCGTATAGTCTCGGTTCACGTGGTAGCCCATCGAGTAGGCTGTGGCTTTGGGCTGTCGATGCCTGTTCATGGGGCGGCCCAATATGCCTTAGCCTGTGGGCTTTTGAGAGATAGTGAGGGACGTCGTTGGAGAGTTTGCGTTGCTGACCTCAGGGATTAGTCCTGTTAATCGAGGGTTTGGGGTACCTCTTTCCCAGATCCTCAACAAAGATGGTTAGTTACACTCAGAGGTTGGAGAAGCTAGGCTTCCCAATTGGCCAAGAGTTGGCAACTGATTTCATTCTTTCATCTCTTCCGCCTAGTTATGGAAACTTCATCTCGAATTACCATATGCATGGGGCGAAGAAGGGCTTGAATGAACTATGTGGCATGCTAAAAATAGCAGAGGCTGACATCAAGAAAGCAGGAGGTGACCAAGTGTTGGCAGTTCAAAACAGGCCTAACTTTAAGAGAAGGGAAATTGGAAGAAGAAGGACAAGGCTAAAGATGAGATCTCTAAGCCAAACCAATCATCTTCCAAGGATGAACCACCTGCAAAGAATGATGAATGCTTTCATTGTAAGGGGAAAGGTCACTGGAAGAGAAACTGCAAGGTGTACTTGGCATCCTTAAAGAAGGATGGCGGTAGTAAAGGTACTCTCGCTCATACACTTGTTGTTCATGTTACAGATATTTTCCTCGCTAACTCTTATATCAATTCTTGGGTATTTGATACCGGATCGGTTGCTCATATTTGCAATACGATGCAGGGAATGATAAGAAGTAGAAGCGTGGAGAAAGGAGAAGTTGATTTTCGTGTGGGCAATAATGCAAGAGTTGCTACCTTGAACGTCAGGACGATGCGACTTCCCTTGCCGTCAAGATTTATTTTGGAATTGAATAATTGTTATTTTGTTCCTAGTTTAAGTTGTAACATTATGTCACCTTCATGTTTGATGAAGGATGGTTATTCATTTGCGAGTAAAGACAATGGTTGTGTGATCTCAAAGAATGATGTGTTTGTGGCTTTTGCATCCATTGTGAATGGATTATTTATTTTAAATCTTGATGATGCTCCTGTCTGTAATGTTAGTGCTAAATAGCCTTGGCTTAATGAGTTAAGTCCTACCTATATGTGGCATTATCACTTGGGTCATATAAGTGAGAATCGCATGAAGAGGCTCCATTATGATGGTCTTCTAATTTTGTTTGATTTTGAATCAAACGAGACATGTGAGGCTTGCATGCTAGGCAAGATGACCAAGGCGCCATTCAAAGGAGTTCCTGAGAGGGCGTCTAACTTGTTGGAACTTGTACATACTGATGTATGTGGACCAATGAGCACGACAGCTAGAGGCGGATTTCAATACTTCATAACTTTTACTAATGACTTTAGTAGATATGGATATGTCTACCTAATGAAGCATAAGTCTAAAATATTTGAAAAGTTCAAAGAATTTCAGAATGAAGTAGAGAATCAACATGGCAAGAAGATCAAGTCCCTATGATCTGATCATGGAGGCAAATATCTAAGTCATGAGTTTAGCAATCATCTTAAGAGTTGTGGAATTGTTCCATAGCTTATGCCACCCAGAACACCTCAGAGAAACGGCGTGTCTGAGCGACATAATCGGACCTTGTTGGACATGGTTCAGTCTATGATGAGCCAGCCGGACCTACCTTTATCGTTTTGGGGATACACTCTAGAAACAGCCGATTTCACATTGAATAGGGTACCATGTAAGTCCGTAGTTAAGACACTGTATGAGATGTGGACTGGTAAGAGCCCTAGTTTGTCTTTTCTAAAAATTTGGGGTTGTGAAGTTTATGTCAAATGACTTATATCAGATAAACTAACACCCAAATCAGACAAGTGCTTTTTCATGGGATATCCGAAGGAAACTTTAGGGTATTATGTCTATAATTGGTCGCAGGCAAAGTGTTTGTTACTCGAAACGGTGTTTTCTTAGAGAAAGAGTTTTTCAAAAGAGAAAATAATGGACAAAAGGTGTATCTTGAAGAAGTTCAAGATGAGCCAGTAGGGACTGACTCTACGAGTAATGCTAATGTAGCAGAGCAAGTTGAGACACCCGTGGTAGTGGAGACACCACCACAACCACGAAGATCAGCAAGACTTCACACATTGCGTGGGGATTTGTTATTGTTAGATGATGACGAACCTGCGGATTATGCAGAAGCTATGATGGATCTAGATTCTAAGAAATGGCAAAGTGCCATGAGATCCGAGATAGATTCCATGGGAGATAATCAAGTTTGGAACTTGGTTGACCCGGACCCATAGAGAGTAAATGGATCTTTAAGAAGAAGAAGGATATGGACAGAAATGTTCAGTCTACAAAGCTCGACTTGTCACAAAAGGTTTTCGGCAAGTTCAAGGAATTGACTACGACGAGACATTCTCACTGGTTGCGATGCTTAAATCTATTCGGATCATTCTAGCAATTGCTGCATATTTCGATTATGAGATATGGCAGATGTATGTTAAAACAGCCTTTCTAAATGGGTATTTAGAAGAGGACGTGTATATGATATAGCCCAAAGGTTTTATTGATTCTAATAATGATGAAAAGATATGCAGGCTTAAGAAATCTATTTATGGGTTAAAGCAAGCATCTCAGAGTTGGAATATTTGTTTTGATGAGGTAGTCAAAGGGTTTGGCTTTCGTCAGAATGAAGAAGAACCTTGTGTCTACCAGAAGGTAAGTGGGAGCGCTATTGTGTTTCTGATCTTGTATGTGGATGACATACTATTGATTGGGAATGATATTCCTATGTTGCAATCTATAAAAACTTCACTGAATAATAGTTTTTCTATGAAGGATTTAGGTGAAGCAGCATACATCTTGGGAATTAAGATTTATAGAGATAGGTCGAGAAGGCTAATAGGATTAAGCCAAGACACGTACATTGATAAGGTGTTGAAAGGGTACAACATGGAACAGTCCAAGAAAGGGTTCTTGCCTATGTCACATGGTATGCGCTTTAGTGACAAGAAGTGTCCTTCATCAGATGAAGAGCGCAACCGCATGAGTAAGGTTCCATATGCTTCGGCCGTTGGTTCCATCATGTATGCCATGATATGTACTCGCCCAGATGTCTCATATGCTCTAAGTGTTGCGAGCAGGTTCCAAGTTAATCCGGGTGAACCTCACGGGACGCTTGTGTGACAGAACTGGCCAATTTATTAGAGCACAAGCACATAATTCGCCATTAGGATGGCAAACTACATGATTGAGACCTAATAAACCCAGTAGTCATACCAAAATCTCGAAGGATTTCAAACATTTCTAGCACGACCAAGATCGTAATGAGTTTAGCGTTCACCATTCACAACGTACATAGTTCGCACATAGTTTAAACATCAGAGTTCGAAATAAGTTATTACAAACCAAGTTCAAATTTCAAAATAAAGCAAAAGCGGTTTAGTTCAAATCCACACACACGCTTAGTTCAAATACAGTGCCAGGTTCTTAATCAACATCCAACAAAAGCATTAAGCAGAGAAGAGTGACCATGCCCAAGGTCTAGTCATCTCCCAAGGCGGGATAGAAGCAGTGCTGACAATAGCCATAAAACATCTCACCATCTACAAAAACATGGGAAATAAAACCCTGAGTACGAGAATGTACTCAGCTAGACTTACCCGTCATAAACTAAAAATAAATTGACTCCAAGGAGTATGCAAGGCTGTATAAGTTGGATAGCTGACTCATAAGTTGCGAAAAAGCTTGCATTAAAGCAACAATTATTAAGAACCTTCTAGCAATGTATTTTAATCTGCTTAACCTTATCATGGTACATTAGCACCTGTACTAAACAAGCATGGTAATAATTATTCAACAAGAATAGCAACCAATTCCGGTTGAGTATCTTTCAATCTCAACAGCTCAACCATCTCATCTCTTGTTCAAGTTCTTACTACGATGCCGCTGCTCAAGTCAAGTGTTCACTGTCCAGGAACGATGGCAATTATAATCTATTACTAACCAGCTGGCGGGTATTCCTCACATAAACCACACTCACCAGCCACGGTGAGCTACAGATCACCGACATTCAATTTGGGAAAAGCACGGGATCAACAGGTACCATCGTATCCAGGAACCGCCCGGCTGCCTTATTTAGGGCAACCCTAACGTCGGACTTACTCTCCGCGTAACCCGTGGTCCCCCATCTTCACCAATACGATGCGTACAGCAGGTCGACTCCCGGCCCAAATCAAAATTAGGCTTCGCAGTCAGAACGACTTATCCTTCCAGCTAAATGTGAGGCATAAATTCAATATGACTTGAGGACGTACAACCAACGGGGTCCTAGTTCGACACAGACGGGATAACCTCACCGAACCTCCAGTTCAGTCCCAACACCAATCCCGCCCGGTCTCAATTTATTATCTCCACATGGTTATCCAAGATAACAATGTATTCAACCATTCCAAGTCACCACCTATAACTCGCGGATGATAGGGAATCACCCGACTTCTACCGATCTAGTTAAGCAGGGCTAAGCAGATAATTGCACCTGAACCTAACAGGGTTGAAGGATATACAGTGGCAAGGAATATAAGTAATGCAGCAACGGTATAAAACAACACCTATAACTTAATGCATCAAACAAGTAAAGGACTCAAGTTAGATATTTTGCAAACCACAGGGAGAATGCTCCGGGGCTTGCCTTTTAGGAAAGAGCTTGGCTGGTGGTCGGGACACTCCTGAAGATCAACTTCAGGATCCTCTTCTGCTGCTACTTCCCGCACCAAAGCTTCCTGCTGGCCTTCCTCTTCGGGTGCTCCAGGAACTATCGTTTCGAGCCCTGACGATCCTGTATGATGCATAGTGCATATGAATACCAAGTATATGTAGAAATACAATGCTGATGCTGATGGCAAATGAATGCTCAACTAAGATAAAGGATATGATTTTGAAACATATAAGATAAGCACATGTCATCTGCATTCTCTTCTATCGACAAAACTTAAACAAGCCTCGTATTACAATTACTTGCACACTATAAGGAATTATAAACAACCATTGTTTTGCATACTACCCTCTACTGAACTAAAACCAATAACAGGTAATACGCATCACAAATATCATAAAAAGCATTTTTACACACATGAAACAACAACTTTAAAGCATTATTTATTATTAAAAGAAATCAGGGTATAACTATAACATGACTTTAGACTACTCAAAAAATTCTGTAAAAATTACAGGAGCTTAAGGATGTCTAATGCAGACTACCATAAAAATTTCAGGTTAAAACAGTAAGTAATTTATCCTACACAAAAATAACAAGACAACACAATTCACTAGGCATAAAATACTTTGTATATAGAAAAATATCAAATAACAGATCTCAGAATATTTTTAGATCTAGATTAACATAAAAACATTCTCCAAAAAGTTTCATGCATAAATTCCTTATATATTATTTATTATGAATTATTTATCATCTAATAGAAATAGGCACCATAACTAGATAGAGCAAATTTTCCACAGGACATAGCCTCACAATATTTTTCACAGATAAAGCATGACATAAGAAGACTAATAAACTTGGTCTCACATTTTTTTGAGCAACAGAGAATTACTTATGTATTTTCTAAGATAAAAGCAATTAATAGAGATAAATAAATCTATACAGAAAAGTATCACAAAATCATTTCATATTTTTCATGCATAGATCAAAAGAAAAATACTGCAAGTTGAACCAACTCATTTGGACTAAAAATGAGGAAGTTATGATTTTTCAAAGCTTTTACAAAAATCTGGAATTCATTTTCTTTAAAACCGATAAAGAAAACAGTTTTACACCGGGAACCCTGGACTTTTTGAAAAACAACCGAGCCCTAAAAAGAAACTCGCTAAGTCTGGCTACTTTGCACTTAAAGTCCGACAAAGAACACAAATGATGCCCGCGGTCCACGCGGTGGGGAATGGTCATCAGCGTCGGGATTCCTCGCCGACGGCGAGGTCTCCGGCCGAGCTACGACTACCAAAATGCTCAGCTCGTCAGCGCGAACGCATTGGTGTACAAGATGCAAGCTATGAGCGAGGTTTTGACCAGCGGCCACGCGCGACGGCGGACGGCGGCGACGGTTGACGGTGCGCCGGCCATCTCGAGCCACGGCGGAGCGCGAGAACTAGCCTACAAACTCCAGCAGACCAAGGCGACTCGGAATAGCTAGTCAAAGAGACGAGACACCGACCAAAACGACAACGGCGCTGCACGTCGGCGAGCGGCGGCGCGACCCGCGATGGTGGACGGCCAAAATCCGACGGACTCGAACCCTAATAGGTCCCATTAGCTACACCACCCCACGCTACTCGAGCAGGCGGTCATGATGTGCAAGCTAATTAAGGAGAAAAGGGTTGCTGGCCATGGCGGACCGCGCGGTGGTCGGGCGGCCATGACCGGCGAAAGGGGAACGGTCGATTCGACCTCTACCTTGGGGCTCGAGGGCAGGAATCGTGTGCAGGACGTGGCTCGCTTCGAGGCGAAGCTGCTGGCAAGCTCTGGGCAAAATGTATCAAGGCTATGGGCGCGGCGGCGCTGCGAGCTCACGGTGGCAACAATGGCGGACTCCGCGGCGCGCTCGGGCTCTGGTGGGGGAAAGGAGGGGCGAGAGAGCGTCTGGCTATGGAGAAGTGAGCGAGGGAGAGGTTGACACAGTCGGGGCACCTCGAAGCGGACGCTCAGGCTCGGACAGGCGGAGCGCAGCGTCGGGCATCGGCGAGCGCGTGGCGAGCTTGCGGGGTCAGCCGAGGGCGCGTGGGCGAGCGGTGGGGCCAGGCGAGCGTGGGCGTGCGCAGGCGTGCACGGCGCGTGCGTGCGCGGGGCGGACAATGGACAGCGGCAGCGGCCCGGCGTACGGATGCCACGCGGCCGGTGATGGCGCGGACAGCGTCGCGAGGAAGAAGAAGAGAGGAAGAAGAAGTGACTGGCAGGTGGGTCCCACTGCGCCAAGATTCGTGCAGAACTTGATTAACCCCATATTTTCTAAAATAATCCAAATTTCAAAAAACTTTTAAAAGATGAAATGTTTCTCTTGATGAGTAGAACATTTCACTTTTAAACATCAAAGCCTAATTCTACCTAGAATTTGAATTTCAAAAATGGGGATTTAAAATCCATTTAAAATTAAAAGAAAATCATTTTTATAAACTGTTTTTGACATTTTTGACCCACTTCCAAGCCTTTTCATGAAATGACCCCAAAATAAGTTTTGCTCCAAATAATTTTATCTACAAACTTTATTTAACACTCAACCCCAAACAATCAACCTATCACATAGCTCTAGTTCAAATCAAGGTAAGCACATTTTGATTTTATCATTTCATGTAAATAAATGACTATGCAAATGAGATGATCATGCTCATGATATGCAAGATAATGCTTGCTTAACACCAGGGTGTTACAGCCCTTCCCCCCTTAAAGAAATCTCATCCCAAGATTTGAGTAGACTAACCATTCTTTATGAAAATCAGGATATACTTCTTTTAGATAGTCCTCCGTTTCCCAAGTGGCATCGCTATCGTCATGATTGCTCCAAGAAACCTTGTATTGCCTGACCACACGATTTCTGGTCACTCTGTCTTTGACATCCAAGAGTCTCATAGGTTTCTCTTCATAAGTTAAATCTGAACTTAGCTTAATGTCTTTAACTTTAACGGCTTCTTCGGTTGGAACACGTAGACATTTCTTGAGTTGGGATACATGGAAAACAGGAAACACTGCACTCATCTCTTTGGGCAGTTTGAGCTTATAGGCCCACAATCCTTTTCTTTCTACTATCTGATATGGACCGACATAACGAGGTGCTAATTTTTCTTTTAACACCAAAATGTTGCACTTTCTTCATAGGAGAGACCTTCAGATACACATAATCACCAACATTAAAAGTTAGAGGTCTTCTTCTCTTGTCAGCATAACTTTTCTGATGGGATTGTGTAGCTGCTATGTGTTGTTGAATTGTTTGAACCAGCTCTTCAGCTTCTTTAACAAAGTCAATACCATAATATCTTCTTTCTCCAGGTCCAACCCAATTCACAGGCGTTCTACATCTTCGGCCATACAGTGCCTCAAAAGGAGCCATCTGTATACTCTCTTGGTAACTATTGTTATAAGAGAATTCTGCCAAAGGTAATCACTTCTCCCATGAACCCTTGGATGATAAAACACAAGCCCTCAAGAGATCTTCCAGAACTTGATTCACTCTTTGTGTTTGACCTGAAGTCTGAGGATGATAAGCTGTACTATGATTCAGTTTTGTCCCCAAATCTTTCTGCAAGTGTTCCCAGAAATGAGCGGTAAACTGAGATCCTTGATCAGATACAATTGTCTTGGGAATTCCATGCAAACGGATAATCTCCCTGAGATAAATATCAGCATATTGAGGCGGTCGATAATCTGTACGAACTAGAATAAAGTACACACTCTTGGTAAGTCGATCAACGATTACCCAAATAGAGTCATGCCCTTTTTGAGTGGTGAGAAGTCCAGTAATGAAATCCATACTGATATCTTCCCATTTCCATTTAGGAATCAGCAACGGTTGAAGCATTCCGGCTGGCTTCAAATGAACAGCCTTTATGCGACAACAGATGTCACACCGTGCGACATAAGCTGTAATCTCTTTTCTCATCTTGGTCCACCAAAAATGAGCCTTCAGATCATGAAACATCTTACTACCACCAGGATGAATAGATAACTTTGATAAGTGAGCTTCATCCATGATCTGATTTCTGAGTTCTCTATCTTTTGGTACGACCAGACGATCATCAAACCATAAGATTCCCTTCTCATCCACTCTGAAATGCTTGAGCGGCTGTTTCAACATCTTCTCCTTGATATGACCTATACCCTTGTTAGTTTTCTGACCTTTCATGATCTTGCTTTCAAGCGAGCAACTAATTTGGATGTTACGCAGCACCACAGGATGCATGAGGCCAAAACCATCTGCTAACAAAGGTTGAATAGCATGGCAATGTGATTTTTGACTCAACGCATCTGCGACTACGTTTGCCTTGCCTGGATGATACAATATCTCCATATTGAAGTCCTTGATAAACTCCATCCATCGATGTTGCCTCATGTTCAACTCGAGTTGGGTAAAGATATACTTCAGACTCTTGTGATCAGTGTAGACTTTGCAGAAGTTATCCAACAAGTAATGCCTCTAGATTTTTAGAGCATGCATAACCGCTGCTAGCTCCAAATCATGTGTTGGACAATTCACTTCATGCTTCTTTAACTGGAGTGAGGCATAAGCTATGACTCTCCCTTCTTGCATAAGCACACATCCTAAGCCTATTTTTGACACATCGCAATATACATCAAAAGGTTTCCCTAAATCTGGATGCGCAAGAACAGGAGCAGTGGTCAACAATTCCCACAAGGCACGGAAAGCTATTTCACACTCCTCTGTCCAAACAAACTTCTTCTCTTTCTGCAATAGATTTGTCATAGGTTTGGCAATCTTTGAGAAATCTGGAATGAAACGATGATAATATCCGGCTAGACCAAGAAAACTCCAAACTTCATGCACAGAAGTTGGTGCTTCCCAATTCATAACCTCGTGTACTTTGCTCAGATCTACTGAGATTCCCTCATTAGATAGAACATGGCCAAGGAATTGAACTTTCTTGAGCCAAAACTCACACTTGCTAAACTTAGCATACAGCTTATGTTCCCTAAGCCTTTCTAAAACAATCCTCAGATGTTTGACATGATCTTCTTCATTTTCTGAGTACACCAAGATGTCATCAATAAACACCACCACAAACTTGTCTAACTCTGGCATAAAGACCGAATTCATCAGATACATGAAGTATGCAGGAGCATTTGTTAAGCCAAAGGACATAACAAGATACTCATACAATCCATATCTGGTAGAAAAAGCGATCTTAGGCACATCTTCTGGTCTAATCTTGATCTGATGGTAACCAGACCTAAGATCAATCTTGGAAAACACTTTTGCCTTGGACAACTGGTCAAAAAGAATGTCAATACGGGGTAACGGATACTTGTTCTTAACGGTCACAACATTGAGTGGACGATAATCCACACACATCCGTAGAGATTTGTCCTTCTTCTTCACAAAGATAGCAGGACAACCCCATTCTGAAACACTAGGGCGGATAAGACCCTTGTCCAACAATTCCTTCAACTAATGTTTAAGCTCTGCCAATTCATTTGGTGACATCCGATATGGCCTCCTAGAAATTGGGGCGGTGCCAGGCAGTAACTCTATGCGAAACTCAACATCCCTATCTGGTGGAAGACCTGGAAGCTCTTCAGGAAAAACATCCGGAAACTCACACACGACAGAAATTTTGGGAAGAGGGATCACGCGAGTAGAATAGGATACGCTCTCTAGCTTAAACTTTTGGGGTAACAGCACTTGAAAGGTACCCTCCCCAAGAGGATTTCTGATAGATAGCACCCTATTACCTGTATCGATCACAGCACCCCAGAATTTCATCCAACTCATCCCCACTATGACATCCACTCCTAAGCCAGGTAGAACTATCAAGTTCAATCAAAACCTCCACTTTTCTAGATCTAAGTGATGGGGACGTGATTCCCTGATCTTCCGTCAGATGGAGATAACTATCGTTTTGGTGGAGCACGACACACCGATCCGGCTTCAGATCCAAAGACCCGAACCCTGCAATCTTAGCACCACGACTCCTCTGGTTATCAACCGTGTCTCCAACCGGTTGACCTCACCACGAAGGCTAATCCCTGCCTGCGAAACGAAGAACACAAGCAAGAACTTGAAAGAACGCAACTCAATTAAAGGGATAATCTGCAAATGAATGATTAAGCACTTGAGTTGGGGTTCCACAAACCGATGAACGGCGGCTGTCGATGGACAGAATAATCTAAGCAAAACCCAAAACCTAACGACGGCGGCGGCGTATGTTTATAAAGGACTTAGGGTCGTCGCCTACCCTGGACGCGCCCACTAACAGGCTCATAAACGATACACGGCCCATTGGACCAAAATAAGGTGACGCAGCACCAAGACAGATTCAGAATGTTGACTTACTTCGACAATTCCTGTGGACTCTGAAGAGGTTTTGACGTGAGACCACTTCTATTGGCTTCCTTATGAAGTTAGCTTTCCAACCATATGTAGAACGTCGAAAACGGAGTCCGTATGAGTCCATATGACCAGTTCTAGTCCAGGCTGGTCTGGCAGTCCGAGACAGACGCGAAATCAGCTTGTGTTGCACGCCCTTGCTGGCCCAGCTCGTCTCCAACTCCTCGTCCAAGTTCTTCAGAAGCCTCTCCATTGTTCCTAAGCAATATTAAATCATTAGGTAGTAATCTATTCTCAAAAGTATGAAAAGTATCGCTTAAAAATGAGCTCACCTGTAAATGTAGTTGACGCATTCGAGCTCGGGTCATTGGGCCTTGGAGAGGATCAGCAGGTGCACAAGAAGAAGCGATGTCCTCATCACTAAGGTTGCACCTTGAACTATTTGCTTAGTAGTTATATCAGCCCCAGCTGAACTAACCTTAAATTCAATGCTCAATTCAAGTATCTTTTGATCATGCTTCTGTGCAAATGCTTGACTCATGAAAGAATGCGATGATCCAGAATCAAACAAAACAGCAGCAGGGATTTGATTCATAGAAAAGATACCCGTAGTCACTGGTTCACCAGCAAGAATCTCCTCAATCGAGGTGTTGTGCACACGAGCTTGGTATGGGGCCTGCTGCTTCTTAGGAAAAGGGCAATAACAAGCAAAGTGCCCTGTCTGGTTGTAGTTGAAGCAAGGTCCATTAACAGGTGTCTTGTTAGCACCGGTCAAGCTACTCTGTCCTGGTTTCCCCAGTGGAGCAGGAACTTTGAATGCTCTGTGATGCTTCTGCGGATTCTGAGCTGGATAATTGTTATGTCTTTTCTGCTGCGGGGGCTGAAATCTCGCACCAGACATCGATGGACGATATGGAGTACGGAAAGCAGTTGGGGCTCTTGCCTGAGAAGAACCATCTCCATCATGGGCTCTCTTACGATTCTTGGTGGCAGCATGAACGTTGTTACTATTTTCTTGCATAATATAGTCATTCAAGAAATCATTGAAAGTAACACGGGCAGACGTGCTCATGGTCTTCATCAACTTGGAACTCAAGCCTCTCTTGAAACTAGCTATCTTGTTCTCATCAGTGTTGACAAATTCAGGAGCATACCGACTCAAAGTATTGAAGGCGTGCAGATACTCCTTCACATTATGAGTTCCCATAGTGAGCGACAGAAACTCAGTCTTCTTCATAGCCATCAAACTGGGAGGAATGAAATTCCCCCGGAAAGCACGTACAAAGCAGTCCCAAGTAATAGGAACACCCTGCGGAAAAGTGGTGCGATGTTGCTTCCACCATGTCCCTGCTTGTCCCTCAAGTTGATGGGCTGCATACTCCGCTTTCAGTTCTTCTGTTAACCTTAGAAGACGAAATTTATCTTCCATGGTGTTAAGCCATTCATCTGCTTCAAGTGGCTCAGGAGCATCTTTAAACACAGGTGGTTTAGTGTCCTGAAATTCCTTGAAGCTGCTATACTGATTTTGCTGAGGACCCTGATGAACTTCACGGGCCAAGCTCTCACGAAGAAGCTGCTCCACATTGCACTGGCTACCCAAAAATTGAGCAAACAGCAGCTCCACATTGGTCAGAGGTAGGGGTGGCACACCACGTGCAGTGTTATCAGCACCCTCTTCAGCACCACCACTACCATTACCACCTGAACCACTACGGGTAACTGGCATCTGCATATTTCAGCAATAAGTATTTAGTAGGTGAATGTTGTCATAATGCGAGGTGAATGTAAAAATCATGCCAAACTGAATTTATCGAGGGAATTAATTTCGCACAATAAATAGAGGCACAATAATTCCAATTTTCACATCACAACATCACTACTAATATTAATTCAAACCATCGCAAAGCGTCTTACAACATCCACATTTTGCTAGCATACATACATTGGACTTTTTAAAGTTGTACGGATATCGCCACATCAACACCATGTTCCAACATTACATCAAAGTCTTGATAGCATGCAAAAGGGTTACATGACCACCCAACAAGAACGCAAAAGAACAACAAGAGACTCGCGATCATCAACAAGGCTACTCTCCATTGTTGCTACTCTCACTAGAAGCACCGTTCATAGCCCTTCTAGCTGCTACTAAGGCTGCTCTCAGCTGACGGATCTCTTCCTGCTTCCTATGCACCTCCTCGTGAAGACTAGCATTGTAAGCATGAACGTCCTCCACATCCTCTAACACCTGCTGCTGACGGATGCTAAGACGATGAAACTCGGACCAGGCTTCATCCCTAGCCTGAGCCATCTTCTGGCTCTCCAGCACAACCTTGTCTCGATGCTGAGACACACGGGATACCTCCTCCTATGAGCGCTGAAGCTCACATGTCAACTCACGCTTCTCCTTGCGTGCATCAGCTCGAGCCTCCTTGAATTCCTTACTCAGACGAAGTGCCTTAGTCTCCATGTTGACATAGGCCCTCATCATTGCAAATATAGCACTCATGGCAGGCGTGTAGCTGCCCTGCGCCTCCTCAGGACCTGCCTCCAGTGGGTTTCCCTTAGCATGTGGCCACCTAGAAAGGCGGTGAGCAAAGGGAAACACTCCAGGAAAAGCCTGGGCAAGCTGGTGAGGGATCTCCTCCATCAGATGCTCCACCATATCAAAAGCTGCAAACATGGCACCCGTCTTGGCAGTCCTGCCCGCACCAAAACAGCGCCACCCAACCCAGTGGGGGTCACCATCCAATGGTGGGACAACTACCTCCACCTGAGCCTTTCCATAGTTCACCAAGTCATCCTTGTCCCAGTAGTAGTGAGGCTCCATGCCCACCGTGTACCCAGCGTTGGAGAGAATCCTCCAAAGAAGGCTAGGCATGGCGTGCTCCTCAAGAAAAGTGTCCACCTCCCTTGGTGCCGACTCACGGACAGCCAAAGGACCATGGGGCACTCCTCCTCCAGTGGACTTGCGAGCAGTCTGCTTGGTTCTTGGCATCTGTCCAAAAATTTTATATCCCATAAGTTATAATTTTAAAGAAATGAGACAATTTATTTATAAGGGAAGGAACCATGAATGTATGAATGAGCAATTTTAACCATGACGCATGCACGTCACATATGTCCTCACGAACTAATAATCTAACGCTCTATGCGGTGGCATACATCATTCTCTCATTTATACGTAACTACATCGTTCTACCGTTCGCGGTTAGTGTACTTGCAGAAAATTCATTTCAGCCCATATCCCATATGAATGCAATTCGACGTAAAAATTCACGCACCTTCCGAACAAGGTGAAAACACCGATTACTTACTACCCCAACAAGTCGCGCAGAAGACGACACCGCCAGAAGACAGTCCCAACATGGGATACCTTCATATAAACATGTGTGCAACATGTGAATAATCCGGCATCAATAAGCACTCCCCTAGACTGGCATTGCATCCAATCATGCTCTCACAACTCACACTTACCAGGGCGTAGAGGCAATTTGATCCATACATTACCACTCAAGTGAATGGCACCCATACGACTCCGTCATTGTATAGGCAACGACAAAACAGAAAATATGATGCAATTTCCCCCAAGTTAGTACTTAATTAAGCCACCTGAATCCTATTGGGCATAAAGGATATGACCACTGGCACACTCTAGTTTTCAAAACCATAGATTTGAACGCCTATATACACCTATACTTTTTATAAATACTTTTTGCAAAATAAAAACTCTTTTATTTTAAATACTTGTGAACAGTAACACGCTAAACCTGCTCCGATGCCAGCTGTGACAGAACCGACCAATTTATTAGAGCACAAGCACATAATTCACCATTAGGACGGCAAACTACATGATTGAGACCTAATAAACCCGGTAGTCATACCGAAATCTCGAAGAATTTCAAACATTTCTAGCACGACCAACATCATAATGAGTTTAGCGTTCACCATTCACAACGTACATAGTTCGCACATAGTTTAAACATTGGAGTTTGAAATAAGTTATTACAGATCAAGTTCAAATTTCAAAATAAAGTGGAAGCAGTTTAGTTCAAATCCATACACACGCTTAGTTCACATACAGTGCCAGGTTCTTGATCAACATCCAACAAAAGCATTAAGCAGAGAAGAGTGACCATGCCCAAGGTCTAGTCATCTCCCAAGGCAGGATAGAAGCAGTGCTGACAATAGCCATAAAACATCTCACCATCTGTAAAAACATGGGAAATAAAACCCTGAGTACGAGAATGTACTCAGCTAGACTTACCCGTCATAAACTAAAAATAAATTGACTCCAAGGAGTATGCAAGGCTGTATAAGTTGGATAGCTGACTCATAAGTTGCGGAAAAGCTTGCATTAAAGCAACAATTATTAAGAACCTTCTAGCAATGTATTTTAATCTGATTAACCTTATCATGCTACATTAGCACCTGTACTAAACAAGCATGGTAATAATTATTCAATAAGAATAGCAACCAATTCCGGTTGAGTATCCTTCAATCTCAACAGCTCAACCATCTCATCTCTTGTTCAAGTTCTTACTACGATGCCGCTGCTCAAGTCAAGTGTTCACTGTCCAGGAACGATGGCAATTATAATCGATTACTAACCAGCTGGCGGGTATTCCTCACATAAACCACACTCACCAGCCACGGTGAGCTACAGATCACCGACATTCAATTTGGGAAAAGCGCGGGATCAACAGGTACCATCGTATCCAGGAACCGCCCGGCTGCCTTATTTAGGGCGACCCTAACCTCGGACTTACTCTCCGCGTAACCCGTAGTCCCCCATCTTCACCAATACGATGCGTACAGCAGGTCGACTCCCGGCCCAAATCAAAATTAGGCTTCGTAGTCAGAACGACTTATCCTTCCAGCTAAATGTGAGGCATAAATTCAATATGACTTGAGGACGTACAACCAACGGGGTCCTAGTTCGACACAGACGGGATAACCTCACCGAACCTCCAGTTCAGTCCCAACACCAATCCCGCCCGGTCTCAATTTATTATCTCCACATGGTTATCCAAGATAACAATGTATTCAACCATTCCAAGTCACCACCTATAACTCGCGGATGATAGAAAATCACCCGACTTCTACCGATCTAGTTAAGCAGGGCTAAGCAGATAATTGCACCTGAACCTAACAGGGTTGAAGGATATACAGTGGTAAGGAATATAAGTAATGCAGCAACGGTATAAAACAACGCCTATAACTTAATGCATCAAACAAGTAAAGGACTCAAGTTAGATATTTTGCAAACCACAGGGAGAATGCTCCGGGGCTTGCCTTTTAGGAAAGAGCTTGGTTGGTGGTCGGGACACTCCTGAAGATCAACTTCAGGATCCTCTTCTGCTGCTACTTCCCGCACCAAAGCTTCCTGCTGGCCTTCCTCTTCGGGTGCTCCGGGAACTATCGTTTCGAGCCCTGACGATCCTGTATGATGCATAGTGCATATGAATACCAGGTATATGTAGAAATACAATGCTGATGCTGATGGCAAATGAATGCTCAGCTAAGATAAAGGATATGATTTTGAAACATATAAGATAAGCACATGTCATCTGCATTCTCTTCTATCGACAAAACTTAAACAAGCCTCGTATTACAATTACTTGCACACTATAAGGAATTATAAACAACCATTGTTTTGCATACTACCCTCTACTGAACTAAAACCAATAACAGGTCACACGCATCACAAATATCATAAAAAGCATTTTTACACACATGAAACAACAACTTTAAAGCATTATTTATTATTAAAAGAAATCAGGGTATAACTACAACATGACTTTAGACTACTCAGAAAATTCTGTAAAAATTACAGGAGCTTAAGGATGTCTAATGTAGACTACCATAAAAATTTCAGGTTAAAACAGTAAGTAATTTATCCTACACAAAAATGACAAGACAGCACAATTCACTAGGCATAAAATACTTTGTATATAGAAAAATATCAAATAACAGATCTCAGAATATTTTTAGATCTAGATTAACATAAAACATTCTCCAAAAAGTTTCATGCATAAATTCCTTATATATTATTTATTATGAATTATTTATCATCTAATGGAAATAGGCACCATAACTAGATAGAGCAAATTTTCCACAGGACATAGCCTCACAATATTTTTCACAGATAAAGCATGACATAAGAAGACTAATAAACTTGGTCACACATTTTTCTGAGCAACAGAGAATTACTTATGCATTTTCTAAGATAAAAGCAATTAATAGAGATAAATAAATCTATACAGAAAAGTATCATAAAATCATTTCATATTTTTCATGCATAGATCAAAAGAAAAATACTGCAAGTTGAACCAACTCATTTGGACTAAAAATGAGGAAGTTATGATTTTTCAAAGCTTTTACAAAAATCTGGAATTCATTTTCTTTAAAACAGATAAAGAAAATAGTTTTACACCAGGAACCCTAGACTTTTCGGAAAACAACCGAGCCCTAAAAAGAAACTCGCTAAGTCTGGCTACTTTGCACTTAAAGTCCGACAAAGAACACAAATGATGCCCGCGGTCCACGCGGTGGGGAATGGTCGTCAGCGTCGGGATTCCTCGCCGACGGCGAGGTCTCCGGCCGAGCTACGACTACCAAAATGCTCAGCTCGTCAGCGCGAACGCATTGGTGTACAAGATGCAAGCTATGAGCGAGGTTTTGACCAGCGGCCACGCGCGACGGCGGACGGCGGCGACGGTCGACGGTGCGCCGGCCATCTCGGGCCACGGCGGAGCGCGAGAACTAGCCTACAAACTCCAGCAGACCAAGGCGACTCGGAATAGCTAGTCAAAGAGACGAGACACCAACCAAAACGACAACGGCGCTGCACGCCGGCGAGCGGCGGCGCGACCCGCGATGGTGGACGGCCAAAATTCGACGGACTCGAACCCTAATAGGTCCCATTAGCTACACCACCCCACGCTACTCGAGTAGGCGGTCATGATGCGCAAGCTAATTAAGGAGAAAAGGGTTGCTGGCCATGGCGGACCGCGCGGTGGTCGGGCGGCCATGACTGGCGAAAGGGGAACGGTCGATTCGACCTCTACCTTGGGGCTCGAGGGCAGGAATCGTGTGCAGGACGTGGCTCGCTTCGAGGCGAAGCTGCTGGCAAGCTCTGGGCAAAATGTATCAAGGCTACGGGCGCGGCGGCCCTGCGAGCTCACGGTGGCAACAATGGCGGACTCCGCGGCGCGCTCGGGCTCTGGTGGGGGAAAGGAGGGGCGAGAGAGCGTCTGGCGATGGAGAAGTGAGCGAGGGAGAGGTTGACGCAGTCGGGGCACCTCGAAGCGGACACTCGGGCTCGGACAGGCGGAGCGCAGCGTCGGGCATCGGCGAGCGCATGGCGAGCTTGCGGGGTCAGCCGAGGGCGCGTGGGCGAGCGGTGGGGCCAGACGAGCGTGGGCGTGCGCAGGCGTGCACGGCGCGTGCGTGCGCGGGGTGGACAGCGGACAGCGGCAGCGGCCCGGCGTACGGATGCCACGCGGCCGGTGACGGCGCGGACAGCGTCACGAGGAAGAAGAAGCGAGGAAGAAGAAGAGACTGGCCGGTGGGTCCCACTGCGCCAAGTTTCTTGCAGAACTTGATTAACCCCATATTTTCCAAAATAATCCAAATTTTGAAAAACTTTTAAAAGATGAAATGTTTCTCTTGATGAGTAGAACATTTTACTTTTAAACATCAAAGCCTAATTCTGCCTAGAATTTAAATTTCAAAAATGGGGATTTAAAATCCATTTAAAATTAAAATAAAATCATTTTTATAAACTGTTTTTGACATTTTTGACCCACTTCCAAGCCTTTTTGTGAAATGACCCCAAAATAAGTTTTGCTCCAAATAATTTTCTCTACAAACTTTATTTAACACTCAACCCCAAACAATCAACCTATCACATAGCTCTAGTTCAAATCAAGGTAAGCACATTTTGATTTTATCATTTCATGTAAATAAATGACTATGCAAATGAGATGATCATGCTCATGATATGCAAGATAATGCTTGCTTAACACCCTGGTGTTACAGATTATTAAGAACATCCTAAAGTACTTACGAAGGACTAAGGATGTGTTCCTAATCTATGGAGGTGAGGAGGAGCTCGTTGTAAACGGTTACACCGATGCAAGCTTCCAAACCGATGGGGATGATTCACTATCTCAATCAGGTTTTGTTTTCACAGTAAATGGTGGTGCAGTTAGTTGGAAAAGTTCCAAGCAGGAGACGGTGTCCGATTCTACAGCAGAAGCCGAGTACATTACAGCTTCTGGCGCTGCAAAGGAAGGTGTTTGGTTAAGGAGGTTCCTCATTGAGCTTGGTATGTTTTCGAATGCATCGGGCCCATTGAATTTACATTATGATAACAATGGGGCGATTGCATAGGCTAAGCAGCCTAGGGATCACCAGAAGAACAAACATGTACTCCGAAAGTTTCATCTCATTCGAGAGTTTGTGAAACGAGAAGAGATCAAATTGTGCAAAATACATACGGATTTGAATGTAGCAGATCCTTTGACAAAGGCTCTTCCACAGCCTAAGCATGAGGTGCACATGAGGTCTATGGGATTACACATCTAAGAGATTAACTATAGTGCAAGTGGGAGACTGTTGGGAATATTCCCTAGAGCTAATCATTTAGATGTTGATATTCCGATTGTATCCATGATTAATAAAGTGTTCATTGAATATCCATTAAAGACAAATTGTATTGATTAGCAATTATATGAATTGTTTTGTGGAAGTCTTTACTTGCATGGTTATTCTAAAGTTATCCTTGGTTGGCGTTCTTGTGAGAACACACTTGAATATTAGACCAGCACATGTATTAGTTGATGGCTATGTTTCACAAGTCATGGACATGGAGATATCAAACTAATAATGTGGGCACATGTGAGACATGTAGGCTGGACTGACCTGACATGAGAGTCTCTATTCACATCATGTACGTTATGTCCTTAGACCTAAGATTGTGGTATGTACTCAAGATGTGAAACGGCCTACTTAGGGACTATCAAATGCTGCTCCGTAACTGGGTAGTTATAAATATGGTCATCGGGTGGTCGAAAGCATGCTATGAGACATAGACAATCAAGATGGAATTTGCCCCTCTCTACGCGAGAGAGATATCACTGGATCACTCGAGTGATTGGATCAACAAAAGCATGGCCGTGCTTGGGTTAAGTGTTAACCCACGAGTTGAACCATATATCGAGTGGCAAAGGAAATAACTTATAAGTGGTCATAGTGGTTCGTCTGATATGATCTTTGTGTATGCATAGGAGTTGTCACGACTTGCTAGAGGCCACTGTCAACTATTGGGCAAGTAGGAGTACTCGGCCCATGTCAATGTGTGCGTGAACCCATAGGGTCGCACGCTTAAGGGGCTGGAAGCCTAATTCGGGTTGGACTCGAATTAGACAAGGCTTAGGGTTACTAATGGGCCTCTAACTCATGAGCTCATTGGGGACGCCTATATAAGCAAGGGGTAGGGGCGCAGTCAGGGTTACACACGCTTTTGGCAGATGCCGTCGCCCTCCCCATGCTCGTGCCTTCTACTCCTTGCGGACCTAGCAGTCCGGAGGTGCATCGCTTCTTCCCTGCACGTGTGGGATTCCTTAGAGGTGCTGCATCTGGAGCACTGGGATGAACCGCGTGAGAGGATTGAGGTAACGGATGACCACACAACTGCACTGCCTGCTATGACACATACGACTACATCGAGTCATCTTCCACTGCACTTGCGCGTCTAGTGGTAATCCTGTAACCTATAACTAGCAGTAGATCCTGGTTTATGAGGCCAAAAAGTTTTGTTTTCTGGCTACTGTAGCACCCTCATAACCCTTCAGGGACTCTTCTATTCTAGATTTCACTATGTATTGTCTCCGTCATGATGATGTTGTCTACAAGCAAAATTCAATTGGATATCGGTTGTTCCTCATGACCAGCTTCTATGTGAGTTTGTACTGAACCCTTATACACACTTTTTTCTTGTTTTTTCTGAAATTAGATGCCATTTTAATCTTTTTGCTTTTTTTATTTCTCCATGAGCTGCTAAAAGATGTTAAAAGCGTCTATACCCATGATAGAAAAACTGAGACTCCGAAATTCACTTTATTAAGAAATGCCCTTGAGCATGAAGTGGAGCATTATCCTGGTTTTTCCTCAGGAAAACTGGTTCGTATATATTCTCATTGCAAATGTTTACATAACCATGTTGCAATTGTGTCACATCCCATGTTGCAAATGGTGTATAGTGTTTTTTAGACAGCAACTATTTTTTGTTTTGTTTACTCAACCGATGCATCATACTCAATGCAGATATTTTTTTGTTTACTGCATCAATAGAATTCAAAAGTGGATTGATATCCTGGACTCCATTGACTATGAGTGGGCAGACACCGACCCTGCAGACCGACATGGTCCCATTTAGAGAAGATCCCCATCATGAGTGCTGTATTTAGGAAGGTCGCCAACAAAAAATTCCCTTCATTTGAAAGATGGGGCAGGCCATACATCAATGTCCCAAAACAAGCCGGGCCTAACGATTGCAAGTTCTTCCTTTGGAAATATATGGAATTTTGGGACGGCACTGAGCTGAAGATTGATATCAATCCGGTGAGCATTTCCTTCTTTTTTTGTTGCCCCACATTTTATTTATATGATCAACATGTTCTAATAACATTTTTCACAGTCTCAAATGTTGTTTTTCCTTCTTTTGTGGTGTTTTCAGTTTTAGGGCATGATATACAGGCTAGAGCTCATGCACTACTTGATGTTTCATCCATTGAACTAGGCTAATCTCCCTAACGAGCTAGATGACTATAGGATTGGCGAAAGGAAGTTAGATTTTGATTCCCAGCAGTGATGAACTTTCAGGACTTGTTTGTTTTTGGTTTCATTTGTCTATGACTTTTTTCAGTAGTGTGCACATTTTTGTGATGGATGTTATCTGTCTATGTAATAGTTTTTGAAAATTATGTGTCATAAGTTGCAACTCCTCCAGCACTCGTGTTGTAATCGGTTCAAACACTAGTTGTAAATTGCATCTCCTCCCTGATGACATCTAAATGATGCAGCAAATTTGTTATTAATAAGGTTGCTTCTGTGTCATAACTTTTGGAGTGTTTTTACTGTACATATGTTGTACATATTCGTTACTCTATCAATTTTCTAGAAAACTTAGTTGAGGTTCGAAGTGGTCGTCATGCTAACGATAATTAAACCATGATGCAATTCGTATTCCACTATGTATGCAATTGTGTCACATTCGATGTTGCAAACGGTGTACAATATGGGTTCAGTTTTTGTATTTATTTCTGTGTCATTCTATTGAAATTTTTTTGTCTATTGTCCATCCATAGAAAAGAATTATCCTTTTGTATTTGTCCTTGTACCGTTGTCTATTGTCCTTCTATAGAAAAGAATTTGTCTTTTTGTCTTTTGTCCTTGTGTTGTTCTATAGAAAAATTTTTGTCTATTGTCCTTCATAGAAAAGAATTATCCTTTGTGTCATTCTAGGCTAAACATGTTGCAATTCGTGGTCCACCGTGTTGCAATGGCTTCACACATCGTGTTGCAAATGGTATACAAGAGGTTTGCAATATTGTATTATCCTGTTTCGCATCATTATTTTTCATTTTTTTGCCAGGTTCTATGATTATGTTTGATGTTTTTACAGAAACACCATGCATCAACTAATTTTAACTAGGTAGCAATTGTACATGTTGCAATTGTGTACTGAGATAAGTTGCAACTGGGTCACATAGGATGCTGCAACTGTATATAACAAGTGTGCAATTATGTTTTGACCTGAGACTTTTTGCCAGGATTTCTTTCATCATATTTGGTGTTTTTCCAGAAGCAGCAATTAGCAATTATTCAGAATCAAACAATCATGTCTTTAAAAGATGTAATCATATAGTTTTTAATTTATACAAATGTAAGCTCTAATTTGTACAGGTTTATAATATACACATGCACTGTGTTTTTACAGGAAGAAAACATAAATGGAGGTTTTGTTGCCTTTTGGCCGAGCACTCTTTACTCATTCACAGCGGAGCTCTTCCACCACGTCCTCTTGTTGTTGATCCTCTTTCTCTCCCTCTTCCAGGCCCTTTCTGCATAGAGCTGCTTGGTTGTGTCTCAGAATCTTCAGCAACATCTACAACACTTTCTTCATGTAGATCCCTTACCATCTTTGGCCGCCCTCTCTTTCTTGGAGGCTCAGCGTTTGATTTAGCACTCTTTCCACGGAGACGCATTTCTACTGCTTTGCTTTGATCTGGGTTTAGAGGACAAGTCATGACATAGTGCATACCCTTGACCCTACAACCACTGCATTGCCTTTCTCCATAGTTTTCCTTGTCATACGTGCTGAATGTGTTACCGTCATGTGGAGGCTCAACTTCATGTTTCCTTTTCTTTTCTCTACCTTTTGTGCGTGCTACCGGTGGCTCAATCAGCAACAATCCATTATGCAACAGCGCAGATGATGGCTGCGATCTGGCACTACCATGATCAGGTTGTGTTGTTGTGAACGCTGATCCAGTTCCGATGGCCCACTGCCATGTGACCTGATAGCTGTCATGTTATCATTAGCAGGGTGTGTTGTTCTCTCCACTGATTTAGCTGTTGACGGTCCACTGCCTGGAGACCCATCAGTTGTCGTGTTATGATTACCAAGGTTTGATATTCTTGCCATTGAGTCAGTTGCTGACGGCCCACTGCCTGGCGACCCATCCTCCGTGCTTCTTGCATACATCTCAATCCCTGGGATGATTATGTCCAGCTGCCTATTTGTTTCTTGACATGCCTGATCTGACCTACCTCCCACCCTCCCGAGCTTCATCAACTTTGGTAGCAAGCTGGACATCCGGGTGAAACATCCTCAATTTTCCACGAAGGGAAAACACACAGAATGGCGG
>CM041646.1:28672263-28722687 GCA_023333625.1 Bothriochloa decipiens
TCACCCGCAAAATCATGATGTGTTGCAATACATGTGCAGGGAGGGGGTGCACGCACCATGCAAATCTCAGTTTCAATCAAGCTAATCCCATGTAAATTGAACCATTCAAGTCACTTCCACAGCAGATCGATTTGAAAACAAACAAGTCTCAATATACAGGGGAGTTTTGAGTGAGAGCTTTTACCGGGTAGAAGAGCTGGCTGGCATCTGGGGTGACCATGTCCTTGGGAGCCAACGTGCATCCAAATCGGGGTGGAAGGTTGATTCATAGCTATTGTCGTCGGGGGTCGCCCGGTGGTCGATGGCGGCGGGGGAAGCCCCGTGGTCGACGACGACGGGGGAAGCCCGGTGGTCGACGACGGCGGGGGAAGCCTGGGGGTCGACGACGACGGGGGAAGCCTGGGGGTCGACGACGGCGAGGGAAGCCTGGGGGTCGATGACGGCCGAGGATCTCTCCGATGAAGTCGAATCAAAGCATTGAGCGCCTCCGATGCAACCGCGAGTGGATCAGGCAGGGCTTCCGCCCGAATCGTCCCAGTTTCCGCAAGGATCACTAGGGCGTGCGATCCTGCATCGACGTGCGACGGCGGTGACGGCCTCATCTCACGAGATCTGAGGCGGGGAGGCGGTGGCGCGGCTCCGGCGGCGGCGGCGGCGCCGTTGTTGCGAGAGGAGGGTTGGGGGATTTTTTTCCTTCGGTGTTTTTGTGTTTGAATTTTGTCCGGTTGCTTCTTACTTGCCGGTTAAGAGACACCCGTGCACATACATCGGACCGATCGTGTTCAATTGGTGCTCGATTCGGACCCACGTACAGGCCTGCTGCGTACGTATGTACGTGTTGCAACTGGGAAATAACAAGTTTAAAAACGGGAGACAGCAAGAGTTGCAATTGGTTCGCGGCCTAGTGCTGGCGGCTGCGTACGCACATCCGTGTTGCATTCCGCACACAACTACGTTGGCAAACAAGAAACCCATCATATTGCAATTGGAGCGCGGCGGTCGGATGCGTGGACGGATGGTGGTGCGGGCGTGCTACGCGGCCCACGTGCGTACGCCTGGTAGACGCATACGCGGCCCACACGCAACATTTTGCGCGGCCCACGGGCGTACGACCGGGTGAGTGACCGCGGTCGTGCATGCGCGCCCGATGCCGCGCCCGACTACAGGGTTTGTGCATTTGCTATAGCAAATACACCTATATATATATACATAACGGCAGCGCAATTCTACACCTGGGTGTAGCGTAGCTTATTCTACACTAAGGCACAAAATACTGAGAAATACTAGCCGTGAATACTGAGTAATACTAGTTCGCGGTCAGTATGAGTCAATACGCGTCAGTATTACACGTCAGTATTATAAAAATACTGATATGTGGGATAATTACTGAAATTTATTTAGTATAACATCAGTAGCTAAAACCGACCTCGAAGTACTAGATAATACTGAATCGTGCCCAGTATCAGTCAAGTATGCGTCAGTATCATGAAATACTGAATATTACTGACTCATGTGTACTGGATTGGTTCAGTATAACAGTTTGACGTAGAATAACTATACTACATCCAGGTGTAGAATAGCATTTGTATATATATATATATATACTGGATTGGTTCAGTACAACAGTTTGACGTAGAATAACTATACTGCATCGAGGTGTAGAATAGCATTTGTGTATGTGTGTATATATATATATGTCGCCAAGACACGACGACAAATCGCTGGACCAAAGAAGCTAACGGTGTACCGAACCATTTCAATGCCAGTGTCGTATATATGCATGCTCTCCGATGCTCCTAGTAGTTTAGCGTCCGCATGAAGCCACCTCGTCCATCTATATTATCGAACAAATGATGCCCATGTGAAGCATGCAAGGGCGCAAGGCCGATGCAGGGCGATGTGCGGCGATTCTTTGACTAAGAGGGACTTTGCAAGCAGAGGTTATCAGGCAGATTCTAGGAAAAGTTTTACAATCTGGAACTACTGTTGGGTCGTGACAAATTCTGCCCCATTTGAAATGAAGCCCATTTGCCAAGCGGGGTACAGTAGAAATTGTTCGAATGGAGTTCTCCCGGCGGTGGGGCGGTCGGAAACGAGTTGAGTCAATAACACACTACCTCATTTCAGCACATCATGGCTAGGCGGCAGTGATGCCTCTGCCGGTGCTTCACCCGACAAAGATAAGGTTTAAAAGAACACAAAAAAGCAATTCAACAAGCTTGCTCGCTGGAGCATGCTCGCCACCCCCGCCACCATCGCCACCATGCTCGATCGCTGCCTACGGCAGCCACTACATCAAGCAGTTCATCCGAGAAAAAAAAATCATGCATCACAATGACAGAGGCATTCAACACATCATTGAATAACTCTCTAAAAATCGATTTGTACATCACAGACAAAGGAGCAGGGTTCAACAATTCACAAAATAACTCGTCTACAAATCTCGATTCATACAACATAGAGGGAGGGGACGAGAGGAAGCCAGGAGAGGGAGAGTGGAGATGTCGTCGGCAGGCTCCAACACCAGATCGGAGGCCGCATTTTCGATCACCGCACCCTTGATGTCGGATCTGATGAGAGAGAGGAGAGAGAGTATGGCGGAGAGAGGAGAGAGCATCAGGAAAGGAGATGGCTGGGAGAGAACACACCGTGAGTTGTGAGGGAGAAGAAACTACAGATCTGGGGAGGAGGAGCTCCTCCAAGGCAAGCCACTGCGGGGCGCTGGCGCCCTCTCTTTCTACGTCGACTGAGGGTGCCTCCACGTTGGCGTGTGGCTCGGGGGCGGCGACGGAGGAGGCGGCCATGCCGCGCAGGCACTGCTGTAGGCGACGGCGCACGCATAGGTGAAGAAGCTGCGACGGCGGTAGGAGGTGGTGGGCGCGAGGGGCGTCAGGGAGAGGAACGTGGACGGAAGAGGGGAGATGAACGGGCACTGGTGTAAGGTCCTAATGGCTAGAGGGGGTGAATAGCCTATAAAAATTTCTTGCAACGCAATAAAACAACAGGTTAGTACTTAAGATGGTGAAACTCTTCTAGCACTAGCTCAACTAAGCTATGTAAGTCACCTACACAATTCTAGCAAGAGACTATGATCACTAAGCACAACAACAAGCCTAGGTTGCTATCTTACTCCTAGTGAACAAAGAAACTATAACCAATTACCACTAGAGAGCTAAACTAGCAACACTAGCCAAGATAAAATTATGAAAATAAGTGCAAGAGAGGGGATTGGATTGTTATACCGCTGATGTAAAGGTGATGAACCAATCAATAACAATCACAAGCACAAGAATGAATCCTCGGAAATCAAGATGACACAATAATTTTTTACCGAGGTTCACTTGCTTCCCGGCAAGCTAGTCCTCGTTGTGGCGATACACCCACTTGGAGATGTGCCCGCTAAATGGTGTCACCTAGCCAAACCCGCAGCCTCGGGTACATCCAAGGTACAAGCAATCCACTAGAGTAGCCAATTGTGATCTTCCACGGGGAAGGATGAAAAACCCCTCACAATCCACCGGTGTGGCCTTGAACAATCATGAACTCGAGCTCAACCACCGTCGTTGCTCCAAGCCGTTTAGGGTGATGGGAATCACCCAAGAGTAACAAGAAATCTGCAGCAAACTCAAAGAACAAGTGCCTCTAGATGCAAACACTAAGCAAATGCACTTGAACCTCACCGCTCTCTTTTGAATCAAGCAATGAGAGGAGTGGAGGGAGTCTCTTCAGCTCAAAGAGTGCTCTAGGATGTTAGAATAGGCAAGAGATAGGTCCCATGGCCACCCAAGGGGCTATTTATAAGCCCCACCTCAAAATCCAACCGTTACTCATTCAAATCACTAGCCTCGACACCATCGGACGCGTTAGACGCCAAGTGTCGGACGCGTCCGATGCGTGCAACTCCATGCCGCGCTGAAGTGACCGTTGGAGCTCCGAACATGTCCAACGCGTTGATCCAACGTCCGGAGCTCAGTCCAATTTGCTGTGTTGCGTCCGTCGTTACACTGACACATCCGATGCTCCTCAGAGCCAGCGTCCAACAAGTAGAGGAAAACCAGGCTCGCCATGTCACCTTCGTCGGAAACTGACGTTCCGCGTTCGACGCGCAGTGTTAGCCACATCCGTCGGTCCTCGTCTTCTTGGCATGATAGACCACAACACGTCGAACGTGCAGCCAGCGTCCGACGCTCGGCACGCCAGCATCCGATGCCTCTACTACAGCTCTCGTCAATCCAATTTCAACTGTATTGCCTTATGTGCCAACACCAAGTGTACACATCCAAAGTGTATGTGTGTTAGCATTTTCCAAACCATTTTTCAAGGCAATTATGTTAGTGCTCTAGATCCTAATGCATATGCTCAATGATTAGACCTAGGAGGCACTTGAACGTCGAGATAACTGTGACTTTCCCTCTTGATAGTATGGCTATTTATCCTAAATGTGATCACACTCACTAAGTGTCTCGATCACAAAACTGAAAAGCCCTAACAAGCAAACCTTTTCCTTGATCTCCATGGGGCTCTTCTCGATACCTCCGAAGCTCGATCATGTCACATGTGCACCAAGTCGATCACCATGATCATGTGGTCATCTCCATGCCGCCTAGCTCCCTTATCACTTATGTTGCTAATATATTTCTACATTCAATTAGTAAAACCGTTAGCAACTTGGTGTGTCATCAATTAGCTAAAACCAAACAAGAGCTTTCAATCTCCCCCTTTTTGAAAATTGATGGCAACCTTCACAAAGATATGGAAATTAAATTCAATTGATGAAATTAAATTGCTTGTCCAATGCATTTTGGTCATGAAGAAAAAATTGGACAACCATTTCAATTTCGGTTTTGGTAGAATAGCTCCCCCTACATATGTGCTTTCATGTGTTTGGTTCAATTCATCACATATGTATGGATAAGAATTGTGGGAGAGTTATTTCTACCAAAATGATGCTAAGGTTTATGGAATGGACCTTTGAAGTGTGATACCAATTGGAGTGCGGGATAATAAACCGTCCTTACCACCATTGTAGCTAGACATAGATCAAAACTCAAGATACCTTGTGAGATCAACATTATAAACACAATATCTTTATTTGCATGAAAAAAACACTATGTCTAGTTACCACATATGCATACTAGTACTTCATATCATCATTCAAGTTCTACACTAGCATACAACATCCAAGCATAAATATTGAATTTAAATTTTGCGATGCAACATTTCATCATGATAATGCACATACAAATGCAATAAATAGTCCATGAGCTTGCTCCCCCGATGTGTGTGCTCAAATTTTAATTGAACCCCTTCTATTGCCATATCTTACCTTTGTGATTTACTTATCCCCCTTTGTCAACAATCACCAAGAAGTGTGCAATATTAAGAGAGAATTAAGTCAAACAAAAATATGGAGAGGATCAAAATTATTGTTTAGTCTAGATCACGTGCTTAGATTATGTAACTTGGTTTGAACCAAGGGAAAACTTCTTCACATATCATAGAGTATAAGGGTTATCGTGACCATGTTGAATCACACATCTTGAGCTCATTTTATAGATTCAACACTAGGATTGCAAGCTCAGAAATATGTCGTATGCTACCCCTAGATCAAAACAATCATAGAAGCAATAGTGGTACCATACATCCATCAAATTCATTTGATTTTCATAAATGATCCTATAGATACACAAATGTCTAGATGATTTAAAACAAGTCCTAGACAAGAATGAATGCTATGCCAAATAACTTTACCTTGCTTTGTCGAAGGAGAGGCATGTCATATAATGTGGAGGGGTGCATCAACTCATGTTTGAGAAATTAAGTATGTTCAATTGATTTCTCAACTTGCAAAATCTCTTCTCATCAATTGGCTTGGTGAATATGTTGTCTAGTTGATCTTCGATGCCAATGCTCTCAATGCTTATGTCACCCTTTTGTTGATGATCTCTTATGAAGTGGTGTCTTACATTAATGTGCTTTGTTCTTGAATGTTGGACCGGATTGTTGGTCATTTTGATAGCACTTTCATTATCACAAAACAAAGGCATTTACTTGAACTTGACTCCAAAGTCATTCAAGGTGGATTTCATCCAAAGTAGTTGTGCACAACAATTCCCCATACTAATGTATTCGGCTTCGGTGGTGGAAAGTGCCACACTATTTTTCTTCTTTGAAGACCATGAAACTAGAGACCTTTCCAACAATTGACATGTGCCACTTGTGCTCTTCCTATCAATTTTGCAACTGGCATAGTCGGAGTCTGAATATCCAATCATTCCAAAGCTAGACCCCTTGGGATACCATAATCCAACATCTTGTGTGCCCTTGAGATACCTCAAATCCTTTTAGCCGCAGTCAAATGACTCTCTCTAGGTGAGGCTTGATATCTTGCACACATACACACACTAAACATCACATCGGGCCTAGAAGCGATGACATAGAGCAAGCTTCCAATCATTGATCTATAGAGTATTTGATGTACCATGTTGCCACTATCATCAAGATCCAATCCACCATTGGTGCCCAAAGGTGTGCTTATTGGTTTGGCATCTTGCAATCCAAGCTTCTTGATCATGTCCTTGATGTACTTGCCTTGACTAATGAATGTACCATTCTTCATTTGCTTGATTTGAAGTCCAAGAAAGTAGCTAAGTTCTCTAAGCAATGATATTTCAAACTCACTTACCATCATCTCACCAAACTCCTTGCAAAAATCTTGATTGGTTGAACCAAAGATGATATCATCCACATAGATTTGCAATATGAACAAGTCCTTGCCAATCCTCTTGGTGAAAAGAGTGGTGTCAACATTTCCCATCTTGAATCCCTTAGAGAGGAGATAATCTCTTAACCTCTCATACCATGCTCTTGGTGCTTGCTTCAATCCATACAATGCCTTCCTAAGCTTGCACACATGGTTGGGCTTCTTGTCATCTTCAAAATCGGGAGGTTGCTCATAATAGACCAACTCATTAATGTACCCATTGAGAAATGCACTCTTCACATCCATTTGATAGAGTTTGATGTTGTGGGCACAAGCACAGGCTAATAAGATACTAATTTCCTCCAATCTTGCCACCGGTGCATAGGTTTCTCTAAAGTCAAGACCCTCAACTTGAGTGTATCCTTGTGCAACCAATCTTGCTTTGTTTATCACAACTAGGCCATCTTGATCTTGCTTGTTCTTGAAGACCCACTTGGTGCCAATCACATTGTAGTTCTTTGCCCTCTCAACAAGCTCCCAAACTATGTTTCTTGTGAAGTTGTTTAGCTCTTCATGCATGTAATTTACCCAATCAGCATCCTTCAATGCTTCTTGTATCTTTGTTGGTTCCATGAATGACAAAAATGAGTAGTGCTAACAAATAGTTGCCAATCTTGATATTGTTTATACACCTCTTGAAATGTCACCAATAATATGATCTAGAGGGTGATCTCTTGCAACATTTGTTGGTTGAAGCACTTGGAGTTGATTGCTTAAGCTACCGTGACCTTAATATTGAGCTTCACCTTGAGTGCCACTAGTACTTGCTTGATTTGCATCAGTGTGAACATCTTGACTAATCATGTGAATCTCATCATCATCATCAACTTGCCTCGACCTAATGTCACCTATGTCCATGTTCTTCATTGCATTGGTCAATTGATCTCCACCCACATCATCACGATTTTGAGTTTCACTTTGAGATCCTTGGGTTTCATCAAATTCCACAACATGAACCTCCTAAAAGGTGCCATTTGCCAAATTCCAAACTCTATATGCCTTGCTAGTGGTGGAATATCCAAGTAGGAACCCTTCATCACATTGCTTGTCAAACTTTCCAAGTCTTGTGCCTTTCTTGAGAATGTAGCATTTGCATCCAAACACTCTAAAGTATGCAATGTTGGGCTTTCTTCGATTCAATAGCTCATAAGGTGTCTTCTCATACTTCCCATGGCAATAGAGTCGGTCACTAGAGTAGCAAGCCATGTTGATTGCATCACACCAAAATATTCTTGCCATATCAATCAAGGTTCTATTATTTCTTTTAACTACACCATTAGATTGGGGAGTATAAGTTGGTGAAAATTGATGTCCAATTCCAAGCTCATTACACAAGTCTTCAATTCTTGTATTCTTGAACTCACTCCTATTGTCACTTCTAATGTTCTTGATAGTGGTCTCAAACTCATTTTGAACCCTCTTGACAAATGACTTGAATATGTCAAACACTTCACTCTTATCATAGAGAAAGAACATCCAAGTGTATCTAGTGTAGTCATCAACAATCACAAAACCATACTTGTTGCCACCAATACTTGTGTATGTTATTGGCCCAAACAAGTCCATAAGCAATAGCTCAAATGCCTTTGATGTGCTCATTTCACTCTTCTTAGGATATGGCCTTCCAACTTGTTTGCCGGCTTGACATGCACTACATGGTCTATCTCTCTCAAATGTGACATCCTTCAAGCCTCTAACCAAGTGATGCCTCACTAGCTTGTTCAATTGTTTCATTCCAACATGACCAAGCCTTCTATTCCATAACCATCCCATGCTAGATTTGCTAAGCAAGCAAGATGTGAGTTGAGTTTCACTAGCATTGAAATCCACCAATACAAGCTAGCATGCCGAAATCCCTTGAATATCAAACTTGAATCTTCTTCATTTATGACTTCAACTTCATCTTTGCCAAAGATGCACTTGTAACCAAGATCACATAATTGTGACACCGACATGAGATTGAAATCCAAGCTCTCAACTAGCAACACATTGGAGATACTCTTATCATTGGATATAGCAATTTTACCAAGCCCTTTGACCTTGCCTTTCTTGTTATTGCTGAAAGTGATAGAATCAAATCCACCATTGTCATTTGTATCAATTGACTTGAACATACAAGAATCCCCGGTCATGTGTTGAGTGCACCCACTATCAGGCACCCAATGCCTTCCTCTGGCTTTGTATTGACCTATAAGACAAGATCAACCTCTTTTAGGTACCCAAACTTTCTTAGGTCCTACAAAGTTAGTGACCAAACTCTTTGGTACCCAAATGGCCTTATTCTTTGAGCCCATCCATGGTGTACCAATGAAACTATCCTTTAAACCATTAGCTCCCTTGACAAGCACATAAGATGAATCAAGCTTAATTGAGGATACATTGGATTGCTTATTCATATATACACCTTTGCTCTACATGACCAACTTGCTTGCAACTTTTACAATAGCTACCATTGTTTTTCACAAAACTAATCTTTTGAGGAGCAAAAGTGGCCTTACCTTTCTTGGGGGTATAGTCCAATCCCTCTTTGTAGAGAGAAGCCCTTTGGCTACCCAAGCACATAAGCAAGCAGTCCTCACCACCATAAGCCTTAGATAAGGTGTGATTGAGCTATCTTACCTCCTTCTTGAGAGTCTCATTCTCATCCATTATGTGGAATCACATGTGAATCCATCACTACTAGATGAGCTAGAAGTGGAAGTGCTACAAAAAGGGTTAGGTGGAGCAACAACAATAGGCACATACAAAGATTCATCAAGGATATCATAAGTGCCTATGTTGCAAGTTTTAGCTTTCTCAACTTTAGGTGGCATGCTATCAAGTTGTTCCATAAGAGAGGAATGAGCCTTTTCAAGTTTAGTGTGAGTCTTTTGAAGCTTCTCATGGTCTACCTTTAGACTCTCATGAGATGCCTCAAGCTCCTTAAATATATCCTTAAAGGCATCCTTGCATTCCTTCCTAGTCTTTTTATAAGCATTTTTACAATCCTCAAGCATGATGTATAGTTCTTCTTTAGATAGACCACTATCATCATCACTACCACTATCATGATCACTCTCATCATCGGATTGTACCTTAGTGGCCTTAGCCATGAAGCATGTCGATGGAGTGTCAAAAAGAGAGATCTTCTCTTGGATTGCAAGGCTAGCATGCCCCTTCTTCTTGCTTCTCTTGTCATCCTCATCTTCACTTGAGGATGCATCACTCTCTGATGTTGCAACATGAGACTCATTCTTCTTCTTTTGAGAAGCCTCTTTCTTCTTCTTTTGCTTCTTGGCCTCTTTCTCCACGGCATCTTCATCACCACTATCATAGGGATACTTGCCAACAAGATGATCCTTGTTATGACATCTAAAGCACTTCATGGTATGCTCACTCTTCTTGGATGAGGATGAGGATGAAGACTTCTTGCTTCCTTTTTGGTGAGTCTTCTTCCTCAAGAGCTTGCCAACATTGACAAATAGAGCACTCAATTCATTAACATCTCCATCATCCTCATTGCTAGAGCAAGATTCTTCTTCACTTGATGAGTCTTGCTTCTTCTTGCTCTTGCTCTTGGAGGATGAAACCTTGAATGCCAAGCTCTTCTAGTTATCATCATCCTTCTTCTCATTCTCCTTCTTCTTCTTCACCAACTCTTTCTTCTCATAATCTTCTCTAAACTCATCATCGACCATGACTTCTTGAAGGACTTGATTTGGAGTTGGCTTCTCCTTCATAGTTGTCTTCACCATGACGGTCTTCCACATATCAAACCTCTTGGGTAGACATCTTATGAATTTGATTGAGAATTGACTATCTTTCACTTCTTCACAAAGTGCCTTGAGCTCATTAACAATCACTTGTAGCCTATGAAATATTTCCGACACACTCTCATCTTCCTTCATAGTGAAGCTAGCAAACTTCTCTTGAAGCATGTATGCTCTTACCGTTTTCACACTTTCGGTGCCCTCATATGCCTCCTCAAGCTTTGCCCAAATGTCATGAGCCACCTCTATGTTCTTGATGAGCTCAAATGCCTTATCATCAAGAGCCTCATGAAATGCATTCATCGTAATGTCCATTGCATTGAAGCTTCTTTTCTTCAACCGGTGTGGGTGCATCCGGTCTTGCAACCTCAAACTTGGTCTTGGTCACATTCTAAACCTCTTTATTGATTGACTTGAGATGACTCTTCATCTTTAGCTTCCACTTTGCATAATCATTGCCATCAAAGGCTGGGGCTCTCTTGGTGTTGTTGATGTGTAAGCTTAATGAAGCCATTTCTTCACCGTAGGTTGTCAAGCCTCTCACAAATGGTGTCTCGGCTCTGATACCATGTGTAAGGTCCTAATGTCTAGAGGGGGTGAATAGCCCATAAAAATTTCTTGCAAAGCACTAAAACAACTAGTTAGTATTTAAGATGGCGAAGCTCTTATAGCGCTAGCTCAACTAAGCTATGCAAGTCACCTACACAATTCTAGCAAGAGACTATGATCATTAAGCACAACAACAAGCCTAGGTTGCTATCTTACTCCTAGTGAACAAAAAGCCTACAACTAATTACCACTAGAGAGCTAAACTAACAACTAGCACTACACAAGATAAAATTATGAAAGTAAGTGCAAGAGAGGGTATTGGATTGTTATACCGTCGATGTAGAGGTGATGAACCAATCAATAACAATCACAAGCACAAGAATGAATCCTCAAAAATTAAGATGACACAATGACTTTTTACCTAGGTTCATTTGCTTCTCAGCAAGCTAGTCCTCGTTGTGGTGATACACCCACTTGGAGATGTGCCCGCTAAATAGCGTCACCTAGCCAAACCCATAGCCTTGGGTGCGGCACTATCAAAACAAGATGGGGATCCTCCAAGCCATGAGCAATTCACTAGAGTACACAATTGTGATCTCCCACGGGGAAGACTCAAGAACCCCTCACAATCCACCGGTGTGGCCTCGAACAATCACCAACTCGAGCTCAACCACCGCCGCTGCTCCAAGCCGTCTAGGGTGACGAGAATCACCCAAGAGTAACAAGAAATCTACAGCAAATTCGAAGAACAAGTGCCTCTTGATGCAAACACTAAGCAAATGCACTTGAATCTCACTCACTCTCTTTTGAAGCAAGCAATCAAGCAATGAGAGGAGTAGAGGGAGTCCCTTCAGCTCAAAGAGTGCTCTAGGATGTTAGAATGGACAAGAGATAGCTCCCATGGCTGGCCAAGGGGCTATTTATAAGCCCACCTTGAAATCCAATAGTTACACATTCAAATCGCCAGCCTCGACACTATCGGACGTGTCATATGCCAACGTACGACTCCGCGCACGCACTGAAGTGACCGTTGGAGCTCTAGACGCGTCCGACGTGTTGGTCGAGCGTTCGACGCCCAGCGTCCGAAGCTCGGTCTTGTTTGCATTCTGCTCTGTGTTACATTCGTCACTCCACTAACGCGCCCGACACTCCTTGGAGCCAGTGTCGGACGTGTAGAGGAAAACCTGGCTCACCACGTCACCATCGCTGGACGTTGATGTTGCGCGTCCGGCGCGCAGCGTCAGCCATGTCCATCGGTCCTTGTCTTCTCGGCATGATCGACCAAAATGCATCAGACATGCAGCCAGCTTCCGACACTCGGCACGTCGGCGTCCGACGCCTCTATCTATAGCTCTCGTCGACCCAATTTCAACCGTATTGCCTTATGTGGCAACACCAAGTGTATACATCCCAAGTGTATGTGTGTTAGCATTTTCCAAACCATTTTCCAAGGCAATTATGTTTGTGCTCTAGATCCTAATACATATGCTCAATGATTAGACCAAGGAGGCACTTGAACATCGAGATAACCATGATTTCCCCTCTTGATAGTACGACTATCTATCCTAAATGTGATCACACTCGCTAAGTGTCTCGATCACAATACCGGAAAGCCCTAACACGCAAACTATTCTTAGCATGATATTGGGGGATCTCCTTGCTATTACTCAAACAAGCATGAAACGTATGCTTGCATATTCATCCATAGGGCAAAGGCAGCTTTAAAACAGAATTCCTGTTCAAAAATCATACTATGCCATTCAAACAGCATGAAACTGGCTCATTCAGACCTTCCTTCCATGACATACGCACTTCTTGAAACCCAATACATATCATATCATGAAACGAGCTAAGGAGAGAAAAGTCGAGATATCCTGATAGGCTGGCTAGGGAATAAAGACAAGGAAGTGGTTGCGAAGAGGAGTGACCCCTGACGTCCACATTAGCTTCCCTGAATATGCCTTAATCTCCATTGGCTCTTCTCGATTCCTCCGGAGCTCGATCATGTCACCATGTGCACCAAGTCATCACCATGATCATGTGGTCATCTTCATACCACCTAGCTCCCTTATCACTTATGTTGTTAATATATTTCTACATTCACTTAGTAAAACCATTAGCAACTTGGTGTGTCATCAATTCGCCAAAACCAAACAAGAGCTTTCAACTGGGGAGAACTGGGATGGGTCACGAGGATGCAGACACGGAGGGCGGGGTATAGGCTTGGAGTTAACTAGAATGGATAACTTTTTCGGGTTCGGGAGCATGGAGTAGTGGTGGATTTGGTAATTCCACTCGTATTGATAGAAATTACTAGTGGATTGTGTTACCAACCAACAGTGATAGTTGTCGTTGCTGCCGGTTTGGCTCCTCTTTCATTTTTTTATTTTGGTTTTGAGCCTAGAATAACCTGCAATGAAGTGTCATCACTGTCAGTTAAGCCAAATCCAGTAGTAATGTAGCCAGCAATGATATGGTGCCACATCAGCAAATCTGGCCTTTTTGCATGAAACAAAGAGGAGAGAGAAGGAATTCGTTTCATCCCCATGACGCGAGTCTGGCGTTGTTTTCCCACAACATGAAATCAGATGAAACTAGCGTTGAGGGGCTCTTGGAGTTTCATCATGAGGAAGGATAACGTTGGGCGGGGCTCCTCCGCCCCGAGCAGGCCGCTAGACGCGGGAGGGGCTCCTCCGCCACCTCGTGTAGGCCATCGGGAGGGGCTCTCCTGCGCTGAGGCACGCAGGCCGCTGGGCGCAGGCCACCGGGAGGGGCTCCTGCGGCGCCCTACGCAGGCCGCCGAGAGGGGCTCCTCCCGCCGCCACGAGCAGGCGTCTCACTGCGCGCGGGCTTCACCTCGCCTCGCTGCCTGGCTGCAGGCTCTGCCTCTCCTCGCTACGGGCACACAAGCTCCGCCACGCCGCCGAGTGCGTGAGCTCCGCCACGACTCGCCGTGGGCATGCGGGCTACGCGCCGCGGGGACTGCCGCTGCGCGGGATTCGCCGTCATTCAACGACTCCGTCACGGGAGATTCACCGGGCCGCGGGCGTGGCCGCTAGCTCGTGCTCCCCTGCGTGCGGGCGCGACGGGAGCTCCGCCGTGCTCTATCGACTGTGTCGTGCGCGGCCTTCGCGGGCCGCGACACGAGCGCAAGCTCCACGGCGAGAGCGCAACCGCCGGCCACGGATGCAACACGAGCTCTGCCGTTTTCGGTCGTCGCCGCCGCACGCGGTCCTTGATGCTGCCCTCTCTAGCGTTGTTGTGCTCCGCCGACGTGCGGGCTCTCCACCGCTTGAGCTCTGCCGACGCGATGGCTCTGCTGTGCCACGCGGGCACCGCCGGCCACGGGGGCTCGCTTCGCCGCTCCAGCTCCGCCGTCGCGTGCACACTCCACAGCGAGTTGGGTTCGTGCGGTCGTCCTGCCGTGGTCCCGGTGGGGAATAGAGAGGAGAGAGGCAGTGGGACCCACGACACGTAAAATAGCAAATGAAACTGTCCAATGAAATATTGCACTGAGAAAAATCCCCATTTCATTTACAATTTGATGTTTTGATAACTAGGACATAAAACAGTTGCATTGAGACTAGCCTTATGGTAACACATTCAGGTTGGGACATACTCGGAGTTTGGTCTAGGGCACGGGCAGATCTACGTTGTGATCGCTGGGTATGCGAGATTCTTTGTAGTATACGCATATGTACCGTATCCGCACCCACCTGGCCGAAATAGCTGCACCCACAGCCCATGGCTGCTTCATTCTTGCAGCTCGGCCGTCCACAGCACAGCAGCATCAACACACGCACGCACGCACGCATCCTGGGCGGCGGTTTTGCATAATACAGAGTTAGGGACGTTTGGACTACTTCGCCCATCGCTTCGACTAATGACGCATCGCCTCTCGGCGTCCTGCGGCCTTATCTGTCGTCGCCTTTTCGCCTTCTCAACTTCTCCCGTTCTCCGAATCTCCATTGACGAAGTGACAATCGCGGCTGCCGGGCGCCGGTAGCCGGCGGGCCGAGTGGCCGTCGCAAGCAGCAGCAGGTCGCAACTCGCACCGTCCAGGCAGCCAGCAGGAGCGCAGGAAGCTGCAAGCAGCAGTACGTATCTGACATTCTGAGACCTCTTCTTCGTGTGATCCATTCACGAAGTAACTTCAAATGATTTTAATTTTTAAATTCCTGTCTTTTCTTTCGGATGCTAGGAAAACATAGATAAGCTTTTAAAACGAAAATACTAGATTTGATCTATAAGAGGTAATGTACCTATTTAAATTTTTTCAGTGATTCGATGATATATTATATATTTTGCTTACAATGAATGGTTTATTTCTTTTTCAATGAGAATTTCGTACTTAAGGATTGTATTTTACCAACACCGGCAATCTTTTGTTGTTATAATTGTACGATTTGCTTACTATATTTTATGAAATGGTAAGCAAAAATATATATTACCGCTACTTTAATATGCATGTTTTAAACTATTCATGTTAAAATTATGACTATGGTATTATTAAATTACATAATTGTTTTGTCGTTAGACCATAAGTCACGCTCCCTTTCGTAATTCTCTACGTTCGCCACTGGTCTAGTCTAGGGGAAGGGTAGTTGATTGGTCACATTAAAGTTGAAAACATCGGAACGCTTCTTTCACCTTCACACGCCCAGTGCACTCCCTCAGTATACAAACACGTAGTCTGGGTTCTATACGGTAATAATCTATATCTTAATAATAAAGAGAAAAAATTTCAGCTTTTTTTGTCTGGAATTTTTTTTGGTCTGGCCTCCTTTTAACTGATTCTACACGTTTTTTTTTGGTGAACTACTAATAATCGCGTGCATAGTCCGAATTCTGAACCAGTACCGTGCAGATTACGTGCACGAGGCAGATGGCCAGCTGCTACATGGGCCTGTGCACATACAGCACAAGCTAGGTGCCTATGGCCCTGGCTGCTATCGGATTGGACATGTGGGTAGGAAAAGGCCCGGACACCTCAAGGACTTCAATAATTTATATTTCAAACAAATAAATCCTGCAATTTTTATTATATTATATCCCATACAAATAAATCATGTCATATCATGCTGCTTAGACAACTGCACAATAATGTAACTAATAATCAGATAAAATACATCGCTAAATTAGTCACTAAAAAGAAAAATTCTCTAGCGATGTTTTGGTCGCCCTCCTTTTGGTCTGGTCACTTTAAATTCTACTAATCCTACTCGTCATTAGTAGAGACCGAAATCAAAGTTCTCGTGTGCCCAAACACACAGAAAAAAATAGGACAAACAAGGAAAGAGAAACGCATGCCTCATGCAAATAATTGGATTCGAAGTCAAATCCAAATAGAAATAAAGAAAAACAACCACCATAAACACATGATTGCACCAACAAAAAATTCAAACAAAAAAATTAGATCAGATTGTGGGCTTAGGGAAGGTGTATCGGCAAGATGCAAGTGCCAGACCATCGGCCGCCTTGCCTTAGTCAAAACTTAATTACTCCCTCCGTTTAAATTGTAAGTCATCTCAAGAATTTTGGAAAGTCAAAGTATCTCAAGTTTGACCAAAATTATAGAGAAAATTGCAAAGATTTATGATATCAACTAATTATACTATAAAAGAGAGTTAACAAAGGATCTAATGATGCTAAGGTGAGATCATAAATGATGTTATCTTATCGTATAAATATTGGTCAAACTTAAGATGATTTGACTCTCCAAGATTATTAGAATGACTTACAATTTGAAACGGAGGGAGTATATCGCGCCTATGCCGTGTCGTTGCCCTCTGTTGTCCCACCGAGGTCTGCACATCGTCTGCCCACCCACTTGTGTAGATAGATGTTCGCGCATAGCACCAAGGTCGGCGATGGAAGTGGCGGCGCGCAGTGCAGAGAGTCCCCACGTGCCGTGCTTCAGGCGCTGGTCTTGGTCCCTGTAGTGGTGGCGGCGATCCTCCATCTCCAGCAGGTGGAGGTAGAGTGGAAGAGGGGGATGTTGAAAAACGTACGAGATGACGGCGATGGCGACAATGGAGGGGTCATCCACGAGTTCGCCATCCCAATCGCTCAGCGTGCGCTACGAGTTCACCACTGCAGCCACTTGGCCTTCTATGAATTCACTATCCCGATTGGACACGGCGGCGGCAGCGCTCTGGCCCACGGCGGCAGCGTGCTGGGAGAGGGCGTGCCCTTCTTGGACCAGCCATATGGGGCCTCTTGCCCTTTACTTGTTATATTTTTTTCCTAATGATTTATTTCGTCACTTGTACTCCTACGTTCCCATGTAGTAAATCTTACTGATTTATTTTAGTTGATTTGTTCTTATTATTATATTGTCATGTGTTGCGTGTGTGCACCGGATGCTAAACGCTTAATAGGTATGGCATGATTTTAACCAATTAAATGGTCTAAATGTACCTTTAAATAGTCTATACAACGTCTAGATATAGACTAAAAATACATTTAAACTGATATTACCAACCATGCAGCATTTAATCAGATTTAAATATATTAGTATAGTGCTCATGCTAATGTTGCGACTCCATTTAGGGGATGCATATAAAAACAACAAAACTACCAAACTACAATGATATTTCATCACATAAATAGAGTACAAGACAATTAAGAGAGATTCCAGTTAAGAGATATTTGTCATGTACATACACCAATACGCCATTCAAAGAATGTGTGTATTATACAATAAATTTAAGAAAAAAACATTAGAAACATTTAGCCACCTATAAAACATAAATTTGGACTCAGATTGATCCTTCTATAGTTTGTTAGTTTAACATGATGTGTCGCGGCAAACAATAGTGATAAATGAGTACAAAATTTCACAAAAGCTGAAGTGCATTCAAGATCTCGACCCTAGGACGTGAGCAGGTAGCTGTGCCTCGACGTCCACCTCACGCCACACCGAGATCATCGGTGAGCTTGTCTTCGTCATGCTGCCTTCGAAGCAAACCAAGACACAAGCAAATCATGGGCGGTCATTCTTTCACACCAAAAGCACAATTAGGAGCAGGACACCAAGGGAGAGACTCCAGCAGGACATCATCCAAAAGGAAACATTCTATTGCAAGCGTAAGCATATGACGAAAGGTTAAATGGATGATCAGATGTACGTAAAGAAACGTACCCTGTTGCAATAGCCATTGGTATTCCATCATAGTGAAGATGATGGACCAAGTGTAGTACTCCTGCAAGATCAAGATTCATTTAGCACACCTAAGCATACCATCTATTACAATTTGAGTAAATTTCTGAAAGGAAGAATCACAAAGCATTTGCATTAAAGCAACTTGATCAGTGATGCTAAAATCACAAGACACTTCAAATTCATGTCACCCGATGCATCTTCAGCTCCATTAATATAGAAAGTATAAGTGCGCTACCATCTCCACCAACTTCCTGTGTATCAAGGACCAGGCCCAGTGCAATTCTAACAACAGGAAACTTTATAGGAACGCCAGGAGGTAGAAAGTGCAAACCATAGAAGGAGAGCTCTTTGGATGGAAAAGACGAGTAATTTACTCTGTCTCCTAATGTCAAGCAGAATCTGAAGAAGCCTCCCTTCATGAGCACAACGCACATTGGTATATAAAACCTCACTTCATAGTTGGGAACATTAGTATGAGATCTGTATAAAAAAGTGGAATACGTCATATTGTCATACATTCAGCAAATTTATTTATCCATAGTTCAAAAATCCATAATGAAATGAAAGGAAGGGAAAATAAGCAAATACAGTTCCCATTCAGGTATCAATGTAAGTGATGCAAACAGGTATATTTTTGTAATGAAAAATACAGAACCGGTCTATATGAAACTTTGTTCCTTTTCTATCTTTTTTTTTGCAAAATAATATTGATAAGAGACAATATGGTCATAGCCTGGTCCTTGTAGATGGCATGGGGTTCGTGCCATCTGGTAGCTTGACAGAACAGAACATATTATAAGAGACAATATAAAATAGCCTGCTCCTCTGTAGGCATTATAAGAGACAATATGATCATAGCCTGCTCCTCTATAGGCATTCTTACTGAAACACGCTAACCAAAATATGTTAGCTCCTCTGTAGGCATTCTTACTGAAACACGCTAACCAAAATATGTTAACTATGAATAAAACTTCACTTTGCTGCAGTGTATAGTTAAATCCAAGTTCATCAAATTAATAAAACAAACTACTTTAGTTAAAAACGCACTCAAGTGAAATAGCAGAGTCAGAGCAATTTTGACGCACGTGGTGCAGAAGCAATGAAAGATTAAGAGGAGGGTCCGAAGTTCTGGATGAACTCAGGAGGGCTAAACAGTGAGATATTTCAAATTCATTGACAGGGTCAAGAATCTGTCACCGCCTCAGAACCGCAAGAGCATACTGGAAGTCTGGAAATCAAATCAAATCTCTACTATGTGGTGAGGTGTGGTGGGTTTCTTTTTGTTTTTTAATTTGTGCGGAGGGGCATTCATGAAGCGCCGCAGGCGGGATTCGATCCCCGATGGCGGAGAGCGTACGGGGGCGCTACGTGAGGAGGGGGTGAGAAGCCTGGACAAACATTGCACGTCCTCCGTTGGATCAACGAGTTGGATCACGTTGATGTTACGTGAGAGCTTGATTTTAATAAAGGTGAATGGAGGTCATATAGTAGAAAATAGTAGAGATTAAGCGGCTATATATATAAATAACTTTCGTGCATGCTAACTTTTCTACGGAGTTTACCCTAGTAGACTACTAGTCCGCCGCCGTCGTAGGTCAATTTTAATCCTGGATCCATCGCTGACTAGATGAATGCTACGTATATATCACAAATCATAAAATGAAAATTTTATGAGTCAGTCAGAGCACGCCGCCGTTGAATGTTCTTGTGGAGATACCAAAGGAAAAATTCTTCGACGATGCTGCCTTTTGCTGGCACATGCAAGGAAATTGTAGGTTGATTAGGTGGCCACCAAACCTTGGGCCTTGGGGTTGGTGGTTACAGCTGTTCAGTGAGCTTGGGTTAGATTGCGAAAAAATTTCAATCTAATGAATAGTAATTTTTTTTGTTTTATTTGACAAATATTGTCCAATCGTGGACTAACTAGGCTTAAAAGATTTATCTCGTGATTTCAAATTAAACTGTGTAATTAGTTTTTCTTACCTCTATTTAATGCTCCATGCATGACTCCAAAAATTAATGTGATGGAGAGAGAGTGAAAAAATTTGACAATCTAAACAAGGCTTAAATTAGAAATTTATAGTACGTGAAATATTCTGAGACACAAAGTAAATCATCAAGCTGATATTCTCTTCTTGTAAAACGGGATAGAACTTCCCCAGGTGGTGTTACATACATGATGATGGTATATGTGAGGCTGGGGATGAATCGTTCAGATGCAAACTTACGTGCAAATCCAGAGGGACCAGAAAAAGCATCGCTGAAACGATACATGCCCCTACGACGGTAGGTAGGCACCTACTACTAGCAAAAGCAAACGCACACCACGATCTATGCCAAACACATGTCTATTTAGCCAATCATTTTCTCATTTTAATCCACCCGTACCCCAGCCTCACCAACCTTACTTCCAACCAAATCCATCGGCCACTTCGAAAAAAAACATGGGAAAATAATGTTTTAGAGGCAACCAACGACACTACTTAGAGCAACTATGAAAGCCTATTTCTCCTTATCATAGAAATAGATATCTTGGTAAAAAAATTGTTAAAAGTTTATTTAATTAGATCATTATGATACTCTATTCTAAATTTCTCGGTAGCCAAAACTAAAGAATGAGATTGGATCTCTAGATTGCACACAAGATATTAGAAAAGCTACTAGAGGATGGTCTGTAGATAATGATTTTTGTTCGGATAATTCTCTGATGATGACTTATAGAGTTAGTTTAAGAAAGACCCTTGGAGGTGTTGGCTTTTCGCACGTATTGGTTCCTGGACAAATAGGTTTTAGAAAAAAATGTTTTGTATATTCAATATAATTCTGATCTCACATTTGTATTAACTAGTAGCTTGAAGATGGTGAAGCTAAAAACCGTGACTCCATCAATTACACTTAACGGTTTTATTCCACACAAAATTTTTAGGAGAAATGGAAACGTCGGACCACCATATACAACAAGGCCTTACACAATGTTTGCCAGTAAACGATATGTAACAGTTAACACCCCCTCCTTCTTAAAAAAAATATATGTAACCGTAAGACTATCCGTATTTATGGAACTCTATATTCACACTCTATCCATCCTAATTATTAAGATTTTCTGCTCTAAACTTAATTCTTCTACACAGGATACTTTATCCACCATGGGGATCACTTTTTACTTTATCTAAGCATATCAATGTGAGATTTAGTTTTGAATGATTTATTGAGACGAATTTAATGATGCAATCAAAATTTAATTTAATTTTTTAATTTAGGAGTTATACCATTTTTTAGTTAGTCGAACAAGTAGATCCCGCGCTAGATGCTCTCCCCTCACTCCCCTCTCTCTCGTGCACGCACGTGGTGGGGCCGCTACATGCGGTACAGCAACCACGCTATCACGCTCAATATAGCGCTGGCTCGCGCATGGCGTCTGCTGTACCGCAACCCGGTGCTGCCCCGTATTTGCTGTATATTTGTTGTTGTATCCGGTTTACCGCGTGACAAACAGTCGTCGGTGCGTGTGGTCAAAAGGCTGTGTTTAGTTCCTAAAATCACCCTAAAATTATCACCCGTTACATCAAAATATCGGCATATGCATGGAGTACTAAATATAGATAAAATCAAAAACTAATTACACAGTTTTGTTGTACTTTACGAGATGAACATTTTGAGTCTAGTTACGTAAAGTTTAGATAATTTTTACCAAATATAAATGAAATGCTACAGTACGCTAAGGTGACATGATCTGATATTTTTATTCGAAATTCGAGGCAACTAAACACACCAAAAATACAAGCTGACTTGTTTTTGTCAAAAATTCGTTGCGTGTCTGAGTGTTTTTCCGTTGGGGCCCACCTCGGCAGAAAGAGAAGCGTAGAAAAAGCCCAATGCTGTGTTTAGTTTGCGCGAATTTTAAAAAAAAATATCACTTCGTGTTACCTCAGCGTACTATAGTATTTTATTTGTATTTGGTAAAAATTATCTAAATTTTGAATAACTAGACTTAAAATATTCGTTTCGTAAAGTATAATAAAACTATATAATTAGTTTTTAATTTTATCTATATTTAGTACTTCATGTATATATCGGTATTTTGATGTGATGGGTGATAAAAATTCTACATACTGGCTAATTAAACACAGTAAACCCTTCAGCCCGTCACCAGACCCATCGAGCCGATCGAGCGAGAGTCAGAGAACTCGGAACCACCTGCTGCAACTGCACCTGCAAGCCTCGAAAGGTTCGCTCTTCCCGTTGCGGCGGCGGCGGAGATGGCGGCGAATCTGGAGGACGTGCCGTCGCTGGATCTGATGCACGAGCTGCTCCGCCGCATGAAGTGCAGCTCCAAGCCCGACAAGCACCTCATCCTCATCGGTACGGGACGACCTTCCCCTTTTACCCCTTCTTCCTCCTCGTTAACGGCGTTCGGTGGATCCTGTCACGGTTCCTGGTGCCGTGGGGACGGAAAAATCGCGGCTTCCCGCCGCTGGTTCTCTGGATCCGCCGAAAGTTCTCTCCTTTCCCGTGAAATCTTGGTTATCCCCCTATTTCCCGTCCTGCATTTGTGGCGAAGAAATATGGCCTTGTTAGCAGTGAATAGATTGTCTACAGGTTTCTAACAGATGGAAGGATTCACTAGTTGAATGACAAGAGAAATTAATCATGCGCTAGTCGATTTGCTCTGTGCTGTTCGGTTTTGGTGTTTTTGTCATATAAATTTATAATTCTTCAAGGATTATCAAAAATAGAAGTCATATAATCTTTTCTTTATGATAATAAGATGCGGGTGCCCCATTGTGCACGCAGGTGAAGGATGAGCTCTGATATGCCACTTTATTTTATTTATTTGACTTCTCATTGGTTCCATCGAATATGTATTTTTGTAACTCTGAGGTGAACTCCCTTATGCAATTATTGTTTTAGTTTTTGTTGCTATCTATTTACACTGCAAAAATGGATCTGCATTAATAAAATGGTGCTAAGCTGTGTCGTAAATTGAAACAAATGCTGTCTGCTATATGGTTTCTTGGTTTTCATTATGCCCTTGTTTGTTGTCATGCTATTTTGTTTGACATAGTTTCTGGTACTGGTAGTCAGGATGAAAGAGAGCAGTATTGTGTAGGGAGATATGAGGTCATAGTGCCTTTTGTGGAGAGCAATAATCACAACACTTTTTATAATCTTTTGTTTCCTCATTCACAACATTTGTATTTGTTAGTTCTATTATAAAGTGCTCTTTATTTGGAGAATTTGACACCTTTTCTACAAATCTTGTAGGCCCACCTGGCTCTGGAAAGGGAACTCAGTCTCCCATTATTAAGGATGATTATTGCCTGTGCCATTTAGCCACTGGTGATATGCTGAGGGCTGCTGTGGCAGCCAAGACACCTCTAGGTATTAAAGCAAAAGAAGCTATGAATAAGGTAGTGTTAGCAGACCACTTATACTAAAATGCAAACCAGCATAAAAAGGTTCTTTGTGACTCCATTGTATGCTGCCTTCCTCTTTCAGGGAGAGCTTGTTTCAGATGATTTGGTTGTGGGGATTATTGATGAGGCTATGAAGAAACCCTCATGCCAGAAAGGTTTCATTCTTGATGGCTTCCCTAGAACTGTCACTCAAGCACAGAAGGTCATATACTTGTATCAATACACCAGCATGAAGAAGTATTCCTATATCATATTGTTATAGGCTATTTGAATTAGTATAATTTTCCCCTGACTGAGTTTTTGAATGTACTGTGCAGCTTGATGAGATGTTGGCAAAGCAAGGTGCTAATGTTGACAAGGTCCTGAACTTCGCAATTGATGATGCAATATTGGAAGAACGGATTACTGGTCGCTGGATCCACTCGGCCAGTGGTAGGACTTACCATACAAAATTTGCACCTCCAAAGTCTCCAGGAGTTGATGATGTAAGTTGAGAACAGCGCATCTAGTTTATCTGTATTTTGTTTTAACGATCTTATTTGTATGGTTTCTACTTTCTTCCTCTAGTTTTAGTGTGGTTCGATCTACTATTTTGTTGTGTAAACTGTTTAAGTTTCCCAATCAGCTACTTGTGGCATAACTTTTCCAATCTGTTAGATAATAAATTACAGTAATCAGACTTGACATTTGTGGCTGGGTGAATGTTGAGATACTGTTAGGGTCTGAGTCTGCTTGTGGATGCTATTATTCCTGTTTCTCCCTTAATGAAAACCATGTTTATGGAAAATGCATATAGTTAAATCCTACAGTTACTGCTATCTTTTTTGCAGCAAGAAAAAAGCTGCATTATTGAATGCACTTCTGCCTTCTCTTGTATTCTACTATTAACATCAAAAATTTATTTGACTTGGTCCAGAATATGTATTTGTGCACTTGCAATTTTAAATTCTTATACTAAATATATTTTTTTTCCCAATTTTGGCATTATACTTAATGATTGCCCTGTGTTGTTTGTTTATTTGCTCTTCATTTTCATGAAGGTAACTGGAGAGCCATTGATTCAAAGAAAAGACGACACAGCTGAGGTCTTGAAGTCAAGGCTTGAAGCCTTCCACAGACAAACTGAACCTGTATGTTATTTTTTAACATAATTATTTTCCAAAAATCATATCATGTACACTATATATGTTTATATTAAAGTCATGTTAATGTTATCTCTAAACTTTGGTTCTATTGTTTAAGAGTAAATTTAGCTTATCTCATATTGGTCCATTGACATCCATTTAAATATCTATATCATCAATTATGTCATAGTGCTGCATAAAGTTCAACACTTTGATGGGCCATTTGGGACGTGCATTTTGTAATGTCCTTTATAGTTCTGATGCTCCACTCGCGTTTTTTTGTGACTGCATAAGTCTTCTGGGCTATCTGCTTTTTATTCATAGTTCCAACTTTGTATGTCATGATAGTCAATGTGTGTATTCTCTCTACTCAGTTATATAGCTTTTTTAATCAATATTATTCCTAATTTTGGAAACGATTGCCTCATCTAGGTGATTGACTATTACTCCAAGAAGAGCTTAGTGGTTAACCTGCCTGCAGAGAAACCACCAAAGGAAGTGACTGCTGAGGTGCAGAAAGCCCTCTCGCGATGAAGTGTCCATTATTCAGATTAAGCATGACATGACATCTACCAAAACCCCACCCCTTTGTCTGGGTTTCTTCAAAATTTATACTTAGGCCAACATCATCGTCCAGGTGATTGACTATTACTCCAACAATGCTTTTTTGTGCGAATGCGCCATTTTATCACAGCTTTGACAAGCTCGGGAACTGTCTAGATAATATCTGTTTCGAATGAGGCAAGTTGTTTTTCAGTAAAAATTCTGATATGATTACAACAATTCATCTTCGGCATTTTTTTCCCCTGTATTCGGTTCCCTCAGCACCTTGCTCTGTTGAGCGGAGACATTAATGTGCTGGGAGGTCAAATAGATGTTTCATGTTGTATGATTTTGAGTTTGTGGTGATGTGTATTCGTACTTTGTATAAATTTCAGTGAGTTATGTGGACTATCTAAGCACCGTTAAGGGCTCCTCATTCGGGGCCTTTCTCCTGGTCGGAATAACCAGGTGAAGAGCTGGCTATGCAAATTAGCATTCCTGGTAGGATTAAAAGGGCCAAATCTTTTTTCTGGCATTTCGTGAGTATAAGCATATTGCTCCCACCACATGCGTTGCATTAGATGAGAAATAAGGGAGTAGTGCTCAACTCAGAAAAGTAAGAGAAATCGAACGGCCTAGAAAAGTGGAAGAATCGAAAACTTAGGTCACAAGGCATTCCATTTGAGAAGCTATAAGGAAGAGAGATCTTGTGTAAAGAAGGATGACATATAACTAACCTGGAAGGAGTTTTTAAGCTTTGTATTTATTCTTCTCATAAGTCGATGTTTTACGTCACGCTCATTAGTTTTCAAGAGTTCCTACAGGACTACTCCACCTAGTTTTCGAGAGTTCCTACAGGACTGCTCCACCGAATCCTTGACCATCCCTCTCGGCCACCGTGGCCGGCCGTTAACCTACCGTGGCTAGCGTTTGCCGACCGTGGTAGGCTGCGCCCGGCCATGGCTAGGAAGAGGGCAACCACAGCTAGCTATGGCCACGGTTTACCGTCCATACGCCTTGCACGAGTGGCTGTGTTGATGCAAAATTCTATGTGTAAGCACACCGGGCTAATACCTAAAATCGATATCCGAAGCATGCCAGTCGATTTGACCTGTTAATCGACAAGGATGATAAAATTGAATATAACCCGAACGAGACGACAGCGATACGCCCGGACGTCAAAGCTCAGAAGGTATTCGATAACTGTTGAACAGATCAGACGAGACGACAGCGATACGCCCAGAAGTCAAAGCCTGAATCGTGCTCGGTAGACGCGGAACCTGCAAGGTCGCCGGAGATCAAGTTGATGTAGCCCGTCGATTCTTGAAAGAACTCGTTGAAAAAGAAAAGGTACTTGACGAAGTCGTCGAAAAGTAAAGTACTGGTAAAGGTAAATAAAAAGTAGATTTGTTTATTGATGCTTGGATATCCATTACAATGCCCTTCGGCACATATTTATACTCTACTATTCAAAGACTCTTAATTTAACACGCAAAGCTTAAATATAGAAGAAATAAACTAATTCCTTACACGAACTCTATCTCTTTAAGGAAAGAAATAAAACTCGTATAGGAGTTGGACTTAAACTATAACACGAAAATTGTAAGCTCCGTCGATCCTCTGTCCGCCTCCGTCATGATGAAGTTATCTCTTCATCGGCATATCCCTGGCATCGGCAACAATCTTCTAGTCTCCCTGCCTGCCTTATCGGCAACAGCTCTTTAGCTTCATCGGCAATGTACGAGATCAACATGTCCTTCATCGGCAACCACCCATCGGCAACTCAGAAGCAATGCTGAAGAACAACCACCCTCTTGCCGATTTAGTTTAGTCTCCCGATCCTTATTGACACGTGCCGAAAAACGGTGTCAACATATGCCCCCCAATTTTAGAGTATAAAATATCTTATGCACCGAAATTTCCTCCAGGTCACGATTATTCCTGTTCCTTCAAGCGTCTATCCAAATACTAGGATAATATTTCTTCAGATATTTACCGTTCAACGCTCTTAGAAATACTTCTCCTTCGAGAGTTTCTAGGATATAGGCATTACCAGGAACGGACCGATTGACGTGATAAGGAGCCTCCCAATTAGGAGACCATTTACCGAACTTTGTACTCTTAGTCCCCATCGGTAAAATCAATTTTCAGACTAGATCACCATCGGCAAATTCCTTCGTCTTCACTTTTTTATCATACCATCTAGCAACTCTCTTCTTGTTCTCTTCGATGCTAACTAAAGCCTTTAGCCGATGATTCGCCAGATCTTCCAACTCATCTTTCATGAGTGTACTGTAATCATCGGCCAACAACTGATCTTGATGAAATATCCGCCTCGAACCAGTCTTGATCTCCCAAGGAAAAACTGCATCATGTCCATATACCAACTGATAAGGCGATACTTTAGTAGCACCATGGCATGCCATCCGATATGACCATAAAGCTTCGTTCAAAACTGTGTGCCACTTTCTGGGATTTTCCTTAATCATGCTCTTAATGAGTTTAATAATCCCTTTATTAGAGGCTTCGGCCTGACCATTGGCTTGAGCATAATACGGCGAGGAATTTAAGACCTTGATCCCCATCTCATCACCAAATTTATCAAACTCCCCTGACGTGAACATGGTTCCCTGATCGGTCGTAATAGTTTGAGGAATACCGAACCGATACACAATATGCTCCTTTACAAAGTCAATCATGTTCGCCGATGTCACATTCTTCAGAGGAATTGCTTCGACCCACTTTGTAAAGTAATCGATAGCGACAAGTATGAATTTATGCCCCTTGCTTGATGGTGGATATATCTGACTGATGAGATCAATAGCCCATCCTCGAAATGGCCACGGTTTTATGATAGGATTCATTGCCGATGCAGGCGCTCTTTGAACGTTGCCAAATTTCTGACACTCCTGACACCCTCTAAAATACTTGAAACAATCTTCGAGTATCGTTGGCCAGTAATATCCGTTTCGCCGGATCATCCACTTCATCTTGAAAGCCGATTGATGTGCCCCACATACTCCTTCATGGATTTCGCCCATTAAACTCTTTGATTCTTCTTTGCCAAGACACTTGAGCAAAACCCCATCCATTGTCCGATAATATAATTCATCACCAAGGAGCACATATTTAGTAGCTTGAAATCTTACACGTCTCTCGACCTTCCTAGATGGATCTTTCAAGTAATCGGCAATCTCCTTCCTCTAGTCATCGGCATCAGTTGCCGATGTCAACACTTCGCGGATTGGCTGATACCCCGAAGCATGCTGTGCTAACCGATTAGCTTCTTCATTATACAATCTGGAGATATGTTCAAGGCGAAAATCTTTGAACTCCTTCAATAATTGTCGACATCTCTCGTAATACGAGATTAAAACCTCACTTCGACATTCATATACCCCAACTAATTGATTAACGATCAGCATCGAATCACCGAAAATTTCAACAGCATCGGCACGGACTTCCCTCAGTAACTCCAAACCTTTCAACACAGCCTGATACTCAGCCTGATTGTTTGTCGATGTGGTAGCAATCGGCAATGAGAATTCATATTTCTTTCCCTGAGGTGATATCAACACAATGCCGATGCCTGCTCCTTCTCCACACGTAGAACCATCAAAGAAGAGTGTCCACGGAGCAATCTCCAAAGAATTCACCGCGCCGCAATGCTGAGTAACAAAATCAACCATGACTTGCCCCTTGATTGCTTTAGCCGATTCATACCGCAGATCAAACTCTGATAACGCTAAAATCCACTTGCCGATTCTTCCAGAATTGGCATTGACAGCATGTATTTGACCACATCGTCTTTGCATATAACCATGCATTTGGCCGTTAACAGATAATGCCTTAATTTAACACAGGAGAAATATAAGCATAAACATAACTTTTCAATGGCCGAATACCTGGTTTCAGCATCTACCAATCTTCTGCTTAGGTAATAGATTACACGTTCTTTCCCTTCATACTCTTGGATTAGAGCTGACCCAATGACTTCATCATCACTTGATAGATACAACCTGAAGGGCTCCCCGTGTTGGGGTGAAACTAGCACTGGTGGATTCACTAAATACTTCTTAATTTCTTCTAAAGCCAGCTGCTGTTCTTCTCCCCATATGAATTCCTGATCGGCCTTCAGCTTCAATGACGGACTAAAAGCTTTGATTCTTCCTGATAAATTAGATATGAATCTTTGAATAAAATTGATCTTGCCGATCAGAGATTGTAGCTCAGTCTTATCGGTAGGAGCAATCACTTTGTTGATGGCATCAATGGACTTCCTGCTAATTTCAATACCCCTCTGATGCACCATGAAGCCTAAGAATTGTCCTGCCGATACACCAAATGCACACTTGTTAGGATTCATCTTCAACCAATGTTTCCTTGTGCATTCCAATATTTCCCGCAAATCAGCCAGATGATTCTCGAAGTCTCCAGACTTAACCACCACATCATCTATATAAATTTCAACTAATGTGCTGATGTACTCATGAAAAATGTAATTCATTGCTCTCTGATAAGTAGCACCGGCATTCTTTAAACCAAAAGTCATGAATATCCATTCAAATAACCCCACATGACCTGGACATCTGAAGGCAGTCTTGGAGATATCTTCTTCGGCCATAAAAATTTGATTATATCCGGCGTTTCCATCCATGAAGCTAATAATCCGATGTCCAGCAGCGGCATCAATTAATAAATCAGCAACGGGCATCGGGTAGCCATCCATCGGTGTAGCTTTGTTAAGATTCCTGAAATCAATACAGACACGAAGTTTCCTATTCTTCTTGTAGACAGGAACCACATTAGAAATCCATTCAGCATATCGGCATTGTCGGATGAACTTTGCTTCAATCAGCCTTGTTATTTCGGCCTTAATGTCAGGTAGCACTTTAGGATTGCATCGGCATGCGGGCTGCTGATGTGGCCGATATCCTTGCTTAATAGGTAGCCGATGTTCAACGATAGATCGATCTAACCCAGGCATCTCTGTATAATCCCAAGCAAAATAATCCTTATATTCTTTCAATAAAGCAATCAACTGTTCTCTGCTTTGGAGATTTAACTTAGCACTAACAAAACTTGGCCTTGATCTATCACCATTACGGATATCTACTTCAACCAAATCATCTGCCAATGTAAACCCATGGCCCAGTTTTCCATCATCGGCAAACCTATCCATTTATAACTCATCTTCAGAACCGATTGCTTGGATCGGTGGCAGCTCATAATCAGCAATCCTGAGGAACTTTGAATCCCATGCTTCTCCCGATATGCACTTGGATCGGTCATAAGTTTCTAATTCTGCTGATGCAAATATAAGATGAATCAGCAGGAACCACCTCAACTTTATCTTCAACCCACTGCACGAGACATTGGTGCATCGTAGAAGGAATGCAACAATTCGCATAAATCCAATCTCTTCCTAACAGCAGATTATAAGCACCTTTACCGCTGATGACAAAGAGAGTAGTCGGCAATGTTTTGCTGCTGATAGTTAGCTCAGTGCACAGCGCTCCTTTGACTGGTGATATGTTCCCTTCAAAGTCCTTGAGCTTCATGTCTGTCTTAGCTAGATCTTGATATCCCTTTCCGAGCCTCCGAAACACAGTATACGGCATGATGTTAATCGCAGCTCCTCCATCTATGAGTATCTTTGATATTGGCTGCCCATCAACTCTGCCCTTGACAAATAAAGCCTTAAGATGTTGTCTCTCATCGTCGGTAGGCTTCTCAAAGACCGCCATCATCGGATCCAAGATTAGCTGAGCCACTTGTTCTGAAAGAACTCTCTCTTCCTCCTCATCGGTAAGTGCTCGAAATTCCATCAGCAACATGAAAACCATGTTGACATCTGTCGATGGGCCTTCATCTTTACGCTTCGGCTGCCATTCTTGAGATTTCACCTTATGGGGGTTGTCTCCTTTGCGCTCCCGTTGTATCTTTCTCTTCTGAGTTTTTGTCAGACCTTCAGGGCACCATTGAGAAAGCTTCGTCTTCCAGACGGGCTGATACAGTTTTGTACTTGAACCTGGGCAGTTTATATTAGAGTCTCTACAAAGAATCGCCTCATCAGGAACTCTCGCATTGGCCATCTCCTCGAGCTCCTCTCGGTTCATCGACAAACAGTCGTCATGCCTGCCCAGCCTTTCATGTACACTGATTCTACCCCCAGCCGATCATGTACCGATGCTCTCTCTCTGATTGGCTTATCAATGTATTCACTCCAATTACCATAGCGCGATCTTCTTTCTGTTCGATCGGCTCGATCATAACCATTGCACTCGGGGCAACTATCAACAGTAGGCAATTTAATGCCTTCTTCCCAGCAGTAGATGAAGAACGGGCATCTCCAATGATTTTTATGCCAACGCCATTCTTCCCGACGCAACTCCTCTTGCCGATGTCGATAGCGATCACCTGAAATTCTGTACGGAGCTGGTCTAGGTGGTCTTCTGGAACTACTGCTTTCTTCAATTATCTCTTTCCCCTTCAAGTCATCGGCAGTTGCTTGATTTTTAGGATCCACCGATGCTCTCCTTTTAGCGCTTGCCGACGTCAATACTTTGGTCTTGCTTACGACATCCACTATGTTTGTAGGGAAAGGATGTTGATCAATCTTCATCGACCTCTGAGCTTTATAGTTATCAAATTTGATTCTCCCAGATTCAATTGCCGATGGCAACTGCTGTCTGAACACCTTGCAGTCATTGGTACTGTGCGAAGTTGCATTATGAAATTTACAGTACCTCATCTTCTTCAGCTCATCTGCCGATGGAATCACATGATTGGGTGACAGCTTGATTTGGCCTTCTTGAAGTAGCAGATCAAATATTCTATCGGCCTTTGTGACGTCGAACGTGAATTTCTCTGGCTCTTTCTGACCAAAAGGACAAGATATAGGCTTCTTACCCTTTACCCACTCAGCCAGGCTGATAGTTGGTTCTTCATCTGAATCTGATTCCTCTGCTTCTTCTACAAAGGACACTTTCTTGTTCCAGCTCTTCCTATGTTCTAGAGCTTGAGCACTTTGATCAGAGATCCTCTGCACAATATGGCTTAAACTTTCAAACTCCTAGGAATCGTACTTGTCCCTGAGATGCGGCAACAGGCCCTGGAAAGCCAAACCAGCTAACTGGCAATCATCAAGCACTAAGCTGTAGCACCTGTTCTTCATGTCTCGTACTCTTTGCACAAAGCTTTCTACGATTCATCGCTTCGCTGTTTCAATTTCATCAAATCGGTAAGCTTCTTTTCATGGACACCAGCAAAGAAGTACTTATGGAATTGTCTTTCTAGATTGGCCCAAGTAAGAATAGAGTTTGGTGGCAATGAGATAAACCATGTGAATGCCGATCCAGACAAAGAGGACGAGAATAAACAGATCCTCAGCTCATCCCTGTTTGCTGCTTCCCCGCACTGGATGATGAATTGGTTGACGTGCTCCATTGTCGATGTATCATCCTGCCCAGAAAACTTAGTGAAATCTAGCACCTTGTACCGATTTGGGAAAGGAACTGAGTCATAAGCTGGAGGGTACGGACTCCGATAAGAGTAAGTATTAATCTTGGGCTGAATCCCAAATTGCTCTTTCATCACTTCTGCGATCTTATTGGTTAAGAGTGCATCATGGTCTTGCCAATGCACTGGCTGAATCTCCACTGGAGGCGTTAGTTGATATGCTTCTACATACCCCTGTGGCACTTGGCTTGGAGGAATTGGTACATTCACGGTACCAATCTGTGGAGTAAAATTCATCGGCTGTTTTGCCGATGTTTGATCTTGGCGCTTGCCCTGACCAATTGAGATTATAACTCATCGGTACCTGACTTGCCGATGGCTGATAGTTTGCGGACAATTGATGCTCTTGTATAGGTGGATGATAGCCAGCATAATTGCCCTGAATTGCAGATAACCCAGATTGAGATACGAATGGCACTATGGGCTGTTCTGTAGTGGAAGCTCTCTGTTGAACTGGTGGAGGATTAGTTAATGGATTCGCATAAGATATCTGTTGCGGCGACGCGTAGAATCCCATTGACAATGGCTGTATAGCAGGAGGTGCAGTAGAATAATGTGGCACTTGAGCCATCGGCCGAATTGAAGTAGTCGATGTCATTGGACCCTTCCCTGCTACATCATGCACTTGAGGCAGTCCAGAGTTGGCAGTAGATGGACCTGGAGGCATCCCGTATCCCCACCAGTTAGTAGCAATTTGACTGTGTTGGCCTGAAGGACCTGATATTGCCGATGCCGATAGATCTGTGCTCAACTGAGTACTAGGTCTCTCCTGAGACATTAGATCTGATCCTATCAGTGTGGCTTCAATGATAGATGGTCCTGATATAACTGGAGGAGTAGGCGCTTCCATACTCTCAACAGCTGGAGTTGCCGATGGAGTACTGATAGATGCCGATCCCGGCTGATGATATGCCAGCCCGACATAACCTGGTGCTTGTCCTTCTCTTAATGTTTGCACAACAGCATTGTAAACAGTATTGGATAACACAGTGGAGTGGTTGATCAAAGCTTGATTTAATGCAGAATTAACCATCTCCTGTAATTTACCAGGGTTAGAGTCAAAGGTTACCTGCCGAGGCAACGACAGATCTTGCTTCTGGATGACTTCTCCACCCCTATTCTTGCTGAAAGACTTCAAGCAGAGCTGCCTGTAAACCTCCATAGCTTTTTCCATGGCTAGCTTCTGATCCTCCTTGAGATCTGATTCTGATATCTCGATGATGTTTTCTAGATTGATATCAGCAGGATTCTTCATGATAAATCTGTTGACTTGGTCCCACCGGGCGTGCCAAAAGATGTGTTGATGCAAAATTCTATCTGCAAACACACCGGGCTAATACCCAAAATCGATATCCGAAGCGTGCCAGTTGATTTGACCTATTAATCGACAAGGATGATAAAATTGAATAAAATCCGAACGAGACGACAGCGATACGCCCGGACGTCAAAGCTCAGAAGGTATTCGATAACTGTTGAACAGATCAGACGAGACGACAGTGATACGCCCGGAAGTCAAAGCCTGAATCGTCCTCGGTAGATGCGAAACCTACAAGGTCGCCGAAGATCAAGTTGATGCAGCCCATCGATTCTTGAAAGAACTCGTTGAAAAAGAAAAGGTTCTTGACGAAGTCATCGAAAAGTAAAGTACTGGTAAAGGTAAATAAAAAGTAGATTTGTTTATTGATGCTTGGATATCCATTACAATGCCTTTCGGCACATATTTATACTCTACTATTCGAAGAGTCTTAATTTAACACGCAAAGCTTAAATATAGAAGAAATAAACTAATTCCTTACACGAACTCTATCTCTTTAAGGAAAGAAATAAAACTCGTATAGGAGTTGGACTTAAACCATAACACAAAAATTGTAAGCTCCATGTCACCGATCCTCTGTCCGCCTCTGTCATGATAAAGTTATCTCTTCATCGGCATATCCCTGGCATCGGCAACAATCTTCTAGTCTCCCTGCCTACCTTATCGGCAACAGCTCTTTAGCTTCATCGGCAATGTACGAGATCAACATGTCCTTCATCGGCAACCACCCATCGGCAACTCGGAAGCAATGCTGAAGAACAACCACCCTCTTGCCGATTTAGTTTAATCTCCCGATCCTTATTGACACGTGCCAAAAAATGGTGTCGACAGGCTGCTTGCTTTTGGCCCATTGATTCATAAGTTTATCCAGCCGTGGCCAGCCATCACCCTATCATGGCCAGGTTTTGCTGGCCGTGGTGGGCTGCGGCTGGCCAGCAGGCGGCCACGACTGGCTATGGCCCATTAATTGATAAGTTTTCATTCCTCCCGCACTATGTGGGCCTTCAGTTGTTGTCCTCGCAAGTAGACCCACCATGCCAAGTGTAGAGGGATGCTTTGATGGCTTAACTATTATGGCTATGTGGCAGAATCTCCTAAATTATATAGCCAACATGCATCCATCATTATCTCAAATACCTCTGATGGCCATGCACGTGTTCTAGATAACTTAGAAGCCTTGTCGGGTGCTGTAAGGTCCTAAATGGCCAGAGGGGGGTGAATAGCCTATAAAATTTTTCTTGCAAAGCACTAAGACAAAGAGTTAGTACGAAAGATGGCGAAGCAACACTAGCACTAGCTCAACTAAGATTATGCAAGCCCTCTAAACAATTCTAGCAAAATAGACTAAAATCTCTAGTTACACCAACAAGGCTAGGTTGCAAAATTACTTCTAGTGAACAAGGTAATTACAACTAAGAAGCTAAGCAACACTAGAGAGATAAACTATGCAACTACTACTACACAAGATATATTTCAAGAATGAAAGAGAGAGAGGAATTTGATTTATGTACCAACGTCGATGAGTCGAGGATGATTCCAATCTCCAAATAATTAATCCCAACAATATATATCATTCAATACAATTCACCGGTATACAAGAGATGATACAATTATTTTTCTCCCGAGGTTCACTTGCTTGCCGGCAAGCTAGTCCCCGTTGTATCCCCCTACACCACGTGGTTCGGTGGTTAATCGGTATCACACACCGAGCCTCTCCACGGCACCACAAGAACCTACCAATGGTGAGAAGTTGAATGACACGAGCAATCCACTAGAGTTGCAATTAGGCCCTCCGCCGGGGAAGCACAACAACCCCTCACAAATTCACCTTAATTGAGGGCGGACACAATCACCAAATCCCCTCACCAATTAATCCAACTCCAACCGTCTAGGTGACGGCAATCACCAAGAGTAATAAGAATATCACAATTGCAATCACACACCTAGTGCCCCAAAATATGAATCACAAATGCATATGAACACTAGGGTTCCCAAATCCTCTCACCAAAGATTACCAACCATGGAGAGGGAGAGGAGAAGGAGGGGATCCTCTTGGAGCTCTCAAATCAATCTCTAGAGCAAGCTCTCTCAATTGATTGAAGCACAAATCAAAGGATTGAGAGAGGGAGAGTGAGAGCTTTCACTTAGGGTTTGCAAGAGAGAGCACAAGAGAGAGGAGGCAGCTGCTCAGCCTTTTTCGTTAGAATGGAATAAATCGCAGTGAAATGGGGTTGAGACGGGTTATATACCCAACGCTCAGATGAACTACCGAAAGTTCCAGTTAACCCCCACCGAAACTTTCGGTCAGTTCAGATCTAGTTGTTGAATGCGCCAGATCTATCCGTTGTGCGCGAAGTCAACCCATATTTGGCCTACCGAAACTTCTGGTCACCTGACCGGAACTTCTGGTCATCCACCAGAACTTCCACCGGAACTTGCGGTCACCTACCGAAACTTCCGGTCATCCACCGAAACTTCCACTGGAACTTTCAGTCGTGAACCAGAAGTAAATCGGGGCGCGCGGTTGCTCGGGCTGGGCTGACTGGAACTTTCGGTCTAGACCCACCGGATCTTCCACTGGTCCAGCACCACCCCGCACTAAAATGAGCATATCTCTTAGCTCCGAACTCCGTTTTCAATGATCTTGGATTCGTTGGAAAGCTTACTTAGAGGGCTACACAACCCACATAGCCACTTGATCCAATTCACAATAGATAAAAGCAGTTATCCAACCCAAGAACCATCATCTCTCTTTTCTAAGCACACGAGTTCGCGGAAACTTCTCCAAATAATGTACCATCTCAACAAAAAGTTACCAAAACACTTTAGCGCTCGAGATAGTATTACTCCAAGCTTTTTCCCGAAAATTCTCAACCATTTTACCAAGCCACTAAACCCCAATGCATATGCAAAATGAAATACATTTTAGTGGCACTAGTTGAGTAAAGCAATCATAATATTCCCCTCTTAATAGTACGGTTATCGAACCTAAATCACTCACACCCTCTATGATGTATTGAGTGTCAAACAAAACCCAATTAATACCTTTGCCTCGAAATCCATGGTTTTGTCTTCGTCTTTCTCATTTTTCAAAAGGCGAAGCACATGATCATCAAAACATGTCCACCATCTCCATTATCATGAACTTGTGACCTTCTCCACCTTGCCACCATGCTCCATCACCTAGTGTCACCAACCTATCTTATATCCACTTTTGAGTCAAAGGTTAGTAACTAGGTTTCATCAATTATCCAAAACCAAACATGGAGTTTTCAGGTGCCCTCAAAGGACCCCGATTAAACCATATTTTACACTCATACCAGGATCAACAAAGGAGTAGCTCCAACATTACAACACTTGTTACAAGATATGCGAAAGAATAATAATAACATAAAATTTATAATCATGATAAAGTTAACCTTTCACAAATTTAACTTCAATTGCGGAAGCATAGTAGGACTATAGAAGACAACTTAGGTAGAGCACCTAAGTCGGGAGAGGTCAACCAGGTCACATCGAGCCCACCGACATGAACTGATTTGCGACACCAGTCAACACCTGCAATAGGGGTTCAACAAACCCTGAGTACAAAAGTACTCAACAAGAATGGCCCGACAAAAAAGATGGGTGAAGACTCAGGAATACAGGCCAGAGGGACAAGGTAAGGCTCGCAAGAAATAAGAATTTTTGCACAAAAGCCCTTTTGTAACAATTTTTAACTCATCATCGATTATAACAGAAAGTAAAGTTGTCTTGCTCTAGCTCAAGATTACCAGCCAACTTCATTTTGATAACTTATCATTATTCCAGTTGTTACTACGATGCAAGGCAACGGCGATTCCAATCGATTTTACCTAGCTGAGACCTAGATCACCGATATACAGGAGACTCTAACTCCTAAGCATAATAGATCACACGATATACTGGAATAACAACCGCAGCCATATATCAACCACATGATACACATGAGACCTCTGACCCATAGTGTATCGATATACGTGGGACTCAAACCCAAGGTATACCACACCATGCATGTGGCTATCTAGTCTTGATCTAGCAAGCCTACAATAGACGGGACCTAGGGCATCAACAGACGAAAACACTACAGAGGGACTCCTTTCCCAATGCAAGTTAACCGTTCGGACTCAATTTATTAACTATCATCATGATTCCATCAGGTGAAGCCAATCTCATCTTTTTTATTCTTTTATTTTTTAAAAACCTATCTACTTAAGCAGGGCTAAGCGTTACGACGCACTTTCCAAATAAACAGGTAACAAGGTAATATGGAAGTAAGACATGTAATGCAACTGGTAGGTTTTCACTCAACTCCTGTTCCCTAATGCAGCATTTCATAACTGAAGTGATAAAAACTTTATAAAAACAGGGATAGGGTTTAAATGCATCCGGGGCTTGCCTTTGTTGCAGCAGTGGTTAGTTCCCGTTGGGATCATAGGTGTTAGACTTGGCATCAACACTAGGGATAGATGACTTCCAACGTTATTGGTAGATGACACCTTCTTCAAACTTGATCAACACGATTCAACTCACTTTCGGAAAACTACACGTAAGTAATGATGCATGTTTTAGTATGATGAGCTCACAGCATGATGCATGATAAGATATGACTACTACATCCATTTCACATGCTCATGTTTAATACTTTAATAAATTATAAAAAGATAAATCTTAAAACATAAACAAGCATGTAGGCACAACATAAATATAAAACTTTACATATTCTAAAACTACATAGCCATATTAGGTGTTAATATGAAATAGCAACATCATACAAAGGTAAAGGAACCAAATTTTTCATTTATACATTTTTATTACAACTATAAACTATTTAATTAGAAACAAAAAAGATAAATCAAAAGATAAAGCATACGGCATCCAATAACCACAATATTTTTACTATAGCACACACATAGTATAAGAAACATGTCATAAAAATTTCAAGTAAAACGGAGCTACACAGCATGATATATGAATTTCCTTCTTTTCTAAGCATTAAATAAAAGGCATAAAACAAAAAAATTATTTTACTGCAAAATATGACATGTTTCATATTTTTAATAAAAACTAGACATCACAAGGAACACAAAAAAATTTGGTTCACTAAAAACAGAGTTACCAAACTCCAGATATGAATTTTTAAAGATTCAGAAAACTATTCTCAAACAGGTCCTCAGGGAACTATTCACCTGAGTCATAGGGTTCACATATAGGCCCCTCCCTTTCTTCGAATTGCTGCGCAAGCTCCCTATCCCGAATGAACAACAGGGGAGATGGCTGGACATGGCGGTTACGGCGAAGGGATGCTCGTCGGCAGCAACGGAGCAGCGTAGGAGCATCGGGAGGTGGCCACGCACCCACGGGCGATCACGGCTCGCCTTGCGGTGACTCGTGGCGGCCTGGCCGCGTGCACAGCAAAGGCCGCAGCGGGCGACCACGACGGCGTCGGCTTCCGGCGTCGGTTAGGGCAGGAAAGAAACATGGGAGAGGTATAGAGAGGTGGCAAAGCTGCTGACAGTGGCGGTTTGGTGTGTGGAAGTCCGGAACGCGGGGCGGCCGGAGCTTGGCTTGGCGGTGGCCATGGTGGCGGGGTAGAGAAGAAGGAGAAGTCGAGGCTAGCTTCTCTGGCTTTATAGCGCGGCCAAGAGAATGAGGAGACGACACGCGGACATCCACGGCCACGTCGAGCAGCAGCTGGCACCCTCGAACACGCTTGGAAGGCTTCGGAAGGTCGGCGGCGGCGAAGCAGCTCACGGCACTCGCGATTTGAACTATTTATAGGATTGCCACTAGCTGAATTTTGCAAATTACTCCTAAGTTTTGAAAATAACTTGAAAAACCCCCAATCTATAAAATGATCAGAATTTCATGCTCTACACTTTTCTCAAAATGAAGTTTTTCAGATTCAGCAAGGAAATTTGAGTTTTGAATACAAATTTGAAAAGGGGACAAAAGGGACAAAACCCTATAAACAAACATTTTAAATATCTTTTGATTTTGATAAATAACTTGAAAATATTCCAATGTATGGAATGCTCATCTTTTCAAACCAAACATTTTCCTTATACAAAGTTTTCCCAAACCATGCATAATTTTTGAATTATGGGTTTAAAATCAAAAGGGGACAAATATTAGAAAACTATATTTTCAAATTTATTTGAAATTCTTTTTAGAAACTTGAAAAACTTTAAATACCATAATTGTAGCTCTTGTCAAGATCTACAAACCATATTTTGAGAGTATCTCCAAATTTCTTATAGATTTTGAAATATATAAAAGGGGGTAAAAGGGATATTTTAATTCAAAGAATTTTAAAATTAAACAAACACCCTAAGCATCATTATTTCATGTGTTAAACAAACACCATAAAAAGAAATTAAAGAAACATGAATGCATTTATGCCATGATGCTCAATGATTATGCTTGATAATGCATATAATTAATTAAGTTATCATTAACATCTAGGATGTTACAATCTTACCCCCCTTAAAGAAATCTCGTCCCGAGATTTTGAAGCAACAAAATCTCGTGGGGTAAGCAATGGAAAAGGAAATGTGTCAAGAAACTTGATAAAAGTTTATAAAACATCAAGGTGCAATTCAAGAGTTACAACCCCGATATGCAAGAGGTTGCAACTACAAGGCTTTTTAGGTTTTCAAGGGAGTTAAAGTAAGGATTCACAGAATAGGTTCGAAAAGTAGGGTACATTAGTTGTGAAGATATAATAGCATCATGCCCACAAACCTCGATACCTGTGCTCACCTAGTAGAAACTAGTGTGCCCGGGTCACACAAGAGACTCTAGATTCCGTCGCGGCACCAGGGTTACGAAACACGGCACCACTATAGGGCACAACAGGAGTAACCCACTTCTCAAAACATGGAGCGGGTAACTGATATCAGAAGTTGGTCACCATCACAAGGCATTTAGGAATTCAAAGGACAACTTTGAATCCCTAAGAAGTGTTGATAGAATGAAAACACCCTAACTGTGGACTATAAGGGATCACGATCATAGACCTGGGTAATGACAAACGCCTAGTTGTATTTCCTTATGGTCGCGTATTTCCTTATGGTCGCGAGCCACAGGAGACCCCAGGCTTCGACGATGTTTCCAAATCCAGGATCATGGTACCTTAGAGAACACATTCAACGTGATATTTGAGCAAGATATTCGTCGTCACATGACGTCAAGGAGGTAGCATGTGTCGGAGTTGAAAAGAATCAAGGAGTGACACATACTTAACAATGAAATCAAGAATTTGTACCAGGTTTGGATTTTAAGGTAATGGTATTTATCAAGGTTTATTCCACAAATCTCCCAAGGATTAGAAACTTATGGAATAAAAGATTATCAATTGATAAAAAAAACTGGTATAGGACGAGATTCATCAATAGAACTGCTATAATAAACAATAGCTGCTCTCAGAATATAAGGAGGGAATTATAAGTATCATTATACTATCATAATAGGCATGATATGGGATATGCTCATCCTATTCATCCTTTCCACGTTAGAAGCACTTCGTCTTCATCATGTTAGTATATCATAGGGCTTTATTTATACACTATCTTCACTGTCGAAGATGGACTCTTGAGAAATACTTTAATAAAGCTTTGTTGATGGAGTCGACTCTTCTCTAGATCTTCCAAAGAAGAATTGAAGAACTTCTTGAAGGCTTTTTACTTGAGTCATCAAAAATTCTTCCCGAGTCTTTCAGCAAGCAAGAAGATAGAGGAAAGATTATTTTTAATTTGTTACTTTCAAAAACTTTTATATCATAAATTCATTTTGAAGTTTTCAAATGTAATGTTGCAGCTGATCCATTGTATGAGCTCTGATACCAGCTATGGCAGAATCTCCTAAATTATATGGCCCACATTCATCATCATTGTCTCAAAGACCTCTGACGGCCATGCATGTGTTCCAGATAACTTAGAAAGCCCTGTCGGGTGCCCTCAAAGGACCCCGATTAAACCACATTTTACACTCATACCAGGATCAATAAAGGAGTAGCTTCAACATAACAACACTTGTTACAAGATATACATCAAAGTACGGAAGAATAATAATAACATAAAATTTATAATCATGATAAAGTTAACCTTTTATAAATTTAACTTCAATTACGAAAGTAGAGTAGGACTACAGAAGACAACTAGGGTAGAGCACCTAAGTCGGGAGAGGTCAACCAGGTCACATCGAGCCCACCGACATGAACTGATTTACGACACCAGTCAACACCTGCAATAGGGGTTCAACAAACCCTGAGTACAAAAGTACTCAACAAGACTGACCCGACAAAAAAGAGGGGTGAAGACTCAGGAATGCAGGCCAAAGGGACAAGGTAAGGCTCACAAGAAATAAGAATTTTTGCAGAAAAGCCCTTTTGTAACAATTTTTAACTCATCATCGATTATAACAGAAAGTAAAGTTGCCTTGCTCTAGCTCAAGATTATCAACCAACTTCATTTTGATAACTTATCATTATTCCAGTTGTTACTACGATGCAAGGCAACAGCGATTCGAATCAATTTTACCCAGCTAGAACCTAGATCACCGATATACAGGAGACTCTAACTCCAGCATATCAGATCACACGATATACTGGGATAACAATCGCAGCCATATATCAATCACATGAAACACATGGGACCTCTGACCCATAGTGTATCGATATATGTGGGACTCAAACCCACGGTATACCACACCGTGCATGTGGCTATCTAGTCTTGATCTAGCAAGCCTACGACGGACGAGATCTAGGGAATCAACAGACGAAAACACTACAGAGGGACTCCTTTCCCAATGCAAGTTAACCGTCCGAACTTAATTTATTAACTATCATCATGATTCCATCAGGTGAAGCCAATCTCATCTTTTTCATTCTTTTATTTTTTTGAAAACCTAGCTATTTAAGTAGGGATGGACGACACTGACGCCATTGATGGATGACTTCCAACATTATTGGTAGATGACACCTTCTTCAAACTTGATCAACACGATTCAACTCACTTTTGGAAAACTACACGTAATTAATGATGCATGTTTTAGTATGATGAGCTCATGGCATGACGCATGATAAGATATGACTACTACATCCATTTCACATGCTCATGTTTAATACTTTAATAAATTATGAAAAGATAAATCTTAAAACATAAACAAGCATGTAGGCACAAGATAAATATAAAACTTTACATATTCTAAAATCACATAGCCATATTAGGTGTTAATATGACATAGCAACATCATACAAAGGTAAAGAAACCATATTTTTCATTTATACATTTTTATTACAATTATAAACTATTTAATTAGCAACAAACAAGATAAATCATACGGCATCCAATGATCACAATATTTTTACTACAGTACACACATGGCATAAGAAACATGTCAGAAAAATTTCAAGTGAAACGGAGCTACACAGCATGATATATGAATTTCCTTCTTTTCAAAGCATTAAATAAAAGTCATAAAATATAAATAACTATTTTACTACAAAATATGACATGTTTCACATTTTTAATAAAAACTAGACATCACAAGGAACACAAAAAAATTTGGTTCACCAAAAACGGAGTTACCAAACTCCAGATATGAATTTTTAAAGATTCAGAAAACTATTCACAAATAGGTCCTCGGGGAACTATTCACCTGAGTCATAGGGTTCACATATAGGCCCCTCCCTTTCTTCGAATTGCTGCGCAAGCTCCCTGTCACGAATGAACAACAGGGGAGATGGCTGGACACGGCGGTTACGGCGAAGGGATGCTCGTCGGCGACAACGGAGCGGCGTAGGAGCATCGGGAGGTGGCCGCACACCCACGGGCGGTCACGGCTCGCCTTGCGGTGACTCGTGGTGGCCTGGCCGCGTGCACAGCAAAGGCCGCAGCGGGTGACCACGACGGCATCGGCTTCCCGCGTCGGTTGGGGCTAGGAAAGAAACGCGGGAGAGGTATAGAGATGTGGCAAAGCTGCTGACAGTGGCGGTTTGGTGTGTGGAGGTCCGGAACGCGGCGCGGCCGGAGCTTGGCTTGGCGGTGGCCATGGTGGCGGGGTAGAGAAGAAGGAGAAGTCAAGGGTGGCTTCTTTGGCTTTATAGCGCAGCCAAGAGAATGGGGAGACGACACGCAGACAGCCACGGCCACGTCGAGCAGCAGCTAGCGCCCTCGGACACGCCTGGAAGGCTTCGGAAGGTCGTCGGCGGCGAAGCAGCTCACAACACTCGTGATTTGAACTATTTATAGGATTGCCACTGCCTGAATTTTGCAAATTACTCCTAAATTTTGGAAATAACTTGAAAAACCCCCGATCTATAGAATGATCAGAATTTCATGCTCTACACTTTTCTCAAAATGAAGTTTTTCAGATTCAGCAAAGAAATTAGAGTTTTGAATACAAATTTGAAAAGGGGACAAAAAGGGACAAAACCCTATAAATAAACATTTTAAATATCTTTTGATTTTGATAAATAACTTGAAAATATTCTAATGTATGGAATGCTTATATTTTTAAACCAAACATTTTTCTTATACAAAGTTTTTCCAAACCATGCTTAATTTTTGCATTATCGGTTTAAAATCAAAAGGGGACAAATATTGAAAAATTATATTTTTAAATTTTTTGAAATTTTGTTTAGAAACTTAAAAAACTTTGAATACCATAATTGTAGATCTTGTCAAGATCTACAAACCATATTTTAAGAGTATCTCCAAATTTCTTATAGATTTTGAAATATATAAAATGGGTTAAAAGGGATATTTTAATTCAAAGAATTTAAAATTAAATAAACACCCTAAGCATCATTATTTCATGTATTAAAGAAACACCACAAAAAGAAATTAAAGAAAGATGAATGCATTTATGCCATGATGCTCAATGATAGTGCTTGATAATGCATATAATTAATATTTTAAGTTGTCATTAAGTGGTGTGTGGCCGACTCCCGACGGCAATGTCCGTTCATTCGTGCGGGCATCATATTGTCTGCTGTGTTGACAAGTGCTTGTGTGCTGCTACCTGTTCCACGAGAAGTTGCATTCGTTACATGTTGCCTACATTGAGCACACCCTTCGGGTGTGGCTCGTCAGCTCAAGAGTGCTTGTGGCATTGGTTCATGCTGTCGACCGCCATGGATGACAACATCAAGGACACTTTGCTTGCGCTTTTGGTCGTGGGTGTGGCTGACATTGGAGGCCGGATGGTGTTGTCTCCTATGCCTAAAATCTGAGTCTGTTTGAAAACAACGACAGCTAGCCCGGCTGATGCCTCGTGTTAAGATCGGTGTTGGCTCATCGATGAGTACGTGCTACCAGGTTGATCCTTCCAGTGGCTGATGTCCATTCGGTTAGGTCTTACGGTGGTACACCCTTTGCCAAAAAACATACAGTTTTAGCATAGTGCTATGTTTTACTATCTTAAGTTTGACCAATTATAGATAAAATAGTACCACACTTGTGATATCAAATAAATATCATTAGATTAATTATGAAATGTATTTCATAATAATTTGATTTAGAATCATAAATATAAACATTATTCACTAGAAACTTGGTCAAACGTGAATGATCTTTCTAGCATGCAACCTATAGTGTATATTTTTCTGGACAGAAGTACTACTTATGGAGGAAGGAGCTATGGTGGTTCAAAGTACCAACAACAACAACCAAAAAAGCAATCCCAAGAGAGCCATCTACAAATATATGGCTAAACCCGTAATTTAGCCAACCTCTAAAATAGAAAACACTAAGAAAACAGAAAACTCGATCCAACACCATACACCTTTCTAGTACCACGAGGTAGATGGACCATGCGAGAACTTCAAGATAGATAACTTGCTATTTTAGAAAGTTAGATATAATGGGAAAATATCTAGTGCAAACCACAAAATAGGTGGAAACATATAAAGCAATTGAAAAACACATATTTTGGTTGTTCAAAAAAATCTAAAATTTGGCACATCCATACTATATACAAATATGTTCTTACATGCAAAAGTTGGGATACAAACTTAAACTAGACAAATAAGTATGAAAATGAAAAATTTCATATACATGTGCACTAGAGGACAAAATTTGTCTTTTAGTGCACATGCATCTGAAATTTGTTATTTTCGTATGAATTTTTCAAAAGCAATTTTGCATCCCAATGTTTGCATGTGACTATGTGAGGACATATTTGTATGCACTATGGATGTGTCAAATTTTAGATTTTTTGAAATAACCAAAATATGTGTTTTTGAATTGGTTTACATGTTTCCACCTACTTTATGGTTTGCACTAGATATTTTCTCAGATATAATAGCGGTTAAACTCTCTTTTCTTCTCAAAAGGAAAGCTCTTCCATTGAAGTTGCTCTAAGAGTCATGCGGTGTCACTGGACTAACGGGCTATGGTGGGTTGGTGGTAGGAGTATGTTTTGTTAGTTTTTCTAACCCAAAACCTGAGCGGCCCACAACAAAATTTACTTGTAGTGGTATAAAAGGTAGTTAGGCATTCCACATTGTAGTATCTAAGTGATGCCTGAAATCACTTTTTGTTCGCTAGGCATCACTTCTAGTGTTGCTTCAACCTTGGCTACTGGTGCCCAAAAGAAAATTTCTGGTATCGGTGATTGTTGTACTAGTTCTTGCTCCTGAAAAGTTGCCGCTGCTGCTAGGAAGAGGAGAGAAAAAGTAAGCAAGTTAATTAATTTTTTTATTCCTATATTGTGGGTCTAGGTACAGGAGGAAGTGATGCTCACCATTGCAGCTTCACTAGAACGGACCCAAAGATTCTTTTGAGCACTATTCCACACTATAGAAGGCGCGCCTTATATTATTTGCTAAAAAAAAGTTTGGTCAAAATTTTAGCTGACTTATTACTAGGTTCGAGGTATATTCTAGATGATGGCAGACCTTTGGTCCGGTGGGGTGCGGCCTATGATGTGCGGATACTTCAGGGGGATGCGTATCCCGTATATGATACGTCTCGGATACTAATACGTCTCGGATACTCCTTGGATACGTATCCAAGCCGTACTCAAGATTTTGGATACGTATCTGAGTGGACACGCGTATCTGATACCTGTGGGCTGAATTGGATACGGCCCGCGCATGTTGTGACATAGCCACAAAGCACGTAGCTGACCATTAACACTGCTCTCATCCGTTTGGCTGACATTCCGCATCCTTGCTCGACCGTGAATTGCATATATGATTTGACTCTGACCAATCAGTATATGGTACTAGTTCTCATCTCATGTGTTCCGATCTAAAATATAGTTTTGTTCTTTTGTTTTTTTTTTTGGGTTAGTGTATACAGTACGATCTCAAAATTGTTGTTGAATCACATTTTTTACTAGTAAGCATGCAATTTATATTAAATTATGTGTATTTATTATTATTAAAAAAATTCTAGACGTATCTCCGTGTCACTCATTTTTTAAGAAATGCGTATCGGCGTATCCGATATGTATCGTATTTGATACACGTGTCCGTATCCAGATAACATAGGGTGCGGCAAGCATCTCCTGCGGCAGATCCACTGTGTGCGCTTAATACTTTTGTAAATAATTGATAAATTAAAGCCAATTGTAGCATTTCAGGGCTCACGAGTTATGTTCTTTTAATGAATCTCTCATATCACGCGTCCAATCCGATCCAAGCAAAGGAAGCAAATAATAACATAACATGATATAATATAATAGTAGGTGTGCTAATGGTACTCCATCCGTTTCAAATTCTCCTAGAGGGTACTTCGTCCGTTTCAAATCCTATATATGACGTTTAGGATTTTCATCTATAATTTGAAATCGAAGGAGTAGAACATTCAGTGAATGGAAGGAGTATAGCATTCAGTAATCAGTAGGTTGACAATGACACTCATGCCGCGCCCAGACCACAGATTTGTTTATATGTATAGCAGCTTCGTTAGTGCTGTACTTAGCTAGGGTATAGAGCTATCTCTCATTTAATTTCCTCTGGTGTGTACGTGGTGAGTGATCATCACGCGAGATCCAGAAGCAATACATGCATATGTGGGGAGCAATTGATCGTTGAACGGCACATTTCATGTTGCCACACGTACACTGGCCGTTATATCGATGATTTTTGCAATATAGTGTCCCTGTGGTGTCAGAGAGTTTGACTCCGCCTAGCTATATACAGCTTTCGTCAGCGCTGACACACATCTTAATCACATTATGATATCATATATTGAAATTACCTGCCCATATGCATCCAAGCAAAACCAGCCACATAGGTAATTATATGTCTATAATGATACACCGTATATGTATTATATTATGCTATATATGTACTCCTTGCATGGAGAAATCAGAAAGGCCATGCAGTGATTTGCGCTGGAGAGGTCATCAAAACTACAGCTACTTATTCATCCAGGTACGGTGCAAAAGCGGCCGGCAGCATGCATGCTGCCCATCGGCCCATACACGCATGCCAGCCATGCCACAGAGAGTCCCAGCTCAAGAACATGGCTGGCTGACTAGCTAAAGTGTGATCGTCGTCGTCATCATTCACCTGGCCGGCCGGAAGACTAAGTTAGCAACAATATAATAATAGCATGTGTCAATGCGTTTTTGTATATATAACCCAACCAGACCATGCCTTGATACCTCACAAGAGGAACCAGTAGCCGGGTGCGTGGTCAACCACCCAGCAGCTATCCCATATTTGGTACCTCTAGCTAGCTACAAAGAGAGCAGTGTGAGCGAGCTAAAATCTATTTACATGGGTGACGAGGTGCCCCCGACGCACTAAGGAAATCCTAACTTTGCCGACTGTCAAATACTTTGCCGACTGTTTTTTATCGACACTCGGCAAAGAGCTGCCTTTGCCGAGAGCCATGGCGGGCAGTCGGCAAAGCCGGCTTTGCCGACTGCCAGGCTTTGCCGACTGCTAGGCACAAGGCAAAGCCTTGGCTTTGCCGAGTGCCAGGCAGTCGGCAAAGCTTGGCACTCGGCAAAGGCTGCCAGTCCTGGACGGCATCCACGGCGTCACCTTTGCCGACTGCCACGCCGTCAGCAGTCGGCAAAGGTGCAGCCTTTGCCGACTGCTTGCCAGCCTGTCTGGCAGTCGGCAAAGGCTCTTTGCCGAGTGCCACATGTGGCACTCGGCTTTTTTTTTATTTTCAATCCCAGTTTTTTTTCTATTGCCTTGCTACAGTAACTACATTCTAAATTCCAAGCTTGGGGTAATTTTGATTTGTTTTGCTATATTCCGTTAATTTTTTCTGTTTCTTTGATTTTTTCCGGCAACTCCAGATTTGAACTGCAGGTACATGAAATATTGGAATCCGGTGATTCAAAAAATAATATTCATGATGTTTGGAGCATGTTGAGGCCGTGTGCAGGGCCTCGCGTGAAATTTCGACCGTGTTGGTGTCAGAACACGCCGAGTCACGCGCGTGAAAAGTGTTTTTAAATTTTATAAAATTCAAACGGAGTCCGAAAATGATGAAACTTGATGACATGTCTTGTCATCGCATGTGGAGGCTATGGTAAAAATTTGAGAAAGTTTCGAGCAAGTGGTGACGTCGGATGCCTAAAACCTGGATATCTCCACATGTGATAACAGTTATCACATGTACGCATGTGGAGATGTCTGGGTTTTAAACATCCAACATCGCAACTTGCTCTGAACATTCTCATAGCCTCGACATGCGATCACATGACACCTCGACAAGTTTCATGATTTTCGGACTTCGTTTGGATTTTATATAATTTAAAAACACTTCTACCACACTTGGATGGTCATTTTTCATGGACAAGTCGTGTAATATTTTGGATGAATTTATGGACACGGCCTCAAAATGCACTCTCCAACATGAATATCATTTTTTGAATGGCTACATTTCATTATTTCATACACCTGCAGTTTAAACTTGGATCATCATGAAAAATTTAAGTAAATGAAATAAATGAATAAAATATAGAAAAATATTATAAAAAGGTCCATATTCGAACATGTGCTTCCATACAATATGCTTGGGCTACACAAAAAGTTTGAAATCAAAATTCAAAAAAAATCAAATCTTTGCCGAGTGCCATGTTTGACACTCGGCAAAGTCTCTTTGCCGAGTGCCGCTGACGTGGCACTCGGCAACGATTCCCTCTTTGCCGAGTGCCGCTGACGTGGCACTCGGCAAAGGTGACACCAATTAAAAGGCCCGCCAGGGCCTTATCTAACCCACCCGCGTCCTCTCCCCGCGCCCCCACCCTGCCGCCGCCGCCGCGCCCCACCGGCCCGCCGCCCGC
>CM041646.1:28723087-28840381 GCA_023333625.1 Bothriochloa decipiens
AAAAAAAAATGGTTTACGTATATGCTACCTATAGACATAGAGAAGTTCTCCCTCGCTCTGTGACTAAAAGTCTAGAACAGATACGTTGCAGCTGAGTGTAATAATGAAGTCATCTTAGTATGTTTAAGTATATGCTACCTATAGACATTAGGCATTTTGCTACACCTCTTTTCTTGCAGGTTTGGTAACCTCCCCGTACGGGGGAGGTGCTGCCGAAATTTTTCATTCTCACTAATTGTTTTTTTTCAAGGGGGCTCCCGTTGGAGGCTAGCCGGAGGAGCACGACTCGGCACTGCCCCGCTAGCCTGTCTTCGCCGGCACCTGCGGTATGACCTCTCTTTCCGTCACATGTAGTCGTAGGTCGCGTTACCTAGTTAGGCGTCTCCCGTCCGAAACGGATACGGTTGGAAGTATGCGTTCTTTGCATATGTATAACCGTATCTGTTTCGGATTGTCCACGTTATTTGGACAACCCGAGGATGCGTAGACGAGGTTAGCTTCCATGTTCCGCTCCCGTCCGAGTCGGAGTTTCGGCAGGACCTCCCCGTTGTTCTCCAGATACACACTCTCCCCGCCGGGACGTGTATCGGGAGAACAGCGGGGAGGTGCTGCCGAAATTCTGTCTCGGACGGGAGCGGATTATGGAAGCTAATCCTCGTCTGCGCATCCTCGGGTGGGATTAGGACCTATTCTTCACCTATTAGATGGTAGGAGCGCATTGTAGATGCACTTGCTGGTTTTATCACATGTTAACATTGCCGCATGACAGAGCATGGGTGACCGTGAGTGGATGTACTCGGGCTTCGCAAGTAAGAGCAATGAATGGATTAGGGGGACGAATGAGTTCCTGGAGCAAGCATTTGGCCCAGCTGCGAAAGGGTCGATTCGGATGCCGTGTCCCTGCAGCCAGTGCAAGAACAAGAAAAGGAAAGTAAAGGTTGCGGTGGGGAAAGATCTGTTCAAGAACGGATTCGTTCCAAACTATACCCGTTGGCGCAACCATGGTGAACACCATCCTATTAGGGACAAGGTGGTGGGACCCATCCTCGAGGAGTATGATGCTGATGCCAGGATGGCAGACATGATGGCAGACTTCCACGAAGCACGGTTCGGCGAAGGAATGGATGTGGAGGAAGATCCGGAGGAAACCATGAAGGCGTTCTACGACATGATGGAGGCGGCACAGAAGCCCCTTCACGAGAAGACAAGGGTTACGCAACTGGATGCTGTATCACGCCTAATAGGGTTGAAGTCACCAAGGTGTACTCGCGCGGGCCCACGCTGCTTCCTAGGGTGCGGCCGCAATTCAACAGACGCCCGGTGATTACACCCGTGGGCCAGACGTAAGTAACCATTATTGATTTCACTACTTGTTCATATGACATGTTGAAAATCGAACTGCAGACTAACAATTGTTCTTAATGACGCGTGCAGTACCTGGGCGTTTGTGAGCGGAGAATGTGAATCACGCCATATCAATGGCATCCAGGGCCTCCTGATTAAGGAGTACTACCCTGGCCTTATCGACGTGGACGGCAAGTTGAAGGTGCCCACGAGGTGGGCTCACTTCTACCTCATCGACGTGAGTGGCGAGACCCTCGCGGCAAAGATAATGAGGGAGTTTTGGGTGAGTCTTTCATCGCACCGCATTGCTAAATAGTACGCATTCGTCGGACTTCTTGAAACAATGCAATGCTACATGATGTGTCTGTGTGCAGGACTTCTTCACGTGCGAGGAGGGTAAAGCGGACCAGGTGGCGCGAGTGCAGGAGTGCAGGAGGAGGGTAAAGCGGACCATGAGGCGTGCATACAGGCCATCCGTGACTACTACGCCAACGTGCATGGAGAGTCCATGAAGAAGCCCCAAATCCGCCAGATCATGAACTCGAGGGAGACCGACCTCACCTTCGCTCAATACATGCAGGTAATTAAGTAGGAATACATTTGTTCAGATTCCTTCAGTGAAACATTACACTAATCTTCTCGCATGTCAAATACTTGATGTCATGCAGTTCTGTCCGGGGTGGTGCGACAACCACAGGGACTGCCGGGAGGAGATTGTGCGCATGTGGCAAATGGACGAGGCGTACGCGAGGCGCAACGACCGTCGGGGCCGTCGCCTGCAGATGCGAGGGGTGCCACACCACCAAGGGAGCCAGCCCCTCCCAACGTACATGAGAAGATGGGTATGCGTCCGTTCATGTCTTTTTTCTAGCCCTCAATTGTCATTACTTGTAACCATATTTCTGTTTTCAATGCAGACGCAGGCGCACGGTGGGCAGGAAATCAACCAGTTCACCGGGTACCTCCTCTCCCACAAGGGTAAGGCGACAACGCCAGACAACGTCTACAACCCGGAGGACGGGCCCGAGGCGTACAGCAACCCCACCGCCTACGAGAAGGCGACCGAGTACACCGCCGCGGCTCGCTAGCGCTACGGGGAGACGTTCGACCCCACCGCCGAGCCCCTGGACACAGACCTCCTACAGAGATTGGGACCAGGGAAGCAGCACGGCCGGTACTACATGGCCCACAGCGCTATCGACCTGTCCGATGCTCCCACGCTGAGCTAGGTTCGATCCAGGCCCACGAGCTCCACCGACATCCCCATAGCGTCTCGGCAGTCGAGCATGTCGCAGTTCTAGGTAAGTGTGGTTTCATTCGTCGTTCACTCATTTCACACCTATACTTACAATCAACACTGCAGATGTAATATTGCAGGCCCAGGTGCAAGAGCAGATGGCGCAGATGCAGGCGCAGATGCAGGCGCAACAGATGGCTTACCAGCAGCACCTGACAGCCATGCAGCAGCACTATAATAGTCAGATGCAGGGCTTTGCCGGCTACTTCCAATCCCTGCAGATCCCCGGGCCGCCTCCACCGCCTGAATTATTCGCTCCACCGCCTCCTCCACCGTCTTTTCCTGTGCCTGCTCCTGTCGCTCCTGCAGGGACCCCGGTGAGTACATTGACTCTTGCTTTAGCTTGTGCGTCCATCCTGCAGATACTAATGACATCACTTGGCCTTTAACTTATGCAGGTATAGTCGGCGGGTTCGAACCCGTCTCCTAGAGGTGCCGGCCCTCAGATGATGCCGTATCCACCTCCGGGTGGCCCTTCTCCACCGTATCCACCTCCGCGTGGCCCTCCTACACCTTACTCGTGGCCGGTGGGCGGAGGGCGGCCGTACTGGTCGGCGCCGCGTGATCCAGAGTGGGTTCCGTGGGAAAACCCAGGGGGCTCTGGGGACGGACAACCTGACGGCTCCGGAGACGGCGCGACGAGCTAGGTACTTGTCGCTTGTGTTATGCTCCTGGACTTGAGTATCATCGAAGTCTCTGTTATGTATTTCTTCTCTTCGTGATGGACCTCGACTTGTGGTGTTCGACTCGTTGCGTTGAACTTCATGGTTGTAATGGACTTGTGGTGGTGATAAGAGATGCTATTGTGAGATATATGTGTTATTGTGATATATATGGTGATGGTGATGATAAATGTGATGAAATTATGATATAAATGGTGCTACTTATGGTCCTGCTGAAATTGTGATATAAATTGTGATTTTGCAATGTTTGAATGCAAGAAAACAGAAAAAAAGGAAAAAAAATTTCTCAGTTTGCCGAGTGCTGACACTCGGCAAAGCTGGGGAATCTGGCCAAAAAATCCCCAGCTTTGCCGAGTGTCAACACTCGGCAAAGAATTTTTGAAAAAAAAATTTCTTTGCCGAGTGCCGAGCTGGCACTCGGTAAAGAAATTTTTAAAAAAAATTAATTTTTTTCTTTGCCGAGTGCCTCACCGTCAGCACTCGGCAAAGCCAGCCGTTAGGCTGACGGCACCACGTGGCTTTGCCGAGTGCTGACGTGGCACTCGGCAAAGGCTTTGCCGACTACATTGCACATGGCACTCGGCAAAGCCGCCTTCGCCAACGGTTTCTATGCCGACAGCCCTTTGCCGACTGCCACGTGGAAGTGCAGTCGGCAAAGCCTTTGCCGACTGCAGTTCTGCCTTTGCCGAGTGCGCATTGCAGTCGGCAAAGAGAGCGAACCCTGTAGTGACGCCGCCGGTAGCATTGTATGTGGATGGCTGTCCGGGATGCGCCATGGACCGGAAGAAGGCGAGCAACAAGGGCATCCCCTACAAGGAGTTCTTCTTCGTCACTGTCACCACCATTGCCTCTGGTACCTGCCAATAACCAACCTGCCTCGATCGGCTAACTTGCAGGGGATGCTATATAGGTCTTTACTTGTTGCTAGACTTTTCTCTTCTGATCGAGGCGATCACAACTATTGACACACACTCTGCCCTCGATCTCCATCTGGTCCTCTGACATACACTATACTTCATTTGTGCTTACTCTGACTATGCCTTGCCATGATCATCAACATATCTCGCTTTCACCTGTAGAGCAACTCCCTGGCTACATACTATTACAGAAATGCAAGGAGTCACTCTTCTTGAACCCAATATGAAGACCAGTGTGTTTTGTTTCAATTCATCAAAACATCTATGATATACAATCATCTTTTACTATTATATATGTACTCTAGTGAGATACAAAAGTGGATTCTAGAACACACTTCAGTTGCAACCTTCTACAATTGTGGGAATAAAATATAGGAGCTGATGTATTAATTTAAACTATGATATACTAGCCCGTGAATTCGTCCTCTAGCATGGTATATCATCTTACGTACGTCACATGAGTATTAAAGATTCATTGATAGTTTTAGTATACAACTACACAAAATTTATAATCTTATTACTCTTCAACATATTTATAATACACGTTTAGATATTATATAGTTTCTATTCGGTTATGATAATTCCGGCCACCAGTTACTCTATGTTTGTTTTTTTTGACCGAAATTACTCTACTTTTGTTTTCATCTTTTGCATTGAACTTCTATATATGGGCCATCAATATGTACTAATTTGGAACCTACTTCGCAAAAAAAAATGGGAATCTAAGTTATATCAACTCCTGTTACGACACTATGATTCTATATTTAGTTTTCAACCTTTGATCATATAGGTTGTTGTAAATTTTTTATCTATGTGTTTTTAAACTAATTCATATATCTATGTGTTAAGTTCAAACATAGTGTAGCTTTATTCAGAAAATTCTCTTTTTATTTGATTATAAACATATATTTTTGGTCTAGATTACATACTTAGTTACTACGTTGGCATAAACGTTTTATCCTTTACCATGACCACACTCAAGATGTTGAATATATTTGTAATACCAAAGTATTATATGTGGAGTAATACTATTTTATAAAAGCATAGAGTGCTTAGAATTGAATTATGTCATAAAAAAATAAAATTTGTGTATATTATTTTTTTCTTAAACAGTGAAGGAGAACTGCACGTCATTTCATTAAGATAGAAAAGGTACACAGGTCCAAGAGACCCAACACACACACACTACAACTGCACACACCCCACACGCTTGTCCCTGGGTTACAGAATCGCCAGACAAGGAACAGAAAAATGACCAAAAGCCTCAAAGCCCTAAGCTCCAGGAGGCAGCAACCTAAAAACAAGTTCCTGGAGTTTGGAGGCCCTACCGAGCACCAGAGCCCTCCCTCAGAGCTAATAGCTTTAAGGACTTCCTACACACTTGGCCTCTTATTGTCAAAGACACATGTATTGCGATGCTTTCAAATCTCCCAAACAACCAAAATTATCAAGGAATTGAGGCCTTTACGCACTTTCTTGGGGACAGCAGCAGTTGATCTCTTCCACTACCCTGAGAAACAAGTCACATTAGGTTGTGGTGCCAACTGCAATAGCCCTACATGTTGCAAAACTAGGAACCAAACTTGTCGAGCAAATACGTAGCCCACTAGCAAAAGATTTATTGTTTCATCCTCTTGATCACAAAATGGACATGCCTCAGGATGGGGTAGGTTTCTTTTTGCCAAACGATCAGCTTTCCAAACCCGGTTGTGAAATACTAACCAGATGAAGAACTTACAGCGCGGAGGAGCCCAGGTTTTCCAAATTGTTCTCCATGAGCCAAACTTGGCGAATCCCTCAAAGAAGGCTGCATAAGCCGATTTACTGCTATAGGAACCATCTCATGTTAATTTCCATCTAAAATGGTCTAGAGTCTCAGGATCCAAAACGAAACCATCCACAATATCCCAAATCTGGTAATACTCAAGCATGACGTCAACTGTACGAGCTCCCTTAACGTCCTGAGCCCAACTGCTATTATGCAGAGCTTGAGCCACAGTCCTTAGATTAGATGTTTCTAAATTTTGTGAGAATTTCTATGGTTTCGGGTTACTTTGTATTTTTTTATAATGGCAGATATGATAACTATTTAGAAAACATAATAGTTTCAATGATTACTATTGGCAGTGATAATTTTTGTATATTAAAATAAAGATTAGATGTTTCTAAATTTTGTGAGAATTTCTATGGTTTCTCTTTTTTGGAACTTATCGCAGGCCTAAATTTGTAATATTAAGATAGTAAGATCATTTTTCTATAAACTATATCCATCATAGTATCAAGGTATTATTATTTTAATAACGTTGCTTACATGTATTATGGACTAAACATTTGGTATACTAATTGTATGGAAAATAATATTTACCCATCTATATAAGTGATGTTCCTTTACATTGACAATATGTTTTTTACAGCTTTGCCGATATCGTCCCTGTTTCCATTCTTATACTTCATGGTAGGTTGACCTCGCATTAATTTAAATCATATTTTTTCATGAGTACATAGTTCTTATTCATGTTCTCATGTCTCATCACCCGCAATTATGACATAGATGTTAGTCAAATTTCGTTATATTGTTCACGCAATATTAGATCAAGCTATTTGTGCATATCCGTGGTGGACAATCCAATAATCTTACTTTTTTTAATTTGAATCTGAATGCAAAACATCTTTTAATTCAGAGTAAAAATACGTAACCTAAATTGTGTGCTTTTTCTTCATGACACAATAATTCATAGATCAAAGATCTGCATGTGGCCAAAAGAGAACAAGATATTGGACTGTACGCTGGTTTTCTTGGTAAGAGGGTTACAACTCTCCGAGTCGTTCACACGTACACAAAAAAAAAACGCACACACAGAAGCATGATGCAATAGTTATCATTTCAGCAAGCACACATATATACCCATTAACAAAAACATACGGCAATGACTATTGTTTGTATTCCATAGGTGCATCTTACTTTATTGGTCGATTTTTTGCCTCACTGTTCTGGGGTGTAGTGGCTGATCGCATTGGAAGAAAGCCAATCATTATATTTTCAGTCGCTTCAGTGTGAGTACAATTTTCTTGGATATAGCTGCAGCTTTCTTAGTATAAACTTTGTAATGCAAAAGTGATTTTCTCTTGTGTTGAACATTTTTTAGGGTCATATTCAACACTCTGTTTGGCTTAAGTGTAAAATATTGGATGACAATTACCACAAGATTACTTCTAGGTGCTCTCAATGGCATGCTTGCACCAATAAAGGTACCTTAGGATGAAGAAATGGCATCAATATGTTTCAAATTCTATGTATCAAATGATAATTTGTTTCAAGTTCTATATAACAATATGTTTGTTATATGAATCTTATTTTTTGTAGGCTTACTCAATCGAGATTTGTCGACCGGAACACCATGCTCTTGGATTGTCAATTGTGAGTAAATGCATTCCATACTTTAAGCATATATAGGAAGCAACAGGTCCATTCATCATTGCTCGAAAGGCTGAGCTTAATAGCTGAATACAGGTAAGCACTGCTTGGGGCTTAGGTCTTATTGTTGGCCCATCTATTGGAGGCTACTTGGCACAGGTAGTATATGTACAATTGAGTAACTTTTGTTGGTAGTCTCAAGTCAATCATTCCTCTTTGATCTCTACTTTTTACTACAATGTATACCAATAAAGCATAACAAACATACTCCCTCTGTTCCATAATATATGTCGTTTTTGATTTTTGGACCACAAGTTTGACTTGATATATATAAAATATATGCAATATTTTTATTTCTAAATAAATTTGTTAAAAATATAGATTTAAATATCTTTCTAATGCATGATACTAATTATGTACCATAAACATTAATATTTTTAATATATATTTTGTCAAAGTTGTTTTTTGAAAAACATAAGTGACAAATATTTTAGAACGGAGAGAGTATACTATTATGAAATTATCGTTTAAGATAAGTCTACATGTACAACTGCCAAAATTCACTCAACATGTGAAACGTATTTCTAGTCAAAATTTGGAATGATTAATTTAATAAGGGCAACCCCTAACATTACATGTTTGTGACAAGAGAGTGATATTTGTTTGAATTTTCCATTTATAGAATGTAACCAAATCTTCACCTTTTGTTCTCCTTTGCATGTCAGCCTGCACAGCAATATCCATACATATTCTCTGAGAAATCAATTTTTGGGAGGTACACCAGCTGTGTAACAAATAAGATTAAGATCTTTACAAATTCAAGCTAATTCATGGATCTAACTATTTTTGCTTTTTCAAAGGTTCCCGTATCTCTTGCCATGCCTAAGTATTTCCATCTTTTCTGCGGTGGTTCTAGTAACCTGCATATGGTTACCGGTATGTGTTACATGCTCCCATATTCTTGAATAATAAGTCTTTTTTGTCACTTCATATGCATTTTCTATAATCTAAAGAAGAGTGTTGCCTTTTGAGTGAATGAACATAGAGAGCTCCATTTGTGCCTCCACTTTTTAAAGGGTCTTTTATCAGCCATTAGTATCTTTCAGGTTTGTACCTAACTAATGTTATTGACACCTTATATATGAGACAACAACAAGAAGAATATGCTAGCTAACTGTTCCCAATATATACATGGAAATTAGGAGGCTTATCCTTGGAGCCAAATTTCAAACTAAGGAACAAAAATAATTATGTTTATTAAACTGAATGATTTGAATTGAAAAGGTTTTGAACTATACAATTATATCTCGTCTAGCTCTACTATTTTGATACAACATTTTTCTTTATCTATTTAATGTGAAAAGGTTGTGAATTTTATATAGTCTAATTTGGATCAGATTTCTAATGGCGTTAGTTTTAAGACAACCGCATCTAGAAATAGGCTATTTGTATATTGCCCATTGACATAAGCTGCTACAACCGGTGAAAACATCTATTTCTACTGGGGGTAGCTTAGGTCAACCTCTACTAAAAGTAGGAGAATTTGTACTGATGGCCATGTTATATAGGTCCCACTAGAATTGAATTTCTACTAGCGGTTCTTAGCTACATATACTATACTGGCGTCTACTTTTGTGTACCACCAGTGAAAATAATATGTGGCATCAGTGGAAACCATTTCTATATAGTACGGATTGTGTTAATTTTTTTGTGGAGTTAATAAATTACTAAGTTATGATTGAAAAGAAACCATTTTATTTCAATATTTGTTAATAGGAGACACTTCATAAGCACAAGATTACAGACAATGAAGTAGAAATATCTGGAGATTCAAGGACTCCCCAAATAGAAGATATACATCCAGACGAGTCTATAAGAACTGGCCATTGATATCTTCCATCATTGCGTACTGTGTTTTCACGCTTCATGACGCTGCATACACTGAGGTAATTCTTTTCGTTTAATATATGTTGACTTTCCATGAATCTAGCATATGAATCAATCCAAGAAAGTTAGAATACTCTTTTCACCTTTGTTACAATTTTAAACAGATACTTTCCTTGTGGACCGTAAGTGACAGAAAGTATGGTGGGCTAAGCTTCTCTTCTAAGGAAATTGGTCAAGTTCTTGCGATTGCAGGTATGTTCGTTTAAGATGTAAACAATTCTATAATATGGTAACAGCTATGAGACATTGTTTAGTACTCTCTTCATTCCAAACTGTATGCCATTCTAGCTTTTCTAGGTAAATAATGCTACTATATATCTAGGTATACATTATGTCTATCTAGCAAGATATATAACTTTTACCATGTTTCTGTAAATATCAAAACGGTTTACAAAATAGAATGAAGTATTATTTTGCTAATCTGCGGATATTATTAATTTCATATTCTATTTGTTCTAGGTGCTGGACTTATTGTGTATCAAATATTCATCTATAGACCGGTCCACAAGTATCTCGGAAGTGTAAAGTCATGTCGTGCCTCGTCTGTGGGTGCCTAATAACTTGAAAAATAGAAATGCGCACATCACTTATCGTCCACTAACTATTTCCTTTCTTCCATATGTAAACTGTAGGCCCTATCCATACCACTTATTGTCGCCTTTCCCTTCATGACACACCTATCAGGATTAAAACTTGGACTCGCTCTTTATTTTGCTACCATTTTGAAAGCTGTTCTTGGGGTAATAAGTTCTGACACTTATTCTTTGTATTCTGATAACATTATTTGTTCATAACTTATACTAAGTAAAATCATTAGTTTGATCATTAAAGAATTGCTTCAAACTCATTTTTCTATGGTCATGAAAAAACTAGAACTATACTATATATCTTAATCTTTAATCAGTTTTACAATATCATCTTTTGTTGACGTTACACCTTTGACGAATGTGAACAGATAACTATCCTGACAGGCACTTCACTTCTACAGAACTATGCTGTGGCAAGTATCATATATATTATTTTACCTGATTTTTATTGTTTGAAATGCTACAATTTTTTGTTAATCCATTGACCTCTGAAAATAGCCACAACATCAAAGAGGCGCAGCAAATGGCATAGCCGCGACTGCAATGTCCTTCTTTAAGGCTATTGGTCCAGCAGGAGCAGGCGCTTTGTGAGTATTGTCCCTACATCATGCATCCAAAACTTCTTTGAATACAGACTAATGTGTTCCAAAATACAAATTATTGGATATGACATGTGAAACATATATAATAGTACGTACAATATCTTCCAGAGGACAATCAAATTGATCCATACATGTCGTATTTAAGTGTGTTATAGTACCTTCTTTGTCTCATATCACAAGCCAAAGTTAGGTCCATATAATCATGTGCACCATGCATTAAAATTGATAAAAGCTCTGATTCATGAATTTTTTTTAATGTAGATTCTCATGGACCCAGAAACGCCAAGATGCTGCCTTCTTTCCAGGTATATTTTTAGTTACTTTCTTCTTTTACGCACCACCGTACCCAGTACATATTTTAATTTTTTCTTTAATGTTTCTATCAAGCGGTATCGCATCAAATGTGTTCTATATATGTTTGTGTTTCCGGATGCTAAGAGAAGACTTAATTCATTGATCATGCAGGGGATCACATGTTGTTCTTCATTCTGAATGTGGTCCAATGTATTGGGCTTGTTGAATGATGGAATCACACACACATAAATGAGGTAGAAACAATATGCTGATCGTGACTATGTTTCAATATGTCTCAATATTTTACACCCCAGGGGGTATTTATAGACCCTCATGGCTTCGCTATCCACATAAACTTTACAAAACAGATCACAACACTACCTATACAACCAGCTAAACATATATTAGCGAAGTAGCACAACTCACTTCTCTACTGTCTTCTCGACCCCTTAGACAACTTTGGGCTTCTGACCAAATTTATGACTTCGCAGGTTGCCTTGTTGACTCTTACGCAAAGCCACCACATCATCTTTGCTAAGCGCCTAGAGTGCGGCGAAGTCATCTTCGCTAGTCAACCTGAAACATGCGAAAATACACAAGCGAAGTTGAAAATAGTTACAGCGAAGTGTCTATGTTATCTTCGCTAGACATGTTAGTATCTGAAATGTTTGTAATAAAAAGTTTATCTCCAAAGTTTAGAATGGATGTTTGTGTGTCAAAATTGTTCCCCAACAGCAGCCCCTCGTGGGCGAAGGCCTACTCCAAAGGTCTAAATCCCATGAAGTTTATATGAAACTTTGCCTAACAAACGCCGTCCAAACTTTAGAGTTGGCCTGTTTGAATTTTGAATACAACAGCTAGTTTTGACCGTTTGACCGAGCTTTTCCTATAAATAGCGAGGCCCCCGAGGCCCCCCTCTTGAGGCTGTCGTTTTCAGAAGAAGGGAAACTCTGCCAAAATTTTTCTTGAACCCTAAAGTTTGAGATAGCTTTTTTGATGTTTTTCCATTGTGTTCACCTGGTCTTGGATCTTTGATCGAAGTTTGTGTAACACCTTCGGCAAGGTTTGTTCCTTTAACTTTTGTGTTTTCGCGATTTTGTCGAATAGTGTTTCTGATTTTGATTTTCATAGATGTCTTCGCGGGACTTGCAAGATCAAGTTCAATCTCAAGAAAGCTCAAAGGTTGATGATATTGTAGATTCTAAAGAAGACAATCTCGAAGATGTTGATGCATCTGTAGAAGACTTGGTTTTGGACGAAGATGGTTTCACCTTGACTTTTGGTAAGACTTTATTTGAGAAAAGTCACCTTGATGAGCTGGTCTGTTTGAAAATTGTGGAACGTGATCAAGCAAGTGTACCTGATCCATCAGAAACTAATCTGAAGCCATATCCTGATGAGTGTATTGTCTACAAAGATCTGTTTACTGCTGGTCTCTGATTTCCTTGTCAGAATTTTGTTGAAGATGTGTTGAAGGCCTTCAACATTTAGATGCATCACTTGACACCAAATGGTATAGTTAGGCTAGCGCAGTTTGTTTGGGTTGTGAAATCTCAGGAGGCTAATCCTGATATTGCTGCCTTTTGTGAGCTTTTTCAGATACATACTCAATTCAAGGATTTCATGCTTGATGGTCGAGTGGTCACTAAGTACTTCAGTTGCTCTAGTTTCAAGTCAGCTCGTAATGCTGTTCAAATTTCTCTAGCAACACAAAACAAGTGGGGAAAGGGTGAGTGGTCAAGGTACTGGTTTTATCATAAGGTTCCTATGGTTGAAGAGAGGGATCCTGTTACTAAGAAGATGGTAAAAAGATATCCATTGGCTGCTAGGATGGAGATTGAGAATTTTAAGCTGTCTCCATCTTTTCCTTCTTCTATGATCTCGAAAACTACAGTGAAAGTTTACAAGTCTACTACTTCGCTTCAATGTGCGAGGGATCTTGTTGAAGAATATGCTGCTGCCAGAATTTGGCCATTGAAGAAAAGATGGTCTATTCAACGATTTCACTTGAAGAAGGTTCGGGGAATCAATTACAAGTTTCCGGACAACGATTTTCATAGTCCTTAGAATTTTGCCACTGATGAAGACTTTGTGAGGTCTGTTGAAAGTTGGGCAGAAGATCTGCTTGAAAAATATGTGCTGAGTGAGAAAAATAACATCGTTAAAATTATTGGTGATGATTATAAACGTTTGAACAGAGTTTTTGAAGTTGCACAAGTTGAGATGGTGAACGGCCTCCTCCTGCTTATCGTCGTGAGAAGAAGCAAGGCCAGAAGAAGGAGACTACTAAAGGTACTAAGCGCAAGGCTGGTCCTGGCAAGGCTATTGCTAAGAAATTGAAGAAGAATCAAAGTTCTTCATGTTTGCTGGAGTGTTCTTGAGCAAAGTTTAGATATAGAGGGTAATGTGGCTGTTAGTTCTGATGACGCTGGAAATGATGATGCTAGTGATTTAAAGAAGGCTGATGATGTTGTTCTTGTTGAGGATGAGGTGAGAGAAATTATTATGACATTTTCTACAGATGCCTCGACTTCTTTTTTGCTTACTCCGCTGGGTGATGGATTGCAGGATTTACAGGGTTGTACTTTGCCTACTGGGGATAATGTTGTTATTTCTGAGAAAGAAAATTTAGAGGGAGAAACTTTTGTCAAAGATACTCATAAAGTTTCTGATCCTACTTTGCCAAAGCTTGACGCTGGGGCTCCTGTTGTTGGCCTTCATGAAGAAAATGTTGACGCTGGGAAAACAACTTCAGTTGAGAACCCAGCTACGGTTGAGGTTGGCGAAGTTGGTTGTTCAGAATGTGTTGAAGAAAACTAGTGGCTCTAGAGTTTACTCTCTTAATCTTGAAGATAGTGATGAGGAAGTATTTGATGATGTGATCAATGATGATCGTTTGGTGCACTTGTCCAATTCTACTATCCATGTTGAGAGTGGAAAAAGTATTGAGTGTAATTTGGGTGAGCGTGTCTCTACTGGTAAGTGTTTTGGCTTCGCATTTTCCTTTTGACCTGAATTGTTTTCTTTCGCTAATTGTTTGGTTTTATTTTTGCAGAGACTATTTTTCCTCATGCACCATCTTCTCCTTGGAAAAATATTGACTTGAGCAAATTTAATATTCAAGACCCTGCTACGTCTGTTGTCCCTGCTGCTGGTGAAGACGAAGTTTTTGATGCTCTGAAGCGTGGGTTATTATTTTGTCAGGAGAAGAGTTTAGGTCTTGATTGTTTCAAGTTTATAGGCATTGGGGCTGATAAACTTCAGATGATGCCTCGCACTTCTGAGGTTCAATTAGCAAAGTGTATAGATGAGGTCTTCACTGTCCCTGATGTAGAACTTGAAATATCCAAGAAACCCTTGCTCGAAGTTGCTGATGCTGGGTTATCGATGATGTACAAAGGTTCTCTCCTGATGAGAGGTTTGCGGACTAGGTTGGAAGAAAAAGAGAAAAACTTTTCCCTTCGCGAGCGTGATTATCAGGTTGAGATTTAAAATTTGAAAGAGCAACTTGCAGGGAAAGAAAAAGAAAGAGCTAATGCCGTGGATTCCCATAATAACTTAGAGACTAGATTGATTAGTGCTCTTGCTGTTGTTGAGAAGAAGGAGGACGAGATGAAGAAGATTGTCACTGAAAATAAAAAATTGAAGGAAGGTATGTGACGAGTTGAGAAAAATTACAGGAGCAGGACAAATCCATCTTCAACAATTGCAACCGAATTTGGGAACTTTGTTTTGAATGTTATGACAAGTTTGGAGCTCGCCCTGAGAAAAAATGTTGGAAGCTTGGTGATCGTGATAGTTTCTTCAGTTGGCTTTGTCGTCAATACGAAGATTTGTCCCGAGTTACTGAGACCACAGTTGATATTGGGGTATATTACTCTACTCATGCTTTGTTTCATTTGATGAAACAAAGTCAAGATCCTTTGTTTCTGCAACTTTGTGATGCCAACTACAAGTTTCCTTCTGTGAATGAACTTACCAATGTGATGAAGGCTACAGAAATATTGTGCAATAAGTATCTAGAGGAGTATTGCAGAGGGTAAGTTTTATACTTAACCATTTTTGTTTTTCAAATGTGTTCCATGTCTAACTTTTTGTTTTTGTTTGTTAGCAAATTGCAAAGGAGGCGGAGGCTACTCGAAAGGAGGTAGAGGAGACTGCGAGGAGGGAGGACAATGCTAGAGGTCAAGGTGGTGCTGGATCTAGCAATGTTAGTGGCGGCCATCCTTAGGCTCTAGTTGTTTTTTCTTTTGTGAGATGAGAGGGTCTTAAGATACGGTGGTTCTCAATTATTGTCTTTGTAAAATGTATACTTGGAAGTTGTTTGACTATTTGTCCATCCTACGTAGGTTCCTCATGCTGAGCCTGTGCAGGATATCGAAGATGTTATCCCACTGCTAATGTGTAAAGATAACTTCATTTTTGAGCCTAGCGATTTCTATGATTTTCGTGCAAAGTATGATGGTTGTGATGTCGATGATTTTCTTGCTTGTAAGGTTTGCTCTCATTATTTTAAACTTGAACTTTTTTGGTGATTCTATCTTATAAATTTTTTATAGATGTGAATAAACGATACCGTAGTATCAGGCCTCCCAATTGTCAAGTTTTTGATTTCACGAACTTTGCACTGGTAAAAATTTGATGTGTAACGTTTACTTTTTTGTGGTTGGACTTTTATTTTCTAACCTCTTCTTCTTATAGTCGTCTGAGTCAAGTACTTCGCCGGCGAATGTTTTTGAGGACTATTTACGCCTTGAAGTGGACAAAATTATTAGCGAAGTTGTGAGCGACATACTTGGTGATGCTGCCGAAGTAGTTAGTTCTCAATATGATTGATTTTGTAAACATAAATTTTTATAATTGGATAAGTTGTATTGTAAACATCTTGTTGTATTGTGAAGTTTATGAATTTACCTTCGCTCGTGTGAATGAGTATTGAATAAACAATTTTACTTTTATTGTCCTTGTTTTTTGAAAATCTTGCCTTTGGTTGTTTGTGTTTCGTTTTAGGAACTAGAAATATTTTTTTTTAGGTAAACTGGTTCAAAAAATTTGGCAAATTTTGAAACACCGTCCCCTTCTTTTCGCGCGAAGTGGGCACGTATGCTTCGCTTAGAAGCTTGAAACATTTTCACCTTGGTGAAATAGAGTCGAAAAATTTGCCTTAGCAAATTTTGAAACGATGTCCCTTCTTTTTCATTCGGAGTGGACACGTACGCTTCGCTTAGAAGCTTGAAACATTTTCACCTTAGTGAAATAAAGTTGAAAAATTTGCCTTAACAAATTTTGAAATATCGTCCCTTCTTTTTCGTTCGAAGTGGACGCGTACGCTTCGCTTAGAAGCTGAAAACATTTTCACCTTAGTGAAATGAAGTCAAAAAATTTGCCTTAGCAAATTTTAAAACGCCGTCCCTTCTTTTTCGTTCGAAGTGGACGCGTACGCTTCACTTAGAGCTGAAAACATTTTCATTTTAGTGAAATAAAGTCAAAAAATTTGCCTAGGACTTATTTGAGTTGGATAAGTTAGCATTTTTTAGATTTAATAAAATATTGATGCTAACTTAGTTTTGCAAAATTTGTGGCGATATGGGAGTATATGTTGGATATACTCTTCGGTATTTTGTACTTTTAGTTGTGCAATGTAGAGACATATCTTTGGGGAAACTATTTTCTCATTTATATTTCATGAGATTTACAAAGAGACTACCTCATTAAAAAACCACTCACCCTGCAAAGGGTTTCCCTTGAGTGAAAAAAGAGTGTAGCTCAGTTACGCTTTCAGGAATGTAAACTTACTTGTAAATAGAATTTCTGCTTCTACTTTTGCTGAAAAGTAAACTAATCTTGCAATCTTGCTTATGGATAATACTTGCGGAGTGCTTCTATGTTCCAGGTGTGATTAAGATCTTCGCCATTCATGTTTCCCAGATGATACGCACCTTTTTTGTTTATTTTTGTAATGATAAATGGTCCTTCCCATTTTCGTTGAAATTTTCCCACTGTATCTTCGTTTCGCTTTCTTTTTAACACGAAATCTTCTGGTGCTAACTCCCTTGGCTTGACTTTTTTGTTATACCACTACTTTGTTTTAAGTTGGTACTTCTTGATATTTTCAAGTGCTTCATTTCTTTCTTCTTCGAGAAAATCTTTGCTTGTTGTTTGGTCTTCTTCTGTGATTATTTGAATATTTGTTCTTGGACCTTCATATTTTATTTCTTCGGGAGTCATTGTTTCATCTCCATAAAGTAACTTGAATGGAGAAAAATCTGTTGGCCTTGGTTTTGAAGTGTTGTGAGACCAGATTACTCTTGGTAATTCGTCGACCCATTTTCCTTTTTTTAGGTCTATTAAGAACTTTGAAATTCCAGTGCATATTGTCCCATTTGCTCTTTCGACTGCTCCATTAGACTATGGGTATCTTACTGATGCGAAGCAAAGTTTGATTCCCTTTGACTGACAATATTCCCTGAAGTCTTCGCTATCAAATTGCATTCCATTATCTACTGTGATGTATCTTGAGACTCCAAATCTGCATATGATGTTTTGCCATAGGAATTTTTTCATTGTGTGAGAGGACATGTTGGTGATTGCCTTCGCCTCAATCCACTTGGTGAAATATTCAACTACAACTATTGCGTATTGGTAATTGCCTTGAGCCGCAGGTAACTTTTCAACTATGTCGATTCCCCATCTTGCAAGTGGCCAAGTTGGTTCAATTGGTTGTAGGTTTGTTCCTGGTGCATTGACTTTACTTCCTGCCATTTGACAATTGTGACAAGTCCGAATGATTTCTTTGCTGTCAGTTTGGGCAGTTGGCCAGAAAAACCCTTGTCTAAAGGCTTTCCAACTATTGATCTAGCCCCAGCATGACATCCATAGATTCCCTCATGTATTTCTTTCAACAAGTTTTTCTCATCTTCTCTTGAGATACACTTTAGTACTGGTTGGCAAACTCCTTCCTTGTACAGTTCTTCGTTGATGATTTTGTAACTTCTGGTCTTTTGCCTCATTCTTATTTCATCAACTTTGTTTTCTAGCTCATAAAATCCTTTGAGGAATGCCATAATTGGAGCTCTCCTATCTTCGCTTTCTATGATGTGTACCTCTTTTGGTTGTTCAACTTTTGTTTTTGTTGAGGCTACGGTGATAGTTTAGAAGAATACTTCTGGTGGTAACTCTAACTTTTGGGCGGCGACTTTTGCAATTTCGTCTGCATCAGTGTTATCATTTCTTGAGATACTTTTTACTATGAATCCAGCGAAGTGTTTTTCTGATCCCTCAATAGTTAGAGATACTTTACTAGCTCTGGATCTCTTGCTTTGTAATTTTTCTCTATATGCCCAGCCACAACTTGAGAATCTATCTTGATTATTAGCTTTTGAATTCCCATTGCTCTTGCTTTGCGAAGTTCCAACAATACTGCCTCATATTCTGCAATGTTGTTGGTGCAGTGAAAGTTTAGTCTTGCTACGTATTTGAGTTTGATTCCAGAAGGTGAGGTTATGATTGCTGCTGCTCCAACGCCGACAAAGCCCCAAGCGCCGTCACAATAGATTATCCATTCTGGTTGCTCCATTCTTTCTTGATTATACTTTGAAGGTGTCCAATCTACTACGAAGTCAGCCAACACTTGAGATTTGATTATTGTTCTTTTCTCAAATTTGATGAAGTTTTGAGACAATTCTGCAGCCCATTTTCCCAATCTCACTGAGGACTTACAGCCTTGTAGCACTTCTTTGAGGGGTTGATTTGTTGGCACTCTTATTTTGTGTGCTTGGAAGTAGTGTTTCAACTTTCTAGATGCCATAAGTACTGCATATGCAATTTTCTTGATTTCTAAATAGAAAATTTTTGTCCTGACAAAGCTTCGGATGCGAAGTATACTAGAACTTGTCTTGTTGAGTGCTCATTTTCTTCTTCTTGTATCAGTACTGCACTAGCTGTACTTTCATTTGCTAATACATATAGTAGCAAATCTGCCGTTGGATCAGGTGTTGCCAAAGTTGTGGGGTTGGATAGACGCGTACCACTTCTTGTTGTGCTTGATCCCAGTTGAATTTTTCCTTTTTCCCTTTTAGTGCTGAAATATTGGGAGGCTTCGCTTAGCTGATTTGGATATAAATCTATTCAGCGAAGCTAATTGTCCTGTTAGCTTTTGGATATCCTTGATATTTCTTGGCACTTGCATATTCAGTATTGCCTTCACCTTCTCTGGATTCAGGTCGATTCCTTTTGCGGATACAATGCACCCCAAAATTTTGCCGATTTGAACTCCAAATGTGCATTTTTCTGGGTTCAACTTTAGATTTGCTTTTCTGAGGTTTAAGAAGGTTTCTTGTAAGTCTTCGACATGGTCTTCTCTTTTCTTGCTTTTGACTACCAAGTCATCAACATACGCAAGCAAGTTTCTTGGTATTTGATCTTTGAGGACTGTGGATGTCATTCTAATGAAAGTTGTTCCTGCATTGCGAAGCCCCTCGGCCATTCTTTGGAAACAGTAAGTTCCAAATGGTGTGATGAAACTTGTGTATTCTTCATCTTCTTTTTTCATCCAAATTTGATGGTAGCCTGAATAGCAATCAAGGAAACTGAGCATTTCACTTCCTGCTGCTTGGTCTACTAGAGTTTCTATTCTTGGTAGAGGGAAGTTGTCTTTTGGACATGCCTTGTTGAGATCTGTGAAATCTATACATATTCTCCACTTTTTATTTTTCTTCTGCACCATGACTATGTTTGTGAGCCAAGTTGTGAATTGTACTTCTCTTATGACTTTTGCATCTAGCAATATCTTGACTTCAGCTTTCACAGCTTGTGTTCTGTCTTCGAACAACTTACTAAGTTTTTGCTTTTTCAGCCTGAAGTTTGGGTCGATGTTTAACTTGTGTTCTATGACATCCCTGCTTACTCCTCCTAAGTCTTGTGCAGACCAGGCGAAGATATCCTTGTTACTTAGCAAGACTTGTATTATCTTTTCTTCTTCTTCTTTTGATAAATTTGTGCCAATGATAACTTGTCTTTCTGGCACCATTGGGTCGAGTGATACTTTCTTTGTGTCTTCGCAAGGCTTCGCTTTTTCTTGTGTCTTCGTGTTTTCAGTTTCAAGCTCATCATCTTCTTATTCTTCTTGTATCACGTGGATATTTTTGAAAGTTGGGCTTGCATCTCTCTATGTTTCTTGCCTCTGTTTTATCACCGAAGATAGTTATGATGCCATTGACTGCTGGCATCTTCATGCATAAGTATGGGTAGCTTACTATGGCTTCAAAAGAATTTAAACTTCCCCTTCCAAAGATTGCATTGTATTGGCTGTGCATTTCAACAACATCAAATCATATTTGCTCTGTTCTCGCATTGTTCACTATTTCGAATGAGACTGGCAAGACAATTCTGCCGACAGAGTTTATTTTCTTTTTGCCAAAGCCAACTAATGGGTGCTCGGCTCTTCCCAAGATTTTTCTGTCAATTTTCATTGCATCTAGAGTTCTTATGAATATAATATCTGCTGAGCTGCCACCGTCTATTAGAATTTTTTATACTGCCCAACCTTCAATGTTTGCTTCTATGACCATTGCATCCATATGAGGGTAACCTTTGAGCTTGAGATCTTGTTCTGAGAATGTGATTGGCATGTGGGACAATCTTGTTTTCTTGAATGGACCTTCAACTGCTATGGAGTTTACTCTTCTGAAATAATTTCTTCTTTTATTTCTTGTATCAAGCTCCATGTTGTTTCCTCTGAAGATTGTCATAATTCTGCCTTTGCTTGGGATGATTGCATTCCCATTGCTTGTTGATGCTTCGGGCATGTTGTTGTTGTGTTGAATTTGGTGGTTGCTATTTGCCACTGAACTTTCAGGGTGAAAACTTTGCTGCTGACTTGGGCCCCATTGATTTTGTGGGCTCACTGCTAGCGGCTGGCAATTGTAGATTGGCGGAGGTGGTGGCAACATGTGCTGAGGGTAAGTTATTGGCAAGTAACTTGTTCTTTGGGGAGATAGATGATTGACAACTTTCAGATGCGAAGTTGCTCTATTCTCTTCTTGCATTTCTTCAATGCTTTTCTTTACTCTTAGGCACATCTTTGATGTGTGACCAGTCCCTTTGCCATGTATGATACAGTACATTTCTTTGGGCCTCAGAATTTTTCTTTCAAAGTTTCTACTTTGGTTATTATAGTTTGGCCTTTTTTGGAAATTTTCCTTGTAATTTTTGTTGCTTTGGAAATTTTTTTGATTGCTTGAGCTTTAACCTTGGCTGTTGACTTCACTTGTGTTGTTGATATGGTTTATTCTCTAAAATGGTCTTCGCTCTGTGTTTGCCGTTCTTGAATGTTGGAAGTTGTTGTTTGGTCTTGACATGTTTCTTTCTCTATTTTCTTCTTCTATTCTTTTCCTGTAATCTTCGTCAGACTCGCAGTACTTTCTCATTTCTTCGTATAGTTTTTCAACTGTGGTTGGTCTTTCCCTTTTGAAGTGTGATGAGAGTTGGCCTGCTCACAGTCCTTTGATTGCTGCTATGATGACAACTTCGTCTAGTATGTTTGGTATTTGAGCTTTTGCTTGTAAAAATATTTTGTAATATTGGCTCAATGATTCTTTTGGTTGCTGCTTGATGTTGAAAAGATCATCGCTGATGAGTTCAACTCTTTATAGGCCTTGGAAATCTAGGAGCAAAGTTGTGCGAGTTGATCCCAAGATTTGATTGACCTTGGTTTTAGCGAAGAGTACCAATGCTGCGCTAAGGTGTTCGCATCTTCCCCGCTTGATGCTACTACTGCTTTGAAGCTCATAAGAAATTGTCTTGGGTCGGACATGCCATTGTAGGTTGGGATGATGTTGAATTTGAAACTTGCTGGCCACTTCACTAGCTGAATGTCGATTGACAAGGGCGACTCTGTATCAATTGTTGTTATTTGACTTTGGTTCTCTTTGTTGTTGATGTTTTTGTTTGCTGAGTTTGGATCTTGAATCATGACTTCACTCTCATTTTCTATTTCATCGTTACACTTTCTTAGTTTAGCCTCTGCTTCTGTGATTCTTTGCTTTAGAGACTTTTCTTTTGTCTTCGCTCTTGTTTCTTCCAGCTGTTTTTTCTTGATGATGAGTTGATCTTTGAGTTCTTTGAGTCTTCTTTCTTCGTTCTGAGTTTCTTCTTCTTCTTGAACACGTCTGGTTTTAGTTTCTGTTGCATCTTGTATAATTGGGTCTTGAGTTTAGTTGCCATCGGTCAGAACTGTCTTTTTACTGGGTTTTCCCATTTTGGTGGTCGTGAGTGTCTTCGATCACACAAACGGACGGCACCAGATGTTGGATGATGGAATCACACACACATAAATGAGGTAGAAACAATATGCTAATCGTGACTATGTTTCAATCTGTCCCAATATTTTATACCCCAGGGGGTATTTATAGACCCCCATGGCTTCGCTATCCACAGAAACTTTACGAAACAGATCACAACACTACCTATACAACCAGCTAAACATATATCAGTGAAGTAGCACAGCTCACTTCGCTACTATCTTCTCGACCCCTTAGAGAACTTTGGGCTTCTGACCAAATTTATGGCTTCGTAGGTCGCCTTGTTGACTCTTATGCGAAGCCACCACATCATCTTTGCTAAGAGCCTAGAGTGCGGCGAAGTCATCTTCGCTAGTCAACCTGAAACATGCGAAAATACACAAGCAAAGTTGAAAATAGTTACAGCGAAGTGCCTATGTTATCTTCGCTGGACATGTTAGTATCTCAAATCTTTGTAATAAAAAGTTTTTCTCCAAAGTTTGGAATGGATGTTTGTGTGTCAAAGTTGTTCCCCAACAGGGCTCGTGCTGACCTTTAAGCCATTTCTAGTGATACCAAAACATTATAATTGATAGCTGCTCAAACCCAAGCAATGGAATAACGGTGGATTAGCAAAACACATGTACCAACAAAATGCATTTTTGAGTGGCATTTAACATAATTATGTAAATGCAAACTTATATGTGTCAAGGACAAATAGCCATAATGATTTGTGTGATATATATCTTCACATCTACTTATATTAAAGTTCTAACATGAAAACATTTGTCTGATACATGGTATCCAACTTTAGTAGTTTCAATTCAAGTTTTGGTTTCAGTACGAACTAGCAAATATGCCCATAAGTTGCAATGGGAGAAAAAACTATCAAACATTCATGCAGAGTCATATCATGAATGGTACATATTGTGATGACCATGACATCTATAACATACACTACTACAGAATACCGGATCAGTTCCAAATGGTATATCAGTGCCGGATTTGGAACCGGCACTGCCTCAGCGGCAGTGATGCCCTCTAGATATCAGTGTCGGTATTTTTCACCCGGTAGTGATGAGCTTTAAAAAACAAAAAAAATACATCAAGCATGCTCCACCATGCTCGCTAGTTCTAGCGCCGCCGCCGCCATGCTCGCTAGTTTCTAGTGCCACCGCTCCATCAAACAGTATCCAAGAAATAATTCATACATCACATTCATAGGTGGGATTCAATTCAACATATCACAAATAGAAGGGTTCAAAACATCACAAATCAACTCCACAAATTGATTCATATTCATACAACATAGAGAGATGAGGGGAGGCCAGGAGGGCGAGAGGATGTCGCGAAGTGCTGCCCGCCGCCGCTGCCGCCAACAAGACCATCTTCGGCCTTCCGGCCAAGCACGCGCCTGAGCTGCTGGGCGATATGGTGGTGCTGTCAGTCAGTGCACCATAGCATCCCTGTAGAGGAAGAATCAACAGCTGACCTCAGCAGATCAGCGAAAAAGATGACGAATCAATAGCGGACCTCAGCAGATCGGCGAAAAAGAGGACAAATTAGTGCCTAACCTCAACAAATCAGTAGCGACAAGGAGTCGAGTCAGTTGACAAGGATGGCGAATCAGTGTCGAACCTCAACAAATCGCTGCAGCAGAACTTCAACGGTCACCCCCGCGCAAAGCCGCGACTCCGGATGACGCCATCGCCTCACCCGTCACCACGCAGCTGCGACTCCGCCCCACGCCGGTACCTCCCCGGTAACCTCCTCGCAAAGCCGCGACTCCGGATGACGCACGACGCAGAGCTGCAGCACGGAGAATCCGTGGAGGGTGCAGGCGCGGTGGGGCTGAGCGGATCAAAGCAGGAAGTGCGGCGTTGGGGAAGGAAGACCGAGGAGAAATGAAACACTAGGGTTCGGCAAGCAGTCTGATGGTTTTTATTTTGTTGCTGCGGTGACCTTCTGTAACCTTAGCCGTCGATCAATAGATTGAACGATTCAGATCGAGAGGAGCTTAGCAGGCTGGTAAGTGCGTGAGGCATGTGCAGCCTAGGCCCAGACCGGTAGGTTTTAAATACACTAATTTACTATCTTCTATAGTTTAAATGAATTTCTACATGCTTTTAGAAAGTGACTTCAACTTGAACTATACGTCCTACCAAACAATGTACAAAAATTAGTAAAGAAATATATGTATGAATAAATTTTAATTTTAGTTCATATGCTGAATATTGAAGGAAAATTAATTGTTTTGTTCGTATCTACTAAGTTGGTGACTCCGACAAATATACTCAATAATATATAAAGTGGTCTAAAAATCAATTAAACTAATTCAGGAAAATCTAAAACATGGTGGTTGCGTCACACAGGGCATTTGCAAGTTTGAAAAAAAGTTTGAGACCAATACAATACGATAAAGCTCATGGCCTCTAAATCCCTAAGCACCTAAGTGTATAGTCATAATTCGATAAAAGGTTCCATATATATTTGTGAAGCATGTAGACGCCGTCTATGTCGAAATGGCTTGATTTTTTTGCAGTCCTCTATACCCAAAATATGATCACACACAAGATCTTATGTTTGTCTGATAATTATTTGTATTATTGTATTTTCTTTGTGCTACATATACAAAATATAGCGAATTAGATATTGAAAACACTAGATTTATAAATTGACCTCCGCAAAGATTTGTCTCCTAAGTCACAAAGTTTGGAATTATTCCGGATCTTTTTGGGGGGGGACTCAGTTCAAAGTATAATTACTCGGTGAAGTTGCATGGAAATTCAATTAAACTAGAAAAAGTACCAACCCAATTTAGAAAAATTTGAACTTGGTGGCTGCTTCACACAGGGCATTTTCAAGACTGAGAAAAAGTTTGAGACCAATTCGACAATAGAAAGCGCATGGACATCAGAATTTTGAAATTTTCATAGCTGAAAAGCAGTTTTTGAAACCCTATATGATTTCAACTTGAAAAGTCATGAATACCAAGTTTGATACACTCATCGAGATCTACATTTGATACATGGGTTATTTTTATATTTTGAGAAAGTGTTAGGAAAGTTTAGTTCTAAATTGACAAGTCTATCACATAGTTACATAAAGTCTATGTGAGATTCATGATTTTGTGACTAGTGTTTACTAAAAATTTCTAAAATAAAAAATGGCCTATGTAAAGATTGTAGATATTGATGAGTTTAACAAACTTGGTATTCAAAAGTTTTTTATCTATTGCCATTTAGTGTCTTATTTGACCAAGTCAATGTTTGAATTCTCAATTTTAATTTTTTTCATCCAAACAATCACTAGCGGTTCATAATATGAACCGCCACTAATGACTCTCATCAGTGGCGGTTCGTGTTACCAACCGGCATTGATGTGCCTAGAACCACTATCAGCGTCAATTTTAGCATATCACTGCCACATCAGTGTCGGTTCGTGTTATGAATCGGCACTGATATGTTTGGAACCACTATCAGTGCTGGTTGATTAAAATCCAGCTATGATGTTGCCGGCACTGATACGGTAATCTGTAGTAGTGATATGTTTATGTTGATAATAAATAATAATGTCCTATTATACCTGTATCGAATTAAAATACACCTTGATAAAAAAATTCCATTACAAATTGTATAATTATTATTTAGATATAAACATTTCATACTACCCATATGTTTCTAAGACTCAATATCAACCTTTATTGCCTTTTTGACACATAACATTAATCTTCTTAACTTTCTTGTTGATATGTAAAGGATCGGTCTGTCCACTAATGATTATGACATGAGACCTCTCTTGATTTTTCACATGACCACCCTCTTTAGGAGTTGCATAAATACAATTATTTAAATTTCATTAGTCAACACAATATGACTAAGGCTTTGGTTCATGAAATATTTGATATAATCAATGCTACATATCGTGATGACCGCGGCATCCGTAGCATAAGGGTTGGGGAACACTGACTACGAGGACATCCTCCTCATACTCCTTGGACACCTCTTCGTATTGAAGGTCTATTTCTAGTTTGCACTCAGTCATTGTGAAACCTTTATGCATGCAATATATGCATGATAATTTAACACATCTATAGATAAAAAACATAAACTAACAAGATTAACAATATCTATAGGTCGATCATATTTTTATGAATTTACTAAAACCAGGTTGATATTTTTTAATTTTTTATGACTTTTGTCGAATTTTGTAAGATAGTTATTTTAATAAAAAAACAAAAAACAAAACAAAAGAAAAAAAGCTTCAACTGACGAAACCAGCCCAACTACATAGATTCAGCCCATGTTGGAAAAAAACATTATGAGAGGCTCAACTGAATCTGGACATTTGCATCAAGAACCTTCTATTTCAAAAAATATTAACACCCTCCCACCTTTTCTTTCTCTCTAGATTTTTTATATCTGAACCTTGTACATTTTTTATTCTCTTCTTGTTCCTAATCGGAGTTGTAGTCTATAAACGTAACTTGACACTCGAACGCATTAGGCAGGGGCGGCAGAAGAAAACAAGGCGGAAGGAAATTTTGCCGTTTTATTATTAGGGATAGATGAGTTTGGAGTTAGTCATACAGCTTTGTCTATCAAGTGCAAGTACTATATACCCTTGATACAGAGCCCAAAAGCAACATGGCATGCATGGAAGAAGGAAGCGATCATAGCCATTTTGTATTCAAATACAAATAAGTTTCTTGGCAGCAAGAAGTGTTCAATTTAATTGTTCTTGATCTACTTTTTACATTCAATTAAAACAAATAAATCCAAATTAGGACCACAATAAATATGTGGAATTAATGTTTAATCTCGCATGCGAGTTACTTGACTACAGATTGGCCTATTGCGAGGTTAAGAACCATGCGTCCATGCTACCTTGACCATTTCCCATAGCACATGAAGAAGCCTGAAAATCACAATGCGCGCTCAGAATGAAACAGTACAAGGACTAGTACGTTACAGACTGTGATATCATGGTCATCGTCTTATGTTTACATCATTATATTATTTGATTTGAAACATCAAATAAGGTCAATAAAGTAGCACTAGAGATTGACGTGGGGGATTTAATTGTTGAGTGATGCTCATGATGATGATGATGATGACCATGTCACAACTCAAAAGGAGAATCAATTAAAAACGACATTAGTTAGAAAAGACTAATGATTTTTTGAATCTACATAATGATTGAAATAAATTGACTAATCAGTAATACTATTGTATCAGTTTCATTGTTTTTTATTATACTCTATAAAAACAAAATCATCAGAATCATTTTTTTCTACATTCTTATATATATGAGAGGTGAAACTTTAACCTAGTGTAGTTATAGTTAATTCAACTCAAAAAATATTTCATTATTTGGGTTTTCTTTGGGATTTATTATGCAATTTTGAAGCGTTTTGTGATTAATTTGCACAAAAGAATAAAGGTAACGGGTATTTTGCATTGGGAACCTCAAACCATTTCTAAAACAATCTAGTATGTCTCAATTTTTCTCTCTCTCTAACGCTTCTTCAGCTGGAACCCTTCCTTGTTACTTATTCTTGCAAGCAGCTCCTCTTCTTCTTGGAGATGTGAGTTCCATTCAGACGCTTGCCCATGGCGGCCACACGTTCGAGTAGAGAAACGACTAGTGTAGCCCCGGGGGGCGCCCCCGGCCCGCGGGGGACCGAGTAGAGAATGATTATTATGTTTGGATATCCACTAGACAAGCTATTAGAGGGCACTTTTTAGCTAAAATTTTTATTCCTAACAAATATTATATAGAGTTGCTCTAAATATGTTTTTCCCTAGAAATGATTTTTGTGTGTGGCTGCGGTGGACAGGTTTTTGTGGTGGTGTTCGTTACGAGATCGACGTGCATAGTGGCATGCATGGAGTAGTTTTTTTTAAAAAAAAATGAGTTTATAACTCGGCTTTAAGAAAGCCATCACAGGTTTTTACATGCGTGGAGTAGTTTTCATTTGGAAGCATGAAAATCACAACACGCGACGAGAATGAAACAGTATATACAAGGACTAGTGTTACAGATCGACTGTTCCATCGTTATTGTGATCGGCAATCTTTACGTCCGTATTTAGTTTGATTTGAAACATCAAATAAGTCGATCGATAAGGGTAGCTAGCACAAAAGATGGACGGCATTAATTGATGAAGGAGACGGGGCAAGAATTGTCTGTTAGTTTGGCACGTCTTTCCCAGAATGTTTCGCAGTACAGCACTACAATGCCATGTGCCAACACCATTGGCTAACTCGACATGGCTAGTACTCGAGAGAAACAAAGCCAATATTATGGTACTGGTACCTAAGCTGCAGCGACTGGCCTCAATCGGCCACTCTCATCGAGCTTGAAAGGCAACTATCAATAGGAGTGGTCACTCTCTTGCGTTCACAGGATCTGAGGATCGGACACGTGATTTGTTGGAGTCTTGACTTGGTGCCCACCACCAGATCGAGTTACTCTCCCTCTCCTGCTCTCCACGCGTAGAACACGCCTAGAAAACGTACACGATCGAGCCAAAGGCTTTTGCACCGTGTTTGCTCACCTTTCCAGAGTAGATTCGTCCATGGCCGACAACATGCTCCTCCTCACCGAGTGCCGCGAGTCGATCCCGGAGAGCTTCATCTTGCCGGCCAGCTACGACCTCAAGGCGGTGACCTCCGCCGCCGCCGTTGTCTCCCTGCCCGTCATCGACATGTCCCGTGGCCGCGACGAGGTCCGCCGTGCCATCCTCGACGCCGGCAAGGAGTTCGGCTTCTTCCAGGTGGTCAACCACGGCGTCTCCGAGCAGGTGCTGCGTGACATGGAGGCGGTGTGCGAGGAGTTCTTCCAGCTGCCGGCGGCCGACAAGGCGGAGTTCTACTCGGAAGACAAGAGCAAGCCCAACAGGCTCTTCTCCGGCACCACCTACGAGACCCTCGGCCAGAAGTTCTGGCGCGACTGCCTCCGCCTTGTCTACCCCTTGCCCGCCGGCGACACCAACGACTGGCCCCACAAGCCACAGAGGCTCCGGTAAGTGACATGACGATGATCTGATCACCATACGACGCACGTAACGTTCTGCTATATATGCTAGTTGACACGAAACGAATGCCTTGAATATATAATTATATTCGTGCGTGCAGTGAGGTGGTCGAGGATTTCACGGTGCGGGCAAGAGGTCTGGCCATGGAGATACTGCGGCTGCTGTGCGAGGGCACGGGGCTCCGCCCGGACTACTTCGAGGGGGACATCAGCGGCGGCCGCGTGTCGCTCGACATCAACAGCTACCCGCCGTGCCCGGAGCCGAGCAAGACGCTGGGCCTGCCGCCGCACTGCGACCGGGACCTCATCACCATCCTCCTCCCCGGCGCGGTGCCCGGCCTCGAGGTCGCCTACAAGGGCGACTGGATCAGGGTGCAGCCCGTCCCCGGCTCCTTCGTCGTCAACTTCGGCCTGCAGCTGGAGGTCGTCACCAACGGGGTGCTCAAGAGCGTCGAGCACCGCGCGGCCACCAACTCGGGGGTGCACCGGATGTCGGTAGCCACGTTCATCGTGCCGGCGGACGACTGTGTCATCGGCCCGGCGGAGGAGTTCGTCAGCGAGGACAGCCCGGCGTGCTACCGCACCCTCAGGTTCAGCGACTTCAAGAGCGCTCACAACGTTGTCAACCTGGGGTCATCGCTCAACCTCGTCACGAATCTCAAGAACAACCAGAATTAAGGAGATAGATAGTCCTATATATATGTCCCTATCAAGGATTTGCCTTCTGTCATGCCAAGTTTCTGTTTCTCCCTGATGCTGGCTCTCTCCACAGGCCAAGGATATCTGTCACCTGGATGCATCATTTCCTAACATGTAATACTCCATGTGAGTATCTGCCTTATTGGCGTTGATACTCCTAGTACATACTGTATTACCAGTGGCGGAGCCAGCAGTTTTGAAGAGCCCGCGTGAAAAATACGCAAGTGACAGTGTAAAACCATATTCTAGTTTGGTAATGGGAGTATCAAAGCGTCGCTGGAGCTAGTAGAAGAGTTCACGCCGCTCTCCCACACGTATGCGTCGCCAAAGCCGTATGGAGTTTTACATCAAAAAACGATTATTACTCCGTGCGTATTAGTGGAAGGCTGGCAGGCGAGCCCGGCCTGCTGCCCAGGGTGGCCGGGCCCTGGCTCCGCCAGTGTGTATTACATATATAAGCAAATAAATAAGGCAAATAATTCATCCTGTCAATTAATCAGCTCGTGGTTTGAGTGGCGTAACGAGTTGCTTTTTCCATTTGTGCATAGACCAAGTGGAGCTATAAAATAAGAGAGTTGCTATATTTTAGGTGTCTAAACTTTAAGATGACTTCAAACAATATTCTTATACAAAATCAAATAGTATAATTAAATGGATAACTCAGTAGAACAATTTATACATTTTATAGTCATATTATCTGAACAACAACAAAATATCAAACACCTAAAATATACGCAAAATTTCAAGCACTGCTCCTATAAAGATATATAAGGCAATATTGCATTAGAAATACGAGCTATTTTTAAATCACCCAACTATTTTTATACTACTATTTCTCTTGTACATTTGCATTAAAACCCCTCTCATTACTCCATATTGTTCTCCATGTTCTTTCACCTATAGATTAGTTAGCCAATCGATGTGTGTGCACATATATTTTTCACATGATTGCATCCATTTTTCCCGTGTGTGGGAAGATTGAGAGTCGTTTTATAAAACTATTGGTGGTGCTCTTAGGACTCAGAATTGTATTTGTTATTTGTGTACCTCGTTGTGGTGTCTTTATTAGTTCTAACTTTTCTCAAACCTCCCTCAGCAGCAGCATGTTCATCGGCAGTTCTCATTTCAAACTTCACAAATGTTGACACCAGAAGTGGCAAAGGGATATACCGCAAGCGTATGGTAGTCAATGTAGCCTTCACCGGGAGTATTCCAGATATCGTATTTTCCACATGAAGCGTGAAGTGTACTAACTAGGCTCAAGGTCGTCCAGTGATGATATAGGATGGAGAGATCTAGCTAGCAAAAATATATGGTCATGGCATTCTAAGCATAACGAGGTTTACCACCTCCTCCCTTACTAGGGGCGATAGACGAAATGACAAGTCGAGTTAAAGATGTTTGCACCTCCTCCCTCACCGAGGCGACTACCCTATCAGCCCCGCTCTCACAATGTTAACTTGCCTAACACACGTATAAGGAACTCTACGCCTAGCGAGTATTGACGGTGGTTATGCCATAAAATTCCACCTCAAAACACCATCAACAGTCTTGGAAACAGAGGAAGAATACCATAGCATAGATATATTTTTATCAATAAATGGTTCCACTTATACTCTCAGTATTTGGATGCATGAATAATCCATTTGGAAGAAAATGGGCACCTGGACCCACCAAAGGGGGGGTCAACCGGCCCCATCTTATGGTGGTCTAGGGCGTGGTGACGTGGCATGATCCATGGGGAGCCTGATAGAGTCATTCTCCACTCTCAGATCACATTTGTATTTTTATTCAAGGGTGCAAGATGAAGTTACATGGATTGATGGGCCCACAACGAAAGAACCAAAATGAACCAGCACATGAGACTTGCTCAATGACGTGTGGGGACAGCAGTGGAAGACAACAGGTGGGCCCACCCCATCCAGGAGGGGTCGGCCGACCCCCTCCATGTGGGCCGTTACCTCCAGCAGCACTCCACCGACTTCCTGCATGCTGCCATGCATTGCTTTTGATCTTGGGCATTCATTTAAGGCGGTTCATGAGGCGGTTTATCCAAGGGTGGAGAGTTGGGGAGCACACGGATCGCTGACGTGGCACCCCCCTCTACTCCCCCTATAAATACAGCCTGCCTCTAGCATCTCAGGACTTGATTTTGTGCGCTTGCGGAATCATCCAATAGACTAAGATGGGGCGTTCAGTGCTATAGCGGTATATTCTGTGCGCTTGCGGAATCATCCAATAGACTAAGAAATACCAACAAGCATTTCTGGCGCCGTTGCCAGGGAAAGCATAGCCTAGAAATTTTAACACGATCAAATCCTGAAATCTATCATCAATTTAGTATCAATTAGCTGTAGGGGGATTTACCCTTTGCCTTTGTTTCTCTTTATTGTGAAGCTAGGAAATGAGAGTGAATTCCAATTTAAAGGAAATCATACACTTGAATTCACTCAAGGAAGGAGGCTCAGCACCAACGCTCAAACACTCAATGGCTACAACATCAATCTTCGACTTCTCAGCTCCCTCAGTCACCCATGTTACCACTGGACCAAGAGTAGAGGTAGCAGAAGTGGATTTTGAGATTAGGCCATCATTTATCACTATGGTGCAAGCTAGTACATTTTGTGGGAAGCCACATGAGGATGCAAATGCACATCTCCAGCACTTTCTAAAGGTGTGTAGCACCATTACCATCAGAGGAATCATGGCTAACATCATCCGTCTTCGCCTATTCCCATTCTCTCTGCTTGGGAAAGCGAGGTAATAGTTCTACGCTTAGCCCGATGATGTCAATACCTGGAGCAAGTGTGCCAATGCATTTCTCACGAAATTCTTTCCAATGGGCAAGACATCTGCTCTGAGGGCTAAGATTTTAAGCTTCCAGCAACAGGTAGATGAGACCATTCCCGAAGCATGGGAACGTCTCTAGGAGTACATTCGAGAGTGTCCATATCATGGAATTAAGGAATGGCTCTTGATTCAAGGTTTCTATCATGGGTTAACTCTAGTAGCTCGTAGTCACCTTGATGCCGCTGCAAGAGGAGCGTTCACATCTCTCAATGTTACACAAGCCAAGAACCTCATTGATAATATAGTGACAAATCAAGGGTGGAATGAAGAACGTCCTCAACCTAAGAAGAGAGGCATGAAGAACATTGAAAAGGTAGATGCCATATCTCAAAAGATGGAGCTCTTGATGAAGAAATTGGATGAACGCGCCAAATTCAAGATTGAGAGGCCATTCAACAATACGCTTCTGCATGGGCAATTGAAACAAATCAATGGTGCGAAGTGCAAGATGCAAGCCAGGAAGTCATCTACGCCATCAACAATGGACAACCTTGGCAAGGAGGAACGACTTCGCGCTTCAAAGGCCAAGGTAATACTAGCAAAGCCAACTGGCCTTCATTTAAAGATCTTGTCATAAATCAAGCTAAAATTAATGATGATATAAATAAAAGATTGCTAGCTAACGACAAGACTCTTGCGTCACTAACTATTAAGATGGACTCTCTTGCTTCTTCTGTTAAGGATCAACAGAATTTTAATGAACTTTTAGAATCTCAAATAGCACAAATTACTACTTCTGTGCCATCTTCTATAAATTCCTGCAATACTTTAAATACGGTGACCATGAGAGGGGGGTAAGACCACTCGTGATCCACCATATCCTAACACGATGATGAAGAATGCAAGAAATGACAAAGAAGACAAGGAAGACGAGGAAGAGAAAGAAGAAGAAGAAGAAGAGGAACTTCCATCTAGAGAAGAAAACACCAAGTTCCATGGAAAGACAGCTCCACACGAGTTCTACAACACCAACTTACTGCTGCCTTTTCCAAGAACAAGAAAACAAACAACTGATGAGCAATTTGGGAAATTCGTTGAGGTAATTCATCAATTATATGTCAATATTCCACTACTTGATGCAATGTAGGTTCCAACTTGTGCCAAATACTTGAGAGACATCCTCAACCACAAGCGCCCGCTACCAACAATAGAGGTAATTAAACTAACTGAAGAATGCAGCGCAGCTATACTAAACCAATTGCTGAAAAAGAAGAAGGATCCTGGGTGTCCCACCATCGACTGCTCCATTGGAACACAACACTTCGAGCATGCACTGTGCGACTTGGGAGCAAGCGTCAGTGTCATGCCAAAGGTAGTTTTTAATCAATTAAATCATGTTGTTTTGTCCCCTACATCAGTATACTTGCAGCTGGCGGACCAGTCAATCCGCCACCTAGCTGGGGTAGCTAAAAACATCCCAGTCAAGATACGCGATTTCTTCGTCCCCATGGATTTCGTGGTACTTGATATGGAGGTAGACAAAAAGATTCCACTCATCCTCGGGAGACCATTTCTCAGCACCGCCAATGCACATATTGATGTTGGAGCTAGAGAAATTCAATTCACTATCAATGGGACCCAAGACAAATTCCACTTCAAACCAAAGGTAGTGCAGTGTTTGCTGATCGTGGTAGAGTTGGCAACTGTGACTCTAGTAGCCAAACCCAAGAGGAAAGTCAATCCAAAACCATGACCAAAAACCAAGCAAATATGGAAGAGGAAGGTGATCCAACCAGTGACACATCCAAAGAAAATTCCTATGATAGTCCAAGGAGAAGGACTCATCACAAGGACATGAAGGAATAATTCTTCCATCAAGGTAAGTATGCTAACTCTTAATTACGCATTTACTTTATAGCATTTATTTCACTTCATTTATTTAATTCAATTTAGTATTTTAAATTCTAACTTTTTTCTGTTAACTTTTATTAAGTTTAAAACTAATAAAAGGAATCAATAATCATCCTGAATACACTTGGCACCATGGTGTGCTCCACCTACCACCTTTTGTCCTTTGCCACAGCTTGCCTTGCCATGATGTTTTCATCCACGACAAAAACTTTCACCAGCATAAAATTGTACCTATTCCCACTTGAGCATCTTTGCAAACCATGCATGGCAACCTTTTAGCTTTTCTAGTCATTTTCTGTGCATAAGTATGTCCTAGTGATAGTATAGACTAACACGAACCTCAAGGGAGGAATTGAGGGGGTCGGCCAACCCCTTGGTGGGCTCCACCTCTTGTCATCCTCTGGCATGAGTTGTTCAACATATACAAGCAGAATTATAGTTGTTGACTTTCACTCTAGGAACTAAAACCTCTTCCTCTCTTACCCTTTTCTTTAATAAAATGTGAGGAGAGGTGTGCATGACACCTATGAGTGGATCTAGGAAGTAGAGTAAATCATTCATGATGAAATCCATCTCCTCTTCCTAATCCCATTCATACATCCCTTGATTAAACCACCTCTTGCTAATCATGGGAAAGATTCTTGCTTAAACTTTTAAGCAAATCATCCTTTGGAGGAAGTCATCTTGTAAAACATCTCATGAGCAAACATCCACCAGCCATGGTCATGTCTTGCTCCCTCCTTTTACTCTTTATTCCACTCATCACTCACTCCAAGAAGAGATTCCATGAGCAAGCATCCAAAGGAGAGAAAAATTGGTGCTCCACCAGGCATGGATTAAACCCCATAGACACACACTTTTGGCACCAAGTGAAGGGGGAGTTGTGGGGGTCGGCCAACCCCTACATTGTGCAACAGCACCTTTCCTTTTCTCTGTCTTCATTCCCATGAGCATGAGCAAGATGCCCTAGTCATTTCTTGCCTCCTCCTTTGTTCCTTTCCTGACATCATGCACGATTCTTTGAAAAAGCAACCAAAAGAAAGGAGAATGGGGAACCAGACATGGGATAGCAGTATACTTCACTCATTCTAGCATCTCATGAAATTTTGGGTCAGTAGAGGGGTCGACCAACCCCCACAAAGTGCACCCAACACCTGCTTTCTCTCTCTGCCTATCCTCTCACTTAGGAACACCTTGATCACTTCAAACACCAGCAAAAACTTGACATTCTCATTCACTCAAGGAAGCAAGAAGAGGTAAACACCGGTAAGAAGGTTTGTTACCTAACATTAACCTCTCTTGTCCAAGTCTTTCCTTCTTAAGCAGGCATGAAGAACCCATTCAAATCAGCGATAAAGAAAGCACGTGCAGCTTTCAGCAGGAGTTCATCAAGGCATTCACACCAGTCCATGAGCACGAGAGGTGAACCATCCTCCCACCACACTGAGGAACAAGCCTACGAAGAGCACATGCAACAAGATGAGGAGGAAATAAATAAAGAAGCACACCCTGTGAGGATGGAAGACCAAGAAACCGGCCTTTGGTTAACTGCCCAAGAAATGATCATCCTCAACCAAATTCATCACCGCGAATTTGAGCACACCAAGGTATTTGACCCTCAACTCCTCCAACGCACAGGTATGGATGAGGAGTTCTTTGATGTCTTTGGTGCAATAGGTTGGGGTGAATTTTGGCAATTTTCTGAATATCTGGGTAGTAGGCTTCTCACTTTAGAATTCATGTGCACCATAAAGCCTGCTAAAGACACCATTTATTTTCTCTTACATGGTCTTGATTTTAATCTTAGTTGGGAACAATTTTCTGCATGCCTTGCTTTTATAAACTGTACAACTAATATTGAGCATGCCACTAAGAACTTTAATAAGCGAGAATTTTGGTATGAGATAACTGGGGAGAATGTTATTGGGAAGGCACAACCACGCACTAGCCATATTTGCAATCCCACTTTACGTTTCATGCACAAGTGGATGGGTGTCACTTTGTTCCCTAGAGAAGACAAAAGAACTATTAGGGACATTGATAGTATAATTCTTTATGCCATGGTTCACAAAATTTGTATAGCACCTGTAAAAGCCATGGTACAGCACTGGATTTCTGCACCGACTAGGAGAGGGTCTTTTGATTTCACTTCCATAATCACCAAGTTTTGCACCCATCTGGATATACTTGATGGTTTCAATGATTTTATAACCACTCCTAAAATCATCTTAAAGAAAGAGTATTTCATGAAAGGACATGTTATTGCGGGTGGCCCCAATGATACAATTGAATTTAAATTCAGAAAATCAGAAGCAAGGCTAACTTTGCCATGCCCAGAATTAGAACTATATGGGGGCCACCCATTAATTTCTAACCTTCCTGGAGTTGGAGGACATGCGAGTTTTTCAGGTCCATACACACGTGGAAAGGCACGAGCTGCACAGCATGATGATTCTGACGACGACAGCGACTATGAGGATGTCATGCATACCTTCTGTTCTGGAGGGAGACGCAGGTCAGGGGCATGAATTGTCCAGGATTCTCTTTCTTCTTTGCAGGAAACTGGATCCCGCAACGAACATCATGACATAAATCTGATAAACACAAAATTTGCTTCACTGCGCACTGGACATGAAGCCATCCACAATGCCACAGTACAGACGCAGCAGCTGCTCCAAGATTATCGGGAAGTAAGTAGTAGAAATTGGGCCAACCTCTAAGCACATCACAATATGCCCATACCACCATATATTCCCCAGCACCAGCAACAGCAGCCACATCCATATCCATCTCCGCAATATCCTCCACAATATCCTCCACAGTATTCACCTCACTACCCACCATATCCATATCCACCTCAGTGAGACGCCATGGGAAAGGACAAGCTTGGGGGAGATTCTCTCCCCCACTAAGGTAAGTATTTTTTTACTTTACATCATGCAAGTTTATTTTTGTTAAAAAATATTTAATTTTGAAAATTATAAAAATGCCAAAAATATTTCCCATGTTTATTTATGCTTTCTGAGGTTATATATGTCATGCATGTTTATCTTTCTCTTGAAAATGATGAATAGTTGCTCTGTTAATATTTCTTTAGTACCTAGTATATAACTCAATATTTCCTTAAGTATGGATCACTTGGCTCACACAAACCACCATGAGCCTAAATACTTTTGTGGGATGCAAGTGCTAGAACTAAGTCTATGTTGTGGTGAGATATGAGATAGTAAGACAAGAGTTGCTATAATATTGTTCTAAGCATGCATGACTACCGGAGTTTTATTCTTAAAAACTAATCAAAACCTTAATTATTCCTCAATGGTGATAAATTTCTACCACAGCCATATATGCTTAAATGATTGAAAACCGTCCACCTAGGCTATTTATTTTGTATTGAGTTTGGTCAAGTCTTGTTGACTTTTGTTGAGAGAATTTCATGCTCCTAAGATCAAGATTTCACGCACGCCACATATATTTTGCTGCTTCTACACTAGAAGTACGCATAATCATGCTTACCATTGACCATTAAAATAAATTGCTCCATGCTCTACATTTTTAGTATCTCTCTCCAGTATGAATCATTAGACGAGACACAAAAGGATAAGCAAAATATATAATTATAGAAGGACACATGAAAGTCCTTAGTGAAAAAAATTGCTAGCCATGTCTCAATAGAAATAAGAGAGAGATCCTATAAAGGAGCATTTTTAGTCCACCATAATACCACACACTTGCACATCTTGATCTGGGGGTATGGCACTTCTCTCCGAAGGTCCGAGCTTTGACTTTACAACATATGCAAAGTAAGTATGACTTTTTAGAAGTAGGATGGAAGGTAACTTTACTATGTGCCATGGTGAGGAATCATACACCTTTTGAGCCACATGAGAGTACCATACATTAAGTTTTTTCTAAAAAAATATTGCAAAACTTTCGGTATGAAATTTGCAAGGAACAAGAAAATTAGTGCTCAAGTCTAACGGTTCTGTCTCTCAACCGCCCAAGACAAAGGAAAGGCCATAAGCCCCATGAAGGACTAAGGTAATATGGGTGAGTTTTAAGAGCTAAATTTTTCATGCTAAGTGAAATGTTTTGTTATATGCATGGTACTCTTGAAATGTGAACATTGTAGCAACTCCTGATCCACCGAGACTAAGTTTAATTATTTGCTCGGGACGAGCAAAGGTTAAGCTTGAGGGATCTTGTTGACGGTGCTTATGCCATAAAATTCCACCTCAAAATACCATCAACAGTCTTGGAAACAGAGGAAAATAACATATCATAGACATTTTTATCAATAAATACTTCCACTTGTACTCTCAGTATTTGGAAGCAGGAATAATCCATTTGGAAGAAAATGGGCACCTGGACCCACCAAAGGGGGGTCGGCCGACCCCATCTTGTGGTGGTCTAGGGCCTGGTGACATGGCATGATCCATGGGGAGCCTGATAGAGTCATTCTCCACTCTCAGATCACATTTGTATTTTCATTCAAGGGTGCAAGATGAAGTTACATGGATTGATGGGCCCACAACTAAAGAATCGAAATGAACCAGCACATGAGACTTGCTCAATGACGTGTAGGGACAGTAGTGGAAGACAACAAGTGGGTCCACCCCATTAGGGAGGGGTCGGCCGGCCCCCTCCATGTGGGCCCCGACCTCCACCAGCACTCCACCGACTTCCTGCATGTCGCCATGCATTGCTTTTGATCTTAGGCCTTCATTTAAGGCGGTTCATGAGGTGGTTTATCCAAGGGTGGAGAGTTGGGGAGCACACGGATCGCTGACATGGCACCCCCTCTACTCCCCCTATAAATACAGTCTGCCTCCACCATTTCAGGACTTGATTCATTCAAGTGAGATACCAGTCATTAGTATAGTTGTAGTTTTAGTCTAGTGTGGGAGTTAGGGTTTAGTCGAGCGAAGCTCGAGGTCTTTGGAGTCGTCTGCTGGAGAGTCTGGTATTGCTCTTGTATCTTTCTCTTGTAAGACTTTTTTTATTTAATATAGTATTCTTCTTCTACTTTTTTGAGTATTTACTTTGTGCAATATTATTCTTACAATAGTGTTGTAGTGCTCTAGTTAGTCTTATAGTAGTCACACACTAGATTGTGATCATGTAAACAACTCCCTTTGTTGTTTACCATCGCCACAAGGTGCTCTAGTGGATTGTATATTCACTAGAGTAGTGAGAGTTAGTGGAAGCACCATGCTTAGGCTAAATCTCACCTTTGGTTGTCGCTGGTCCGCACGGACAATCCTTGGGTGCACTCCCGAGAGGTGACAGGTCTTGGGCGGCATTAGGGTTTTCTCGCCACGTTCGGGCTAGTTCTTAAAAGGCAAGGCGTTTACTAAGAGTATAGTCGCTTTTGTAGGGGTTCTGTCTCCTACTTTCTCGTCTATCCCTAACAACCAAGTAGTAAGGTAGCAATCCTAGTTGTCTTGACTGTTTGACTAGATTAGAGTACGAAAGTAGAAGTTAGAACCACAGGAACCTTTCTCACTCGTTGTCCTCCCACCTAGCTATACTACGCTAGTTATCTTTTAGTTATCTCAGTTGGTTATCTTTCAATCATCACCTTCCTTTTATCTTTCGCTTACCCCCTCTACACTAGTTGTCACTAAATTGAGATAGGAGTCCATTAACATTTCTAGCTACCGCTTTCCCTTGGGATAAATATAAATTACGATACCTTGAAATGCTCCTGGGTAAAGTGCTACAGTGGTATATTCTGTGCACTTGCGAAATCATCTAGTAGACTAAGAAATACCAATAGTGACATCTATCACTCTTGCGCTAGGTGTCTTACAGTGCGACAAGCAGCTCATTCTGGCAAGATATAGCCTAGACACCACGTCTACACTAATCTCACTACTCTAAGATTAGCGAAAGCATCGAGCACTTCAACAAGTAAAGCAATATGCCAGTAAAAGATCGTATACTTAAAGTACCAAACCAGAATAAATTACTAGAAAGACTCGAATCTAAGACTTACAAGAAGTTCGCATCCGCTGAGGTGCACCTTGGAGAAGACTATCGACCGGCCGGGACTCCTCCTTGGAGACTCCTCACTCTCCCTCTAGTAACATAGCTAAAATACTAGAGAGTGGCTTTCTCCTATGTTTCATGCTCTAAAGTGAAGGCTTATGGGGGTATTTGTAGTGGAGGTGGAGTAAGGGCTACTCCAGTGCCACGTCATGATCCGTGTGCCTCCCAACGTCCACCATTGGATTAAGCCGACCTTGAAACCGACGTAGATGGACGGCAGTGATCGAGCACCATGCATGGAGGCATGCAGGGAGTCGGTGGGGGGCCAACCGACCTAGTTGGCCCCAAGAAGGGCATCGGCCGACCCCCTCCCCTAACATGTGGGCCTAGACAAGTCTTCTAGAAGGATGCTGATGTCGGTTGGTGAAAACAGGGTAGCTGGATGGCCCCACAAGGGGGTTTGCCAACCCCCCTATGATGGGTTGGTGGGGCCATCCCCTTCCTTGTGGGCTCTCTTCACCTCCTTTAGAGTGGGTATGAAGTGGTGGGACCCCTGGATCACTTCGGATGTTGGAGATGTGGGTCCATGGATCCATGTCAGCTGATTATGAGCCATTGAGAGAACACACTTGTGATCCAAGGGTGGCAATGGACTCTTGGGAGTGTGTTATGGATCATGCCATGTCAGCAAGGCTCTAGTGTGACCAAGGTGGGGTCGGCCGACCCCACCATTGTGCCCATCTCTTGCACATAGTCTTCAGAAGCTATGATGCACTAAAAAATACATGTTTTGAATGTCTGTAACCAAATAATGACAAGTACATGTGGAACCAAGTTATTTGTACCTAAGTCACTATGTGTTTGGTGGTTTCCTTCCAGAAAGAATGTCTTGTTGACGGTTTTGATGGGGTAAAAACATGGTATAACTCCCGTCAACAACAAGAGGCACATTATTATATTAAACTATTGTTGTGCTTATATAACCCATTAAACGTGAAGTTCAATTTTTTTACAAAAAAGTGGCAACAAATAAAAATAATATGGTTGGTCAAAAAGTGATACAAACCTTCACATGTGACTTTCTTGGCCGGTTGGTATATTCTAAACGGAGTAATGATTTTACATGAAACAAAACATGAGTTACAAAGGAAAATGCTAGGTGAATTCATTTTAGAAGTTGATTTTGAAAAAGCTTATGGTAAGGTTAAGTGGCCTTTCCTTGAACAAGCCCTATGAATGAAAGGTTTTGCACCTCAGTGGTGTCAATGAGTCGATAAATTTGTTTTTGGGGTTCTGTGGGGATAAAGATAAATGATGTATGTAGGTCGTCAGTTTCAAACAAAGAAAGATCTTAGATAAGGTGACCTACTTTCGTCTATCCCTTTTTAATCTCGTTGTGGATATGTTGGCTATTTTAATTGTTAGAGCAAAATAAAATGGAAAAATTCATGGAGTTATACCACATCTTGTAGGAAATGGCCTCTCTATTTTACAATATATATGTTGATGATACAATCTTGTATATGGAACACGACATTCAACAACCAAAAACATATGAAAATTCTTTTCTATGCTTTTGAGCAGTTCTTAGACTTGAAAATTAACTTTCATGAAAGTTAGCTTTGCTGCTATGGGGATGCTAAGGAATATATGAGGACCCCTTTAAAAAAAGGAATATGAGGACCAAAATTCATCCTCTTAATCAAAAATTGGTGAGTCCTGGTCGCAAAAAAAAGAGGACCAAAATTCATATATGTTTCTTGAAGTGCCTAAGGGGTTTCTAAACAAGATATCCCTTTAAATTAGATACTTGTGCATCCCTATGAATCACAAAAGCTTCACAAACAAATATTGAAAAGTCATCGTTGCTAGATTTAAAAAAGATAAGCAACTCGAAAGGAAACTTTTGTCTTATGGGTAATGCCTTGTTCTAATTAATTCATTGTTGAGAAGTTTACTAATCTATATGATGTCCATCTTTGAAGAGCCTAAAGGCATTCTAAAGAAGTTGGATTATTTTAGACCAAGATCTTTCAGGCAAAGGCGATAACCACAAAAAGAAATGTGTTAGCCAAATGTGGGACTTTATGTTTTCCAAAAGATCAATAGTCTTGGAATTCTAAATCTTTTGTCTCTTTTGTTTCTAAAGTGTTATTGTTTTTTGCTAATTTAGTTGTTTATGGTTAAAGGATACAACGTTGTAATAAAAAGAATGGATGTGTGCAAATCCTTGTATAACTTCAATAGTGACCTACCAGTACTGTACTTCTATAAGCCTCTGGCACGAGTTCTTGACTTTCAATCTGATTGTTGTATAAGCATCTCTCGAACCCCAAAATGTGGCGGTTAGTTGGCGCGGTGCTTTTTTTTTTTAGGCATTACACAAGTCTGATGATGAAACTCCAACGTGTAGTTTGAGCTAATGGCAGATGCGAACAAGAATGCCATTAAGGTCTTCAATCCTTCATGTGCACGGCACGTGCCTGCAATTGCTCAACCCTATGACTAGACTGCAAAACGTGGTTACCAGTACAAGTCAACTCTTTCATCTGTTGATCTACAGCGATGACTTTATTTTAATTTCGTGAGAAGTATATATGTAGAGATGACATATATTGACCACACAACATTGGTATATGTGTTATATGTTCACTACTACTAGTGGTCTTGGGGTCCCTGCACACTGATACACTTACAACTTCTGAGCAAGCCGTGTAATGATGCATAGTAATTTATAAATCTAATAAGGTTGGCAATTGGTAATATTTTTAAAAGGCTCTACTCAGGAGTCACGAGATCAATAATTTTCCCTTTAGCCATAACTGATACGTGTTCGTTCGAAAACAGTGTGTGTCTGAATGCCAAAAAAAAAAGATCATTAAAAAATAATTACAGTACATACAAAATCTAACTGACGTCAGAGGATCGTAACGCTAGAAAAAGTTGTGTTCAACCATAAATCCACAAGACACCAGACGCAAATCCCCTGCAAGAGGAGAGCAACACATCGATCACCTAACTTGCTGTTTCATCTTGCACTGACATGAGTGCCTGCAGAACAGAGCTCATGTTGGGCCGCTTGCCCCTGTCTTCCTCCAGGCATGAAACGGCGACCTTAATCATCGCCATCGCCTGCACGCGATCGAACTCACTATTCAGTCGATGGTCTATAAGCTCCTCCACGCACATTTCGTGGCCGTCGGTGATCTCCATCTTCTCCTTGACTGCCTTAACAACCATCTTAGTATCGGTGTCAGCTAAGCAAACCCAATGGATCACCCACTCCGAGATCCTAACCCCCTTCACTAGCTCAAGCAGCACCACTCCGTAGCTGTACACATCAACCTTCTCTGTGATGGGCAGGCTAGACACCCACTCCGGCGCCATGTACCCTCTGGTTCCCCTAATCCGAGACAGATCCGCGTCAGAATCATCTCGGTTTAGCAGCTTCGCCAGACCGAAATCAGTTATCTTGGGCTCCAGCTCCCTGTCCAGAAGTATGTTCTCCGGCTTCATGTCACAGTAGATGATCCACTCCAAGCACTCGCTATGTAGGTAGGCCAATCCTTTGGCAACGCCTAAGGCGATCCGAAAGCGTTGGTCCCAACCAAGAACAGCAGCATCTGAATCTGATGCCGGCTCCCTCTCGCTGCGAAATAGCATCTCTGCAAGTGACCCGTTCTCGATGTACTCGGAGACCAGAATCCGATGTTTCCCTCGAGAGCAGCACCCCCACATTCTGACCAGGTTCATGTGATAGATCCTCCCTATCACGCTCAGCTCAGACTGGAACTCCTGCTCGCTCTGGCTCACGTTCTTGAGCACCTTGACGGCCACCACCCTGTCGTTCTCCAGGACTCCCTTGTAGACGACGCCGGAGCCGCCGCCGCCGATCACCGCGGTGAAGTCGCTGGTGGCTCTCTTGATCTCTGAGTAGGTGTACCTCTGGAAATTGCTGGCGATGAGCTTGTAGCCTTCCTCAACCGCCCACACCCTCGATGGCCTGAAGAGACCTCTTCTAGAGAAGAGCAAGCAGCCGAGAACGATGATGACTGCCTCGACGACGAGCAACGCCGACAGGAACCCGTACAGGTATGGCCACACCGCCTTCCCTGCATCGCTGGTGCTGCTATAGGTGGAGACGTTGAAGAAGACCTCCTTGCCGGCACAGGCACCATCGCATCTGGCAATGTCTTCTTGGATGGCAAGGCCTCCGTCGTGCGACGACTGCCATTGATGCACGTGGAGCTCCACGGGCACGGGGAGGTCAGCTGGAACCTTGAGGTACACGGTCCCCGGCAAGCCCGGGAACGTCCTGCCGTTGAAGAGGACGCTCTTGAGGTAGCACTCCATGTTCTGCTTGTGCTGGAACGCCACGCAGGCGCAGGTTCCCCAGCACCTCCGTGCGCACGCGTGAAACGGGATGATCTCGCCGTCGTTGAGGTCATAGCCCCAGAAGTCGGTGTGCGGCAGCGCCACCAGCTTGGTGGGCCGAGAGCAGTCGCACCGGAACACCGGGCGGCAGCCCCTGGTCCAGTCGCCGGTGTCGGCGCGCTCGTGCCCCGGCGCGCAGACGCACGCCGGGGCGGGCGCGTAGAGGCACACCGCGTTGGCGCCGCAGACGCCGTGGATGGTGCAGGGGTTGCCGAACGCCGCCCACGACACCGCCCACGCCCCCGTCGCCACGTCGAGGCTGTACAGCCGGAGGTTCCCGTCGGCGTCTAGCGTGAGCCGCCTCCTGACGCCGGCGCCGAGGTCGGCGGCCACGAAGCTGGCGTCGTCGCTGGAGAGGAACCGGCCGAGCGTGTCCAGCGAGGCGTCGCGGGTAAAGTTGTAGATCTTGCGCTTGTTGGCCACGTAGTTGTTGTAGGGGTTGGGCCAGTAGATGCTGGAGAAGTTGTGGTTGCCGTAGAAGAGGGACAACATGGCGTAGTCTGTTAGAATAATCCCTGAGCACCCGCTAACTATAGAAGGAAGCCTAGACTAATTAGTTGCCAGGCATGGCAGGCAGCATCTCCGTGGACGTTGGGATGGCAACGACCGATCGCGGGCATGCCGTGATTGTCTCAATTGATTGTAACCATGTATGACTGCATGTACTTTCTTTATAATGAATAGAGAGACACCAGAAAACGCTGTCGCATTACAGCACCAAAGTTTCATTGCGTCCACTTGTGTTCGTGTCCTCTTCGTCTTCCTCATCGGAATTGTGTCAATTGGCATCGGAGCTAGGTTGCCGTCGTCGCCATGGCCTCGCGGTCTCCTTCCAATGGCTCCGGCAACGAGGAAAAGATCAAGCCGTCGCGGTCGCCGCCGCGTCGTCGTGGACGCTCGACGGGTCGCCACTCGCGTCACCGCTCCGGCTCACGGATCGTGGAGCGCGTCATCGAGCGTTCGTCTGCGAACGTCGCGTGGCCGATGCTCACACGGACGAATTATCCAGAGTGGGCGCTGGTGATGGAAGTGAACTTCCAGACGCTCCGCGTCTGGGACGCCGTCGACATCGGCATCGACGAAGATCCCGACGACGACGAGTACCACGCCGATCGCCAGGCAATGGCCGGGCTGTTGCGCTCGGTTCCCTCCGAGATGTGGACCACCCTCGGACGAAAGCCGACTGTCAAGCAGGCTTGGGATGCGGTCAAGGCGTTGCGCATTGGGGACGCACGCTCTCGCGACGCTAGCGCGCAGCAGCTTCGTCGGGAATTCGGGAACCTCTCCTTCAAGGAAGGCGAGAGCGTCACCGAGTTCGGCACGCGCATCACGACGCTCGCCACAAACCTCCGGACGCTCGGTGACAAGATCACGGACGCCGAGGTAGTCAAGAAATTGTTGCAGGTCGTTCCGGATCGTCTCTCCCAGGCTGCAGTGTCCCTCGAGATGTTCCTTGAGTTGGACACAGTCTCGATCGAGGAGGTCGTCGGGAGGCTGCGCGTCTTCGAGGAGCGCAGCAAGCCTAAGGAAATCACGGACGGAATGGGGCGGCTCCTGCTCTGCGAAGACGAGTGGGAGGCACGTCGTAAGGCCCGCCGCGAGCAGGAGAGCTCCGGTGGCAGTGGCAGCTCCAGCGGTCGCGGGAAGCGCCAAGGGCGCGGACGCGTTCGTGGCGGTGCAGGCTCCACGGCGCAAAACGGCCAGGACGGCCAGAACGCCGGCGCCGGGATCGCTGGCGGTGGCAAGCCTCCGCCCGGAACCCTCTGCAACAATTGCGGGAAGAAAGGCCATTGGGCCAGAGACTGCCGTAGCAAGAAGAAGAAGGCCGCGGCCCATGTGGCCCAGGCCGAGGAGGAAGAGGATCGAGCCCTCATGTACATCTCCATCGAGTCTGAGGTAACCGCGTCACGCGCATCCGTTCCCCACTCGCCTACTCGAGGCTCACCTACTCGAGGTTCACCTACTCGAGGGGGGGCCTCACCTCCTCGAGGCTCACTTGCTCGAGGTTCGGCTCGAGGACCTGCTCGAGAGGCCTCACCTGCTCGAGGCTCTGCTCGAGGCTCCTCGCTGCCGCCGTCGCCGCACACCGTCGACCCGCTGCAGCGCGTCCAACTCGACGAGCCAAAGGTCTTGCTCCACCTCAGAGAGGAGGAGAAGGAGGCAGAGGGGCCCTGCCGATGGGTCCTCGACACCGGTGCGACGAACCACATGACGGGTTCGCGTCATGTCTTCTCCGAGCTCGACAGCAGCGTGACCGGCACCGTCAAGTTCGGCGACGGGTCGGTGGTCAACATCGAGGGGAAGGGCACCGTCCTCTTCGCCCTCAGATCCGGCGAACACCGCCGGCTCGACGGAGTCTACTTCATCCCGCGGCTCACCACCAACATTGTGAGCCTCGGCCAGATGGACGAGAACGGGTACAAGGTCGCCATCGAGGAAGGCATTCTCCGCATCTTTGATCTGCAACGACTCCTGCTCGCCAAGGTTCACCGATCCCCAAGCCGCCTCTACTACCTCGAAATGACCATCGCCGCTCCGGTGTGTCTCACCGCGCGCGTCGACGATGTGGCCTGGAAGTGGCATGAGAGGTTTGGACACCTAAACTTCAAGTCGCTGCGGAAGCTGAACCGTGGTGACATGGTAAAGGGCCTGCCAGAAATCGACCACGTCGAACAAGTTTGCGAGGACTGTGTTCTCGCGAAGCAGAAGCGAACGCCATTCCCGCAGGCTGCTAAGTTCCGGTCGAAGGAGCAGCTCGAGCTGGTCCACGGAGATCTCTGCGGGCCGATCACTCCATCCACGCCGGCCGGGAACGCCTACTTCTTGTTGTTGGTTGACGACATGAGCAGGTACATGTGGCTCACTCTGTTGCGTACCAAGGCAGATGCACCGGCGGCCATCATGACGTTCCAGGCAAAGGTGGAACGCGAAACCGGCAAGAAGCTCAAGGTCCTCCGCACCGACAACGGAGGCGAATTCACCTCGGTGCAGTTCGGCGAGTACTGCGCCAGCGAGGGAATCCTTCGACAACACTCAGCGCCGCACACTCCACAACAGAATGGCGTCGTGGAGAGGAGGAACCAGATGGTCGTGAACACGGCGCGGAGCATCCTTCGCGCGCGGAGCATGCCAGGCTTCTTCTGGGGAGAGGCGGTGCACACAGCAGTGTACCTCCTCAACCGATCGCCAACGGCCGCTCTCGACGGCCAGACACCGTACCAGGCCTGGTACGGGAAGAAGCCACCCGTGCATTTCCTCAGAGTGTTTGGGTGTGTCGCCTACATCAAGCGTCTTCGACCGCACCCAAGCAAGCTGGAGGATCGCGGCCAGAAGGTAGTCTTCATCGGCTACGAAGATGGAGCGAAAGCGTACCGCTTCTATGACCCCGCTACGGAGCGTGTCCGGGTCGCGCGCGACGTCGTGTTTGACGAAAACGCGCACTGGGACTGGGGGAGCGCCGCGGCGAGTGACAGTTCGGTACCCTTCATCATCGAGGAGGAGTATGAGCTGCGTCATCAGGCACAAGCACCCTCGACATCGACCGTGCCTGGTTCTTCATCGGACGCCTCGGACTCGACGTCGCCCATGTCTACTCGAGGGAGGGGGGCTCACCTGCTCGAGGCTCTATTCGAGGCTCTGCTCGAGGGGACTCACCTGCTCGAGGCTCTGCTCGAGGGGACTCACCTGCTCGAGAGGCCTCATTTGCTCGAGGTTCGGCTCGAGGCCCTGCTCGAGGCTCACCTGTTCGAGGGGGGTCCTCACCGGTGGAATTCGCGACACCACTCATCGACGACCCGAACCTCGACGCAGACGACGACGAGGAGCTGGAGCACCGGTACAGGATGCTCCAAAATGTTCTGGGCACCAACACCGTGCCTGGGCGTGCTCACCGCGACGTCAAGGAGGCTGAGCTGCATAAGCTTAGCGTCGAGGAGCCCAAGACGTTCAAGGACGCCGACGGCGATCCCAACTGGAACGCGGCGATGGAGGAGGAGCTCAAGTCCATCCGCGACAACAACACATGGTCCCTGGCCGATCTTCCCCGGGACCAGCACGCCATCGGCCTGAAATGGGTGTACAAAGTGAAGCGTGACGAGAACGGCGCCATCGTCAAGTACAAGGCGCGTCTCGTAGCCAAGGGATACGTGCAGCGCCCCGGCATCGACTTTGAAGAGGTGTTCGCTCCCGTCGCTCGGCTGGAGTCAGTCCGGCTGCTCCTCGCTATTGCTGCCCACTTCGGCTGGGGCGTCCACCACATGGACGTCAAATCGGCGTTCCTGAATGGCGAGCTCCAGGAAGAGGTATACGTGCAGCAACCTCCCGGCTTCGTCGACAGCAAGAACAAACACAAGGTGCTCCGTCTCCGCAAGGCTCTGTACGGGCTCCGGCAAGCTCCACGGGCCTGGAACCAGAAGCTCGACGTTTCCCTGCTCGGACTCGGCTTCAAGCGCTGTGTCGACGAGCACGGTATGTATATCCGTGGCGGTGGCACAGGGCGTCTGATCGTGGGCGTCTACGTTGACGACTTGATCATCACCGGAGGCGATGCGGGAGCTGTGAACAAGTTCAAGGCGCAGATGATGAACACCTTCCGCATGAGCGACCTTGGACTGCTCTCCTACTACCTTGGCCTCGAAGTGTCACAAGGAGCTACCGGCATCACACTCCGGCAGACTGCATACGCCGTCAAGATCCTTGAGAAGGCCGGCATGACTGGCTGCAACGCAAGTGCCACACCCATGGAGCCTAAACTAAAGCTGCTCAAGGAGGGAACCACGCCGAGTGTCGACGCGACGGAGTACCGCAGCGTCATCGGCAGCCTCAGGTATCTGTGTAACTCCAGGCCAGACCTGGCGTACTCTGTTGGCTACCTCAGTCGCTTCATGGAGGCGCCACGCCAAGAGCACTTCACTGCGGTGAAGCGTGTTCTTCGGTACGTGGCTGGAACGCAGCAGTGGGGGCTGCACTACCACCCAGGTGGCAAGAACGCCGGCGTTCCCAAGTTGCTCGGGTACTCGGATAGCGACCTGGCTGGCGACGTGAACGACCGGAAGAGCACCAGCGGGCTGATCTTCTTCCTGGCTGGTGGACCGATTGCATGGCAGTCGGCAAAACAAAGGGTGGTGGCTCTGTCATCATGCGAAGCGGAGTACATCGCGGCTGCAGCAGCCGCATGCGAGGCGGTCTGGCTGGCAAGGCTCCTGGCCGAGCTCGTCGGAGGTGCAGTCCTTGCACCAAAGCTCAAGGTGGACAACAAGTCTGCCATCGCCTTAATGAAGAATCCCGTGCACCACGACCGGAGCAAGCACATAGACATCAAGTTCCACTTCATCCGGGAGTGCTGCGAAGAGAAGCTGATCGACGTTGAGTTCGTCGGCACTGAGTTCCAGCTGGGCGACATCCTTACGAAGGCGCTTGGTCGGAGTCGGTTCCAAGAGCTCCGTGATGGGATCGGCATGAAGATATTAGAGTAGTTGCTCAAGGGCTTAGGAGGAGATTGTTAGAATAATCCCTGAGCACCCGCTAACTATAGAAGGAAGCCTAGACTAATTAGTTGCCAGGCATGGCAGGCAGCATCTCCGTGGACGTTGGGATGGCAACGACCGATCGCGGGCATGCCGTGATTGTCTCAATTGATTGTAACCATGTATGACTGCATGTACTTTCTTTATAATGAATAGAGAGACACCAGAAAACGCTGTCGCATTACAGCACCAAAGTTTCATTGCGTCCACTTGTGTTCGTGTCCTCTTCGTCTTCCTCATCGGAATTGTGTCATAGTCGCTGAAGCCGAGGCTATAGTAGCCGGCGGCGAGCAGCCTGCCCCTGCCGCCGCGCGACACCAGGTGCGGCCTGGCCGCCGTGAACCGCTGCGCGGGGAGCAGCGTGTCCGTGGGGGTGTCGAAGCTCTGCCACAGCGCGTTGCCGTGCGCGTCCTCGAGCACGAGGTTCCCCGTGTCGTGGAGCCGGGCGCGCGACACCTGGGTCGTCCGCGCGCCGGCGCCGGCGGCGGTAGAGTTCCACACCACCGCGCCGTCGTAGTCCGTGATGACGAGCGCGCCGCCGCCTGGGCGGTCGAGGGCGAGGCGGGCGCCCCTGCTGTGCACGGGGCGCCCGGGCGCGGCGGTCCAGACCACGGTACGGTCGGCGGCGCGCGCGAACCAGACGGAGATTGTGAACACGGTGGAGGACAAGTTGTAGAAGCCGCAGGCAAACGTGCCGTCCGGGGAGACCAAGAAGTCCGTGGCGTGGTCCTCAACCGCGATGGCGCCGCCGTCCCGGGTGAGGATGTTGCCGCGACCGCGAGCGGCTCCGGCGGGTGGCAGTGGGAGAAGCAAGCTGCCTAGAGTGATCAGCTGCAGGGCCGCTGCTGCAACGGCGAGGGTGGTGCTCATGGCTCATTTGATTAGCAGTGTGTTAGTTTGAGCGTTGATTAGCAGAGCATGCGTTGGTTTAAGCGTTGATTAGCGACGGCGATGCTCATCCGCTTGGTTATCATGATAGGATCTGAACTGAAGAAATCCATATTCCAAGGTCGGTCAAGTCAATGGTTACGTGGTTGCGTGCCATGTTAAACTACTACAAGAAGACTAGAAGGAAATTCTTTACAGGTAAGCATTCCAGTAAACTACTTGGTGAACCAGCTGATGGTTTGCATCTGACTAGTACGCTTGCATCATTCGTATTTGCATCGATCGATCACGTGGTTTGTTCAGTGCTTCGTCGATGGTATCTCATCTGGTCATGTCTAACTAAAGCTCTGAGCTGACAGTTCAATATAAATTGGTGATGACAGCAAGAATGGCGCTAGTTTCGGGTTTGAGCGCAACATTTGTCGAGTCGTGAGTGTACTCTGCGAGAAGAACTTCACGTTAGCCTCTAGTTTATTTTAAAAGAAGCAATAAAAATTATAAATTTTTAGCACCATAATAGTCGCGTACTAGCGCTTGATGTATTTAATATATCTTTGTATGGAGTCAAATAAAGATACTTTTATGTCAAAGTTGTAGCTCTTAATGAGATCTAGAACTTTGCAGTTTTGAGTTTTTACAGTTGAGATTATTAAGATGGTCGAGAATGTAATATAATCATACACAAGGACTTGTCACCTCACAAAAATTATATTTTTCTTGATAAGTGTCAATCGAGGTACCGTTTATATATCAAAGTTGTAGCTATTGATGAGATCTACAAGTTTTAGTTTAATGTTTTTCATTTGAAATAGTTAATATGCTCAAGGAAATAATACACAATTTAAGGGGTATACTAACCGGGTACCAAATCTTACTTAAGAAAAATTATATCTTTCCATTTAATGTTGAATAAATACACTTTTTATATCTATATCTTTTATTTAAAAATTATTTGTATGGGACATTAAATAAGAAATATGTGGTTTTTCCTAAAAAGGTAAGCTTTAGTATGCACTATGCAGTTAATATGCCCCTAAAGTTTTGTATTTTTCTTGAACATCTTAACGATCTCAAATGAAAAACTTCAAAACTAAAACGTCCTTAATCTAATCGATAGCTACAACTTTGATATTAAAAGTACCTTCATTTGATACTTTTGAAGAATGATATAATTTCCATGTGATGACAAGCCACGTTGCACGATTATCTAAAACTTTATATTATTTTCTAGAACGTCTTAATGATCCTAAATGAAAAAACTCAAAATTAGAAATTTGTGGATCTCTTTGAGATACAATTTTGTTAAAAAAAAGTATCTTCATTTGACACTATACAAACAAGATATTAGTTTTCTAATGTGGCAAACGTTGGTACGAGATTATTGTGGTACTAAGATTTTATATTATTTTTTGAGAATTTTAGTTTTTAAAAAAAAAAACTCGAAACTTGAAATTTGTAGATCTCATTTACTTCTATAATTTTCATATAAAAATAATCTTCATCCAACATCCTATTAAAGAATTATCATTTTTTGAAAGTTCAATCTTATATCACTCACAATAAAACAAAATTGACACGCCGAAACACCATCCAATGTGACATATTTTGTTATGCCACATCAGTTGGTTATTTGGTCGCGCCAGCAGGACTAGTTCAAGCAAAAGGGCCAGATCTTCAATTTTTTAAAAAAATTAATCCTAAATATTACTCCTTGTATGTTTATAGGACTCAGAGCTAACTCGAAGCTCCAGCATACAGGATCTTAAAAAAATGCCCAAAAGGAAAGGCTACTAGCATTCCTTCCCCAAATAGCATTTTATATGTTCAACAATAGAGTTGCTCCTGGTGGCTCTGTGAGAGAGAGGAGAGGACATAAAGAAAAAAAAGGCTCCCGTAAACAGTGGATAGATAGTGAATACGTCAGAAACGGTGAATGCATCAGTAAAACTGAAACAGGTGGAAGCTCTACCAAACTGATCTTTCGCTCGAGTTTGCTGGCTTCGGCCGTGTACCATTTTGTGTCTTCCTGTTGCGCGCGTTGGAACATATGGCAACTCGCTATCGTGGATAAAACATGCACACGCACTATCCAAGCGTGCTCGCAAAAAATATAAAATAAAATAAATGCGTACGCCCAACGTCTTGGCCTAATCAATGAATCAATCAACCAATCTTTCCCGCACATTACTGCTATTGCTTTCATCGAGTTCCATTACGAATTCACGACGTCCTTTTTCTCTTTTGGTTTGGTCGCTCAAACGAAATCTCAAGGGAAATATTACCTGAGTTTCTTAGGGCTACTTTGGAAGAACCCTGCCATTTCCCCGGGTGTGGATCCCCGTGGAGCACTGTGTGCATGCAAGCTTGTCTGTGGATTTAGCTAAAACAGAAGCAAACCGTCACGCAGCACTTAAAAAACCCTGGGCATCACTCCCCGACGTACGTTGTCCGGGCGTCGCTCCCCAGCGTGATACAGCAGCAAACAACTCGAATGAGATCGAACCCAAGAGCAACAGGGGTTAGGGGAGGGAAATCGCAGGGATTGGTTAGTAAAAAATCACCAACCCCGGGCTGTGCCTCCCCTGCCTCCCAAAGTAGCCCTTAGTGTTTTCCAGTTTCTCCAAAATTTTCCATGTCAAAATATTTCAGCCAGTGTTTGCATAAATTTTCACAGGTAAGCAGCCCAAAATAGTTTCGCCAAGCATTTATAGGCCTGAATCACATGTACAGCTCAAATTGAGCAAGCTCAAAAAGAAAAGGATAGGAAAACAAATAAATTGGAACCAACAGTAGACATAAATTTCAAAACTCAGCTATACAAACGGCATCGATAATCCACCTGGGAGTACCCTGAGAATGTCTTGCACTGCTACCGGTCCACTTCACTCTTTACTCAGACATGATATTGTTAAGCATCGAAGCAATTTTCGCTGTCTTATAATCATCCCGGAGCTGAATGAACCTGAAATGCAATTCAGACTCTGATGTTAGATCAAAGGTAAACAAAATCATGCTTGGATGGCGAAAATCTCATCTGTTCTTCTATGCAGACAAACCTCAAGGCATCCTTTCGAATGCTGGGGGTTCCTTCAAACAGGGATGCTAAACTTTCTGGAGCGACAATGAAGACATTCGCCACACTGCAAATATGAGATTCAAGTGAAGATTAGCGCAGAGTTGACAGAAGCATCATGGTAAAACTACACACAGAACACTTACATTCCCAATAGTTCGAACTTCTCATCTATGGAAGGGGCGTTGAAGCTACGAACAAAGTCCCCATATTCAGTTATGTCACGTTTCAACCGTAGACCGCCACTACAATAAACAAGCAAGGTACTGTGAAACAAGGCAAGGTACTGTGAAACAAGGCTATGCCAAGATAAATAATGGTTCATGGAATGAGCAGATCACATTGTCAAATGTATGCATTTCCGCAAACTAAATGCAGGGTGATCATCAATGAACTAAAATAGTAACCTGCAACAACCCATTATGTAAATGATTCAGTCCTGAATGTACAGCTAATATCGAAGAAGAGCAATCCAAAAGCAACCAGATGGTAAGGAGTGCAAATAAGTGAAAAAACTTCAAAACATTCTTAGGTTGGAAAGCACAGTTATGTAATGATTTAGCCCTAAATTTTTCTGAGATCAATGAGAATAGCGACATTGAATATCCAATTTATCATCAGGTTAACTGGTAAAAAAACATGAGGGGTTAAAGCAATCACTACTGGAGAGGTCAATAAAGCAGTGTATGGAGGGTAATCACAACTGGATAGCTCAATAAAGCAGAATATTGAGTGACTGACAAAACATTATCTTATTATAAACTACATTGCGACATTTCCATACATCACAAAAGAGAATGAAGAGAAACTATCCAATGTCGTAATCTAATCACTCAACTCCTATGCATGATTTATCATTTAAGAAAAATGTGATAAATCTAATATTATCAAACTCGGCCAATAAAATATGGATGCAAATTATCAAGAGTAACAAATTTTTGCACCAGAAAAACGTGAATTGAAGACATAGTTATGAACTAGAAGCCAAGAAAAGGGACATTGAAAGTTATTTGTTCTGACATGCAGAAGAGTACCTGGGACTAAATGTGAACTTCTGCCAATGATTAAGCAGCCCCTTATGCATGCGATTTCCCTGAAAGCACGGCTCAGTTATTTAATGTGCATTTTTTGGTATGGCAATAAAATTTTGCATAGAATATCAGGAACATCAGTCCCCATTACTAACATGAGTATCAGTAACTCCATGTGTTGACACCGTTTTTTGACACGTGTCAATATAGACCGAAAACTGTGCCGATCGGCAAGGGAGTGGTTCTTCTCCAGCATTGCTTCTGAGTTGCCGATGGATGATTGCCGATAAAGGACATGTTGATCTCGTACATTGCCGATGAAGCCAGAGGGCTGTGGCCGATGGAGAGAGAGGCATGGTTGCCGATGAAAAGCAGAGTTGAAGGACGTGGAAAGCAGGTCTGAGTCATTATCGATGAGTTGCCGATGGAATCTACAGCAATAAGGAGCGTGCCGATAGAGGTTTCATCGTAGAGCAATGGATAAGGAGACTGGCAATATTTATGCCATTATTTTAATAGTCTATTTTTGAGTCCGACCTTGGTACGAGTCGTTATTTTTTTTATTCCTTAGAAATAGGACTTGTTTAGGTAGTATTTCGTCGTGTCTGTTTAGGACTCATAGTACCAGGGTATAAATATGTACCGAGAAACAATGTAAAGACATACACAATCAAATACAACAAATCTATTATTTTTTATCTACTTTTCAAGCAATTTACTTTTCGACGACTTCGTCACCAGTACCTTTTCCTTTTCAACGAGTTCTCTCAAGAATCGGCGGGCTGCATCAACTTGATCTCCGGCGACCTTGCAGGTTCCGCGTCTACCGAGCACGATTCAGGCTTTGACGTCCGGGCGTATCGCTGTCGTCTCGTCTGATCTGTTCAACAATTATCGAATATCGTCTGAGCTTTGACGTCCGGGCGTATCGCTGTCGTCTCGTTTGGATCTTATTCAAATTTATCATCCTTGTCGATTAACAGGTCAAATCGACTGGCAAGCCTTGATATCGAACCAGGGTATTAGCCCGGTGTGTTTGCAGATCTAACGCCTTTTTGCATCAACACATCTTTTGGCACGCCTGGTGGGACCAAGTCAATAGATTCATCATGTCGAATTTTTTTGAGATCAATCCGGAGAACGTAATTTCTGTGTCAGAAGCGGATCTCAAGGAAGAACAGAGGCAAGCCATGAAGAAGGCTATGGAGGATTACAGACGGCTTTATCTGAAATCCTACAGCAAGAATAGGAGCGGAGAAGTGGTGCCAAAACAAGACCCGCCGTTGCCTCGGCAGGTTACTTTTGACTCCAATCCTGGTAAATTACAATCAATGGTTAACTCTGCATTAAGTCATGCATTGATTAATCACTCTAGCGTACTGTCCAATACTGTTTATAATGTTGTTATTCAATCATTAAAAGAAGGACAAGTACAAGTACCAGATTTTGTTGGCCCAGTATATCATCAGCCTGGGATGTCATCTTCTACAGCTCCATCGACTACTACAGCCGTTGTGGCTCCACGGGTTTCTGCTCCTCATACAAATCTGCCTGCTGCTGAATCTCCACCGCCGATGTCAAGTTCAGCGAAGAGTATTCAATTAAACACGGATCTATCGGCATCGGCAGTGTCGGGTCCTTCAGTTCAAAATCAACGAGTTCCTGCCGATCGGTGGGGATATGGGATGCCTCCAGATCTACCTGCTTTTAACTCTGGATTAAATCAGATGCATGATACAGCGAGTACAACCCCCATAACGTCAGCCACTCCAGTTCGGCCGATGGCTCAAGTGGCGCACTATACTACAACGCCACCTACCGCACAGTTGCCATCAGGAAGATTCCATACGTCGCTTTATCAGGCATCATACACAAGTCCATCGGCAAACCCTCTGCCGATGCAACAAGGGTTCTCAACTGCAAATCAACCGGTGGCATCAATGGTTCCTCTAGCTGGAGTTCTTGCAAATCAAGGGAATTATGCTGTCTATCATCCAAGGGTGCAAGAGCAACAGATGGCTACAGTCTATCAACCATCGGCGAGTGTGCCGATGAGGCCTAATCCAAGTGGGATGGGTCCGTTACTAGCTCAACAGCACTTTGCTCAGCCCGAGTATCAGATGGCAGGGGTTCAACAGCAATATATGCAAGCGGATATTCAGAATCCTACATCGGCACCATGGCCGATGAACCCTGTACAGCAAATTAGTGGACCAGCAATATCAAATGTGTCGATTGCTCCGGCTCATTTGTCACAAGGATACATCGAAGACTGTCAGCCAGCACCTCCAGCAGAAGTTCAGCCTGTGCCTCAGCAAGATCAAGATGCATACTGGACTGATAAAATTGCAGAAGAGTTGAAAAAGATTAGGTACTGCAAAAGGCACATTGCTACTTCGCACAGTACCAATGATTGCAAGGTGTTTGGGCAACAGTTGCAGTCGGCTATCGAATCCGGGAAGGTCACATTTGATAATTCAAGGTCTCAGAAGCTGATGAAAATTGATCAACATCCGTTCCCTGCAAACATGGTGGAGGCTAAAGGCAAAACCAAAGTATTAACGTCGGAGGCTGCTAGAAGAAATGCATCAGTAGACCCTAAGAATCAAATAACTGTTGATGACGTGAAGGGAAAGGAATCTGCCGATGGCGCTAAAAGGAGAGGAATTGTTAATGAAGGTAGTAGCTTCAGAAGACCACTAGGGCCTCCATATGGTGTTCGATATCGGCAACAACGTGAGGATCAGTATCGGCAGCAACAGGAAGAGTTACGTCGGCATAAAGATCACTGGAATTGCCCGTTTTTCGTTCATTGTTGGGAAAAAGGCATTAAATTGCCCACCGCCGATACCTGTCCTGAATGTAATGGTTATTATTTAAATGATCGGGCAGAGAGACAACATCACTCTAGTGATCGAGGGGTACGCATCAATGAGCCGATCAAAGAAAAGGTGTCAGCACTTGATCGGCTGGGGGGCAGAGTTAGTGTGCATAGCAGGCTTGGCGGGCATACTGATTGTTTTCCAAGGAGTCAGGCAGAGCTTGAAAAGATGGCTAACGAAAGGGTTCCTCATGAAGGGATATTTTGCAGATATTCAAACATAGGCTTCCATTAGCAGAACACAAAGCGTTATCAGCCTGTTTGGAAAACAAAGCTTCCCCAATGGGGCCCTGAAGGATTAACGAGAACTCAAAGAAGAAGGGTGGAGCGTATGCGTCAAGAAGACTTACAGTGCCCAAAAGAAAACATCTCAAAGGTAACAACTCAAGTATGGCAACCAAAACGTAAGGGTGAAAGTCCATCGGCAGATGTTAACATGATCTTCATGTTGCCGATGGAGTTCTTGGCGCCAGATGACAAGGAACAAGCAGTTTTTGCCGATGAAGCAGCTCAACTAACTCTGGATCCAATGATGGCTGTGTTTGAAAAGCCTGCCGATGATGAAAGGCAACATCTCAAAGCTTTGTTTGTTAAAGGCAGGGTTGATGGACAGCCAGTGTCAAAAATACTCATAGATGGAGGAGCGGCAATTAATATTATGCCGTATGTCATGTTCCGAAGACTTGGAAAAGGAGACCAGGATTTAACCAAGACGGATATGATGCTTAAAGATTTTGAAGGTAATGTGTCTCCGGCTAAAGGGGCATTATGTGTTGAGTTGACCATCGGCAGCAAGACTTTGCCGACCACCTTCTTTATCGTTAACGGCAAAGGTAACTATAATTTGCTCCTAGGAAGGGATTGGATCCATGCCAACTGTTGTGTTCCTTCTACGATGCATCAGTGCCTTGTACAATGGGTTGGAGACAAGGTCGAGATTATCCCTGGTGATTCTTCTTATATAATCGCATCGGCTGATTCTGAGACCTATGAACGGACGAAGTGCATATCAGGAGAAGCATGGGATACAGAATTTCTCAGGGTTGCCGATTATGAGCTCACACCGATCCAAGCAGTCGGTTCTGAAGATGAATTTTAATGGATCGGTTTGCCGATGGTGGAAAACTTGGTCATGGGTTCACATCGGCTGATGATTTAGTAGAAATAGATATTGATAACGGTGATAGGCCAAGGCCAACTTTTATTAGTGCCAAGTTAGATTCTCAATATAAGCAGCAAATGATTAATATTTTGAGGGAATATAAAGACTGTTTTGCTTGGGATTATACAGAGATGCCTGGACTAGATCGGTCAATAGTTGAGCATCGGTTGCCTATTAAGCCAGGATTTCGGCCTCATCAGCAGCCCACACGCCGATGTAACCCTAAAGTGTTACCTGATATTAAGGCCGAAATCACAAAGTTAATTGAAGCTGGCTTTATTCGGCAATGTCGATATGCCGAATGGATTTCTAATGTGGTTCCTGTTTATAAGAAAAATGGAAAACTTCGTGTGTGTATTGATTTCAGGAATCTTAATAAAGCTACACCGATGGATGGCTATCCAATGCCTGTTGCCGATTTATTGATTGATGCTGCAGCTGGGCATCAGATCATCAGCTTCATGGATGGTAATGCCGGTTATAACCAAATCTTCATGGCTGAAGAGGATATTTCCAAGACTGCTTTTAGGTGTCCAGGTCATGTGGGTTTACTCGAATGGATTGTCATGACCTTCGGCTTGAAAAATGCCGGTGCTACCTATCAGAGGGCTATGAATTTTATTTTCCATAAATACATCGGCACATTGGTTGAAATCTACATAGATGATGTGGTAGTCAAATCTGAAGGTTTTGAGAGTCATCTTGCTGATCTGCAAAAAATCTTGGAGTGCACCAGAAGGCATGGTTTAAAGATGAATCCTACTAAGTGTGCATTTGGTGTATCGGCAGGTCAATTCTTAGGCTTCATGATACATCAAAGAGGTGTTGAAATCAGCAGGAAATCTATTGATGCAATTAATAAGGTTGTTGCTCCTGCCGATAAGACTGAGTTGCAATCCTTGATCGGCAAGATTAATTTTATTCGGAGATTCATATATAATCTGTCGGGGAAAATCAAAGCGTTCAGTCCTTTATTAAAATTAAAAGCCAATCAGGAATTTGTATGGGGAACAGAGCAGCAATTAGCCTTAGAAGAAATTAAAAAATATTTGGTAAACCCTCCAGTATTGGTTCCGCCTCAACACGGGAAACCTTTTAAGTTGTACTTGTCTGCCGATGACAATGTTATCGGATCAGCATTAATTCAAGAGTTTGAAGGGGAAGAACGTGTGATATATTATTTGAGCAGAAGGCTGATAGACACTGAGACCAGGTATTCGGTCATTGAGAAATTATGTTTGTGTTTATATTTCTCTTGCACGAAGTTAAGGCATTATTTGTTATCGGCTGAATGCACTGTTATATGCAAAGACGATGTGGTTAAGCATATGTTGTCGATGCCGATTTTGAAAGGAAGGATCGGCAAGTGGATCTTAGCATTATCAGAATTTGATTTGCGTCATGAATCGGCTAAAGCGGTTAAAGGACAGGTAATGGCCGATTTTGTTACTCAACATTGCAGTATGGTAGATTATGCTGAGATTGCTCCATGGAAACTTTTCTTTGATGGATCTACTTGTGGCGAAGGAGCAGGAATCGGTATTGTGTTAGTCTCGCCTCGAGGAAAGAAATATGAATTTTCATTGCCGATTGCTAGCACTTCAACAAACAATCAGGCTGAATATCAAGCTTTACTGAAAGGGTTAGAGTTGCTCAGAGAAATACGTGCCGATACAGTTGAAGTCTTCGGAGATTCTATGCTAATCATTAATCAATTGATCGGAACATATGAATGCCGAAGTGAAATTTTGATTACTTATCACGAAAAGTGCTTGCAAATATTAAAGGAGTTTAAGGATTTTCGCCTTGAACACATTCCCAGATTGCACAATGAAGAAGCTAATAGGTTAGCACAGCATGCTTCGGGATATCCATTGATCCAGAAGTGCTGACAGCGGTAATTGATGCCGATGACTGGAGAAGGGATATTGCCGATTATTTAAAAGATCCGTCTAAGAAGGTGGAGAGACGCATAAGGTTTCAAGCTGCTAAGTATGTACTCCTTGATACTGAATTATATTATCGCACTTTAGATGGGGTTTTACTCAAATGCCTTAGTGAAGAGGAATCGAAAAGTTTAATGGGTGAGATTCATGAAGGAGTGTGTGGGGCACATCAATCGGCATTTAAAATGAAATGGATGATTAGGAGGAATGGATATTATTGGCCGACAATTCTTGAGGATTGTTTTAAATATTTCAAAGGTGCCAGTCATGTCAGAAATTCGGTAATGTTCAAAGAGCACCCGCATCGGTAATGAATCCTATAATCAAACCTTGGCCGTTTAGAGGATGGGCTATTGATCTCATCGGTCAGATTTACCCTCCGTCAAGTAAAGGACAAAATTCATACTCGTTGCTACTGATTATTTCATAAAGTGGGTTGAAGCGATTCCTTTAAAGAAAGTGTCATCGGCAAATATGATTGATTTTGTGAAAGAGCATATTGTTTACCGATTTGGTATTCCTCAAACTGTTACTACCGATCAAGGAACTATGTTCACGTCAGGAGAATTTGATGACTTCGCCTTCAGTATGGGGATTAAAAGGCTGAGGCATCTAATAAAGGAATAATCAAGCTTATTAAACAGAAAATTGAGAAAAATCCTAGGAGATGGCATATTCTTTTAAATGAAGCCTTATGGTCATATCGGATGGCGTGTCATGGTGCCACTAAGGTTTCACCATATCAGTTGGTATATGGGCATGATGCGGTTTTGCCTTGGGAAATCAAGACTGGTTCTAGGCGTGTATTTTCTCAGGATCAGTTGACAGCCGATGAGTATGATACGCTTATGAAAGATGAATTAGAAGATTTAGCAGGTCATCGGTTAAAGGCTTTAATTAGCGTCGAAGAAAATAAAAAGAGGGTTGCCAGGTGGTATGATAAAAAGGTGAAAATAAAAGAATTTACGAATGGAGATTTAGTCTGGAAATTGGTTTTGCCGATTGGGACTAAGAGTTCAAAATTCGGCAAGTGGTCCCCTAATTGGGAAGGTCCTTATCGGATAAATCAGTCTGCTCCTGGTAACGCATACATCTTAGAAACCCTCGAAGGAGTTATATTTCCCAGAGCATTAAATGGAAAATATTTAAAGAAATATTACCCCAGTATTTGGGTGGATGCGTAAAATACAGGAATAAAGGGGTATTTCAGACTTGCTCTTCATTACCAGCGGGTGAATCGAAGCGACCGGGATCGGTATGGTGCCTATGCGTGCAACTCTCGAGGGTTCGAGCGGTTTGGGCAATTATGACCTGGAGGAAATTTCGGCGCATAAAGTATTCTATACTCCGAAATTAGGGGGCATGTGTTGTCACCGTTTTTTGACACGTGTCAATATAGACCGAAAACTGTGCCGATCGGCAAGGGAGTGGTTCTTCTCCAGCATTGCTTCTGAGTTGCCGATGGATGATTGCCGATAAAGGACATGTTGATCTCGTACATTGCCGATGAAGCCAGAGCGCTGTGGCCGATGGAGAGAGAGGTATGGTTGCCGATGAAAAGCAGAGATGTAGAGAGAGGCATGGTTGCCGATGAAAAGCAGAGCTGAAGGACGTGGAAAGCAGGTTTGAGTCATTATCGATGGGTTGCCGATGGAATCTACAGCAATGAGGAGCGTGCCGATAGAGGTTTCATCGTAGAGCAATGGATAAGGAGACTGGCAATATTTATGCCATTATTTTAATAGTCTATTTTTGAGTCCGACCTTGGTACGAGTCGTTATTTTTTTTATTCCTTAGAAATAGGACTTGTTTAGATAGTATTTCGTCGTGTCTGTTTAGGACTCATAGTACCAGGGTATAAATATGTACCGAGAAACAATGTAAAGACATACACAATCAAATACAACAAATCTATTACTTTTTATCTACTTTTCAAGCAATTTACTTTTCGACGACTTCGTCACCAGTACCTTTTCCTTTTCAACGAGTTCTCTCAAGAATCGGCGGGCTGCATCAACTTGATCTCCGGCGACCTTGCAGGTTCCGCGTCTACCGAACACGATTCAGGCTTTGATGTCCGGGCGTATCGCTGTCGTCTCGTCTGATCTGTTCAACAGTTATCGAATATCGTCTGAGCTTTGACGTCCGGGCGTATCGCTGTCGTCTCGTTTGGATCTTATTCAAATTTATCATCCTTGTCGATTAACAGGTCAAATCGACTGGCACGCCTTGATATCAAACCAGGGTATTAGCCCGGTGTGTTTGCAGATCTAACGCCTTTTTGCATCAACACCATGCATGTAAGTAGCAGTTCACAGAAAAATGTGCATGTGTTTGCTTTTAATATGTTCCTTTATTAAGTTGAATCTTAAGGTCTGCAGACGTTCAAGCAAGTCAATAAACTTGCAAAATTAGGCATTTGGTTCCTCGAACTTGTATAAGTTTTTCTGTGAGGCCCAATTTCCAAACACGGTTTCATTTTCTGATGAGGTACCTCCATTGCATTAGATGCTGTATTGGCATAAAAATGCCATCCATTTAGTTCCTTTATTCGACTGAAACCTGCTGGGACATATGGGTGACTCTCAAAACTAGATTATGCTGCTTTTGCCTCCACTGCCCAAGCATTGAAACATCCTGAGCAACTTAGACAAGTCAAAAACACCTGCCATTCATAAAAAAAAATTTGGTGCTCAGGATAGCACCAGTCAGTGCACATGAGGTGGAATGCTTAACAAGCAGACACAGCTCCCACCACCAACAGTGTCTGCGCCCTTACCAGCAACACCAGAAGCATGCTTCCAAACATTCCACCAAGGAAAAGTTCTTCCTCAGCTGGTGGAAGAAAGGTGCAGGGAACTGCTCACGAGAATACATAACCAGGGTGGAAAACTGAGTATTAGCATCAAAGCCCAGACAAAGCATCAAATCGCCTGCCCACTAAACTCGATTGTTGCCATGTCTTTGTTGCATCAACAATTTCATGCCAACAGATCCAGTTGAACCACTTAGACAAGTTTCGTGGCCTAAATATATGATTTTTAAGTTCAGAGGCCTACTTGAACCATTCATGCAAACTTAGGACCTGCAGGTAAATTTACTTTATGTTTTTTGTGACTTAATGGAGTGTGTACTGTGTAGAAGGCTATCCTGTAACCAGGATTAACCATATCCTACTTGCCATAAAGTACATAAGGAATAACCAATGCCAGATACCCTATTTTGCAGTGATGCGAAGGATTAATAGATATTTTGCATTACCACTGTCCTACAGTGCAAACATGGTATATGCTAGAAGGCACTGGGTACGCCCAGACTAATTGGATTAATTGATTAGGGGTGAACCCCCTGGGTACATATATATAGGCATATGGTGCCTAACCCTAACCCTAATGGGCCTTGCCCTACATGGGCTGACCTGGGCCTGGTGGCACACACACATACACTCCAACATCCCCCCGCAGTCACAACGGGAGCGAACACACGATGAGACTGGAAAACTAGAGAGCAAAGCCGAAGCGATGACATCCCCCCGCAATCGCAACTGTGTCGCGGTCAGTGTGGCTGGGGCGAAGTGGAGGATAGCCCTTGTTGTCGTGGTCGTAGCCGAGGTCGAGGTTGTCGTGGTCGTAGCCGAGGTAGAAGGTGCCGAGTCGAGGTACCAGCAAAGGCGGTCGAGAACGAAGTCGCAGCTCCGTGTCGTCGTGGTCGCGGGACAATGAGCCGAGCCATGCGGCGCAGACGGCAGCCAGGCCATGGCAACGCACCCGGATACCTCGGAGGCCGCGCTCAGAGCAGAGGTGGCGGAGAAGTCGAGGTCCGCGCTCAGATCAAGGGTGGCGGAGAGGGAGAAGTGGGGTGGCGGCTTTCCTGCCCGCCCTCGTAGAAGTCCCGCGCTCAGAGCAGGGGTGGCGTGGAGGGGGACGTTGTCCGCGGGTAGACGACGACGGGCGCAGACTCGGACCGAGAGCTTGCTTGACGACGCCCGGCGACAAGTGGCACCACCGTCGGAAAAGACGGCAGCACCGGCAGTGAAGGCAGACGATGAGCGTCGCCGCTGCAGCCGGAAGGGCGCAGCAGCAACCTCGTCCTCGAGGTTGTCGACGAAGGTGACGAACGGCGGGGCGACTCAATCCCGGTCTTGGACCAGGCAAAATAGAAAAACCAGTCTCGGGGGGGGGGGGGGGGGGGGCGTGGGGGGCGGCACCAAGCAGAGGGCCGGTGAAGAACGCCGCGGCCCGGCTTGGTGCGGCCCAGCGGCGCCTCCCCTCTGGCAGGCCGGGCGGCGCCGGAAGTTCCGGGGGGCGCGCCGGAAGTTCCGCCCGGGCGCGGCCAGGCCCCGCGCGGGTGAGGAGGGCGGGAGGAGGCCCGGCGGCGGCGGAGGAGGGGCGGATCGAGGGCTGCGCACGCGAATCGATCTCCGGGCGGCCCCAATCGGCGGTGGCGGCGCGGATCGAGGGCGGCGCCGGAAGTTCCGCGGTCGGCGCGCGCGGCCAACCCCCGCGTGGGTGAGGAGGGGGGAGGAGCCCCGGCGGCGGCGAAGGAGGGGCGGATCGAGGGCGGCGCACGCGGATCGAGCTCCGGGCGGCCCCAATCGGTGGTGGCGGCACGGCCGGGATGGAGCGGGTGGAGGCGGAGGTAGGGGCGGCCGGCGCGAAGGGAGGCCGCGGAGGAGGTGACGACGCCGACGATGAAGGTAGTTGCGCTGCTGCTGCTTTTTATTGACGCGAAGAACGACGGCCGGCGGCGCAATATCGGCCGGCGGCGAAACAGGGGCGCTGCCCCCGGCGGAGAGGCGGCTCTCCCCGGGGGCGCGCTGGGCGTCAGGTGGCGGCGGCTGGGGAAGGAGGAAGGAAAAACCTAGCTCGATACCATACTAGAATACAATGATTGGATTAATTGATTGGGGGTGAACCCCCTGGGTACATATATATATATATATAGGCATATGGTGCCTAACCCTAACCCTAATGGGCCTTGCCCTACATGGGCTGACCTGGGCCTGGTGGCGCACACACATACACTCCAACAGTATATTTACAATCTGTCTTGTTGGATATAGAGGATATAGAATTTCAATAACCCTGTTGCTTGCATGGTTGTAATTCACTCAAAAGAATCTCAAAATTAAGGTCCGCTATAGGTAACATACCAGCTCAGTCAAAAAGGACTGTTTGTTGAGACCTTCAAGGGCACTGAATGCAACCTCAAGAACACGAGAGAGATAGGCTACAATTCTGTACAACCGAGAAACATAAGTTAGTTATATTAGGCCATGCCAAATTTTAAAGATAGAATAGTCACCTTATACAAGCATTAGTTGGCCGATGATCTGGTAAAGCTCCATCATCTGGTGTTCGATAATCTGTAGTCTTCTGTTCCGAAGACAACAATCTTTCAACCTACAAGTATCGTTTATGGATTACTAAATATTCAGAAATGACATGAAAATTGACTTGTGTGGTTTAATCAATTGAAACAAGAATACAGGATATGAAAAGCTAATATGAGGTCAGACAAATATATATAAGGAAAAGGAAAGGACAAAAGGTGCACACCTCAGACATAACAGTATCAATACATTGTAGCAGTCCTTTGTGAGCAGCAGCCTCAACTACTGAGACTGCTGACCCCATATCTTCACAAGCAGATGGATGAGCACCATCAACAGGTAGCAAGAGTCGAGATATGGTATTTGAGAAGTACTACAGAGAAAACAAGGAAATGTAACTATTCAAGCATGGTTCATTGAGTTCATATGCAAGAAGCCAAGGTTGCAACTTCATGGATAGTTATTAGTGCAGATTACCTGCTGAAGAATAGCTACGCTACTGGTACAACGCTGCACAGCAATCATGAAGGATCTAAAGCTACTCTCACCAGCTGAAGCTGCCACCTCTTGCTGCAAATATTAAAAATTCAGATAAAATTCCCATAAAATGATAACTTCTTGATACAGATGTATTAACTGCCAAATCGAACAATAGATTGGAGAAAAGGAAAGAAGACTTACTGCAGAAGCAGCAGCAGCAGCCACTCTCCTACTAACACTTGTCCCGATGACATATCTGTCCCGCAAAGCAGCAGCCTCATTTAAACTCTCTCTAGCACGATCAAGCCCTTCAGTTAAGTATTGGCTCACCTACAACAAAACTTCATCATCTGCAAGGCATTAATTTCTACATAATCCATGATGTGGTTCCTTACTTACTTGATCAAGCAAGCATGCAAATATGGATCTCACGTTAGCTGCAACTGTAGTAGGCTGCAAAGAGAGTACATCGAATTAGTAAATCAGAAAAGTGGATGACAAGATACAAGGACTTATCCTGCCCATCATTATGTTAAGGAAAGATAAAGAAGCAAGTACAAAAACCAAATGGAGAACAGATACAAAGAAAAAAATAGAAAACAGATAAAAATACTACCCTCCTCAGATCAACACGCCAACTGCTTAAAATTCTAGGGCTAATCAAACACTTAAGATACACTTGGTAAAAATAGTAGTAGAGTGCCTCAAGAAAAAACAGTAGTAGAGTGAAGGACCTTCTGAACTTTAAATGAGTAAATGACATGTTTATTTATGCTGCCAGAATCAATTTACAATCAAAGATGTTCAAGTTAACAACCTTTATGCCAGATAATATAGTCAAAATCAGTATAGAAACTCTGAATGGAATCATTAAGCATAAGAAATCACTACATATAATCAGAAGTAATGAATCAGAAAAGACAGTCATTCAGATCAACCTGAGAAAACAATAGTGTGCATCTGGCTATGGCTTCCTCATTCCAGCGAACAAATTCTGTTACTACAGTAATAGATATCTGTTGCTGTGGTGATGTGGTCAAAGATGCTCCTTTTGCGCGTCCGATTGAGCCAGTTGACTCAGATTGTTGCTTAGCCTCAGTTCTCAGTTCAGCCATCTGCACAGCAGCTCAATTACAATATAGGCACCTGAAATGATTTTTTTACACAGAAACAGTAATCGAAATGGTTACTTTCTATAATACATAAATCTATAACCTTTGACTGAGATAGCTGCCTGAGTGATGCCTGCTCAAATTCTGTGTACTCATCTTTGTGGGAAACAAATATGGATTCAATGAGACCTAAAAAAACCAATAAAAGGGAGTCATAATGCCAATCAACATATCTGCAGCTGCCTTACAGAATGTCAAAGAAACTTGAGCTATGAAGTGAGCGACTAAGTTGATGAACCAATAGGCTATCCAAATTAAATGACCATTATCAAAAGTAATTGAAATTGTTAATATCATTACAAATGTGAATTAATTTTTTATATCATAGCAATGCTACATGCCGAATTATCTAATAAATCACCGATTATTAGATCATTATACAAACAGAGCATGGTAATGTGTGTATCCCTTTTAAGAAAAAAAATGAGACAAAATAGGATGACAATTATATGGAACCTACAAGGATCATAAGTTGCATGAATTTGTACCATGTAACAACTAACAACAAAAGATGAATAGAAGAAAATTTGTGTTAAACACAGGAGATACCTTCAATATCCAAATCCCCACAACCAATAGACTGCAAATCCTTAGCCAAATCTTTTGTTTTGTCATATGCAACTGCCAGGATTCTTAGGTACTGCCATTTTACTTTGACATCAGCAAGGCACCATATTTGCATGATAGGTTGGCAATAAGCTACTTGGAAATACTATAGAGCACAAAACTTACTTGTAGAAGGCTACCTTCACCTTCTAGAGGAGGCAAACTAGCAAGAGAGGGCTTTATTAGAATTCTGTCAAGAATAGTTGTTACCCTTTGTTCTAGCACTCGCTGAAAAGCAAAGTACAATAGTCATGTATTTTGTAAAAAACAGCGGCCACAGAGACCCAGGAGTGCCATTGAAAAAAACATACCTGCACAAGAATTGCCATGACCTCATTCGGAGAAGGAAAGACAGCGGTTATTGTAGCTGCCTCTTTCCTCACAGTATCTGAAGACAAGTATGATAAATCAGAGTGCCAAAATTGAAAATCGGCAAAGTATAGCTTATAAACAAAAAATGTAAAGAGTGCAGCTCAAAACCTGCAATTTCCTTGTACAATGTAGAGAGACCATCTGCAATACTGTTGCAGTCAGCTTGCAACCCCTCATCACCCAGAACAACTTGAATATCAGTGTTCATAATTTCCACATCAATAAACATTGGCCGTGTGGCAACATAGTGTTGCATTGCACTGGTTCCCCGATTGAACTGCAATCAATATACCACAAAAATATTGGAAAAAAAGAACAAAATGGTATTATATGCCTGCATGGATTAACACCTGCCCTTAAATTAACAGGGTTATAAAAGCTTAAACTAGGACCAAAAGGCAAGTGCATATTAAGGCATACTAATAAGCTTAAGTTCCTTTCGACAAAACTTGCTTCTGCAGAGGTTTAAGTTTTATCCAGTTAGCCTTTAAGCCATATTTAGCAAGTAAGATGCCCATGTCAGGCCACTAAAGAACTCAGGCCTAGAATTTCCAGCTACATCTTATATGTTGTATTTTGCTATTCAAAAAAAAAGAAATAGCCCAAAAATTGAAAATCGGTGGGTCATTACATTAACCTTCTCTGACAGTGACTCCTAGAACTAGACCAGGTGGTTTTTACTTCTATGCTAAAATTCATGCATAGAAGAATTCATGGAATTATACATTAACGTAAATGCCCTTTGGTGGTCAATGGGGATAGTTTTCTGCCCCTCTATAAGTTTAATAAGCATGCAGATCGCATGCATGTTTGTGGAAGGAAAACATTATTTGTTATTTGCTGCTAAAATTCATGGGGTACAGTTAAATTGTACTCCATTGCAATCTTTCTGTCCAGCCAAACATTCTAAGCATGATACAGAACCTTGTTCCTTGCATAAATGCATACCTGTGACAATATTTTAGCACATTCTGCCATTGTAGACAACTCCCGTCTCTGTGATGCAGTGTCAAACCGAGCCAACAGTCGATTCTCCAATTCTGCACAAAAAACAATAATTTGTCATCACAAACTAATAGAATAAATAGAAAAGCTGAAAGGAAGGAAACTGACCATTACAATATTCTTGGAGATTTGCAACAGCAACCTCCAAACCACGGCTTGCATTAGCAGAGCCTACCGCTGATGTCACACCATGTCTACCAACATCCTCCTCAGCAAATGATCCTACATCATGAAAACATACATACAACTACTTGAGAAACATGTTATGCTTAAATTTACGAATACACTAGATTTCAACAATCTCATGTTGGAGTAAGAAAATGCTAATACTACTACCTTTGCTTGAAATAATTCTGCTTAGATACTACAAATGTCCACTAATGTTACTAAAACACACCCAAGAATCAGCATATACAAAGTAGAAAACCGCATGCGCATATCAAACTAGTGATTTCCCCATAATATTGATCGCCATGATTGATAACCAATAGGACAAATAAAATGATAGCAAGAGAATACGTCAGCTTAGTTAGAGCTTACGCAATTTCTGTGCAATTGAAGCAGCCTCAGCAACACGACTGTCATCAGAAAATAAAGGAGAAAGCTCCATAAGGTCTCCAGGTGTGCTGTTGAACTCCATGAGATACTGTAATAAAAGCATATTCAAAATTTCAGTTAAAATGGGGTCAGGCAAACATATTGAGCAAAACAATAAAATACTAGTGCTAAACTTAAACAAATATGTTACCTTGATGAGATCTATTGTTTGACTAGCAGTTTCCCTCTGGGATTCTGCGCTCTGACAGATAAGAGAGGTACACATTACACATAATATCAACAAAAAAAAAAAACTAAACCAAAGAGTAAGGCCACAACCTCAGTGATAGTAGTTGATCATGTATCATCAGTATCAGTCAGTAGTTGGGCCTAAGTATTGCCCCTTCTTTTCTGTTTTTCAGTAAGAGTAGGTAGTGCTGCCTTGGACTACAAGATGATCAGGTCCTTGGCGGTTAAGGTTAGGAGGGGATCAGAGCATCTACCTTTTAGCTTTGGAATATGCTATCGCCTTGGGGTGGCTCACAGCCTATAAGAGCTGGAGTTGGGCAAGTGTTTTTGTAACCAAGACCTTTACTTTTGCAATTCAATCAAAGAGCCATAGAGGGCAAACTGCCCTCTGTGTGTGTTACCAAGATTGTGTCTTGTGTTCCAACATTTGGCATCGGAGCTAGGGTGAGAGAGGGGCATGGCAACCTCCGCAGAGCGCGCCGCCGCCGCCGCTACCGCCGCCGCCGCCGCCGCTCAAGCAGCGGAGCAGGATCGAGCAGAGAGGCTTGCGGCGGCAGAGGCCACACCAACGCTCTCCAGGCGAGCAGCAACGGCAGCGCAAGCCGCGGCCGCCACGGCCGCTGCTCTGCGTCGAGAGATGGAACCACAGCCACGGCCGCCGCCGCCGCAGGGGTCTGGTGCACGATCGGCGTCAGCCAACTCCAGTGCACGATCGCCGCTAGCCGAGTCCAGAGCGCCCACGCCGTCCGCTGTCGCGCTCGCCAGATCGCCGTCGCGGAGGCCGCGGAGGCTGGTCGCCAATGGTCCAGACCGTGTACAAGGACTCCGGCAACATGGCGTGGCCGATGCTCACGAAGAGCAACTACCACGAGTGGGCGTCGATCATGAAGTTGAAGCTTCAGGCGCGGCAGCTTTGGGACGCCATCGAGTACCAAGATCTGTCGTACCACGAAGATCGGTGCACCGTGGAAGCCCTCATCGCCGCCGTCCCGCAGGAGATGCAGATGATGTTGTTGGAGAAGACCTCAGCGAAGGAGGCGTGGGACTCCATCGCAGCGGCACGCGTCGGCGTCGATCGCGTGCGCCGCACCACGCTCCAGCGCCTCCGCCGGGAGGGGAGCTCCTCTCGTTTCGCCCAGGTGAGCAAGTTGAAGACTTTAGCTTGCGGTTGATCACCCTGAAGCAGCAGCTCGCCCTCCACGGCGACACCGACATCAACGAAGAGCGCGAGGTGGAGAGACTCCTGCGTGCCGTACCGCCCAAGTACGCGCAGCTCCGGATCGCCATCGAGACGCTGCTGAACTTCCAAGATCTCACGATCGAGGAAGTTTCCAGCCGCCTGAAGATGGTGGACGATCTTGAGGTGTCCGCGGAGCCGATGATCGTCGCCGGCAAGCTAATGCTCACGGAGGAGCAGTGGCGCAAGAAGGAGCGCAGCAAGGGCGGCACTGACTCTGCTTCGTCCAGCGGCAAGGAGCCGCGACGCCGTCCACGTGGCGGGCGGAAGCAGAAGCAGAAGAACGATCGCGGCGCAGAGGACAAGGGAGACGACGGGGAACGCAAGGCGACCCGTGACAACACCTGCCACAACTGCGGCTGCAGCGGCCACTGGACGCGCTACTGCCGCGACCCACGCCGCGACCGTGGTGAACGCGGCGGTGACCGTGGCGGGCAGCGCGGAGATCGTGGTGGCGAACCCGGGGGAGACCTAGAGACCGCGGAGGACGGCGCGGTGACCACGGTGGTGGGCGCGGTGATCCACGCGGCGGCGCGGCACACCTCGCCGAGGCAGAGTCAGACGACGGCGCTCTCTTCTTCGCCCACGGCTTCATCGAGCTGGACGGGAAGAAGCCGAAGGTCCTCTGCACCAAAGCTGTCGCCTTCCTCGACATCCAAGAACCTCGTGCGCGCGCGTTCCTCAACGACGCCACCGACGAGGACAAGCTTGACGGATGGTACCTCGACAGCGGCGCGACACACCACATGACCGGACGCCGCGACATCTCCGACTTGGATACGTCGGTGCGCGGCGTGGTCAAGTTCGGCGACGCGTCGAGGGTGGAGATCCAGGGCGTGGGCTCGGTCGTGTTCCAGGCGAAGAACGGCGAGCACGCGTCCTCCATGGCGTCTACTTCATTCCGACGCTCCGCAACTCCATCATGAGCTTGGGACAGCTCGACGAGGCGGGCTCCAAGGTGGAGATCGAGGACGGCGTCCTGCGCATCTGGGATCGACACGGCCGTCTCCTTGCCAAGGTAAAGCGCAGATTAAACCGCCTTTACATTCTTCACTTGGATGCAGTTCATCCGCTTTGTCTTGCGGCGCGGAAGGACGACGAGGCTTGGCGCCGGCACGAGCGGTTCGGGCACCTTCACTTCGAGGCCCTGAATTGGCTTGGCAAGCAGGCGATGGCGCGGCGAATGCCGGTGATCAAGCACGTCGAGCAAGACTGCGACACCTGCGTCACCACCAAGATGCGCCGCCGATCGTTTCCGCAGAAGACTGCGTACCGCGCCGAGAAGCCCCTGGAGCTCGTCCACGGCGATCTGTGTGGACCAGTGACGCCGGCGACCCCAGGCGGGCGCCACTACTTCCTCATGGTCAATGATGCCATGCGCTTCATGTGGGTGGCGCTGCTCGCCACCAAGGACGGAGCAGCGGACGCGATGAAGAAGATCAAAGCAGCCGCGGAGAAGGAGAGCGGCCAGGAGCTCAAGGTGCTGCGCACTGACAATGGCGGGGAGTTCACCGTCTCCGAGCTCGCCGAGTACTTCGCCGAGGAGGGTGTGAAGCGCCACTTCTACGCGCCCCATTCGCCGCAGCAAAACGGCATCGTGGAGAGGCGGAACCAGACAGTGGTGGCAACCGCGCGTGCTCTAGGGCATGTCGGCTCGATTTTGGGGGGAGGCGGTGGTGACCGCAGTTCATCTGCTGAACCGCTCGCCAACCAAAGGCTTGCTGGGCAAGACCCCCTACGAGGCCTGGCATGGTCGCGCACCATCCGTCTCCCACCTCCGCGTCTTCAGTTGTGCTGCTTACACTAAGGACCTGGGCCAGATCCGCAAGCTCGACGACGGTGGCATCCCCGACGTCTTCATCGGCTATACGGAAGGCGCTAAGGCCTACCATGTGCTCGACCCAGCCACCGAAAGGGTGAAGGTGAGCCGGGATGTGATCTTCAATGAAGAACGCGGCTGGAACTGGGCCACTCCGGCCGCCTGCACCTCTGCTTCCGCCGGCAGCGACTTCACCATCGATTACTGGCCGGCAGAAGCAGAGGATGAAGTAGGGTCCGTGTCGCCACCGCCACCAAGCACGCCGCACGCACCGTCCTCTGTTCCGAGGGAGCATGATGGAGGTGTTGCGGCCTCGCCGGAGACGGAGCCAGCTTCGCTCGTAGCGGTCGAGACCGACAATCAGGTGGAATTCGCCACTCCACTGGCGGATGATGACGAGCGGCTGGACGCCTACTATGATGATGAGCCCCTGCGCTGCCGCACTATGCCGAACATCCTCGGCAATGCGGCCACACCACCACCGCCGCCACGCCTCTTTGCTCAGCTCCACCTCAGCCACATCGGCGAGCCGGCCAGCTACGCTCAGGCCAAGGATGATCCTGCTTGGCGCGTGGCCATGGAGCAGGAGCTCAAGGCGGTCGAGCAGAACCGTACCTGGGAGTTGGTGTCGCTCCCGGGCCAATCACGTTGAAGTGGGTCCTCAAGCTCAATAAGGACGAGCGCGGCGCGGTGACCAAGCACAAGGCACGTCTGGTGGCGCATGGATTCGTCCAGTAGGAGGGGATTGACTACGACGACGCCTTCGCTCCGATGGCACGCATGGAGTCGGTCCGAGTCGTCCTTGCATTGGCGGCGCAAGAAGGGTGGCGTGTCCACCACATGGACGTGAAGTCCGCCTTCCTCAACGGCGACCTCAAGGAAGAGGTGTACGTGCGCCAGCCTCCGGGCTTCGCTGTCGCCGGAGAAGAAGTGAAGGTCTATCGCCTGCGCAAGGCGCTTTATGGCCTGAGGCAGGCGCCGCGCGCGTGGAACGCCAAGCTGGACGCCACGCTCAAGGAGATGGGCTTCCAGCAGAGCTCCCACGAAGCAGCCATGTACAGGCGGGGCAGCGGACACACTGCTCTGCTCATTGGCGTCTACGTCGACTTGATCATCACCGGCGCCGATGAGGAGGTTGAAGCGTTCAAGTACCAGATGAAGCAGGCGTTCGAGATGAGCGACCTTGGGCTGCTGAGCTTCTACCTCGGCATCGAAGTGCACCAAGACTCCATCGGGATCACTCTCAGGCAGACCCACTACGCCAAGAGGATTCTGGAACTTGGAGGCATGGAGGGCTGCAATCCTGCCGCCACTCCCATGGAAGAAAGACTGAAGCTCAGCCGCTTCAGCACGGCCGAGGCAGTTGATCCCACTCACTACCGGCGACTGATTCGCAGTCTACGCTACCTGGTGCACACCCGGCCAGACATTGCCTTCGCCGTCGGTTTCGTCAGCAGGTTCATGGAGAAGCCCACCATGGAGCATCTCACTGCTGTGAAGCGTGTCTTGAGGTACATCGCTGGGACGCTGGACTACGGGCTACACTTCACCAGAGCCCCTGGCAGCGCCCGCTTCATTGGCTACTGTGACAGTGACCTCGGTGGCGACATTGACACAAGCAAAAGCACCACCGAGGTCCTCTTCTTCCTTGGTCAGTGCTTGGTGAGTTGGCAGTCCATCAAGCAAAAGGTGGTGGCACTCTCCAGTTGTGAAGCAGAATATGTGGCCACCACTACTGCTGCAACTCAAGCTATGTGGCTGTCAAGACTGCTAGCTGAGCTACTTGGAAGACCAGTGGATGTTGTCGAGCTGAAGGTTGATAGCAAGTCTGCATTGGCCTTGGCAAAGAACCTTGTATTCCATGAGCGCAGTAAGCACATCAGGATCAAGTACCACTTCATCCGCAGCTGCTTGGAGGATGGCAGCATCAGGGCAGAGCACATCTCAACTAGTGATCAGCTAGCTGACATCCTTACCAAGGCCCTGGGCAAGACCAAGTTTGAAGAGCTCAGGAAGAGGATTGGCCTGGCCTGGAGGCAATTTCAACTAAGGAGAACAAGACCAAGCGGGAGAAATGATAGCAGTTGGTCATGTATCCAGTAGTTGGGCCTAAGTATTGCCCCTTCTTTTCTGTTTTTCAGTAAGAGTAGGTAGTGCTGCCTTGGACTACAAGATGATCAGGTCCTTGGCAGCTAAGGAAGGTTAGGAGGGGATCAGAGCATCTACCTTTTAGCTTCGGAATATGCTATCGCCTTGGGGTGGCTCACACCCTATAAGAGCTGGAGTTGGTCAAGTGTTTTTGTAACCACGACCTTTACTTTTGCAATTCAATCGAAGAGCCATAGAGGGCAAACTGCCCTCTGTGTATGTTACCAAGATTGTGTCTTGTGTTCCAACACTCCGAATCATCTAACGTATATACAATAATTAAGGGCATCAATACCGAGCAGAAGTTACCTGTAAATGATCACCGATTTTTGCAGCTGTTTGACCAACACTAGATATGCGGGAATCCAACCTAGCAAAGCTATCGAATAGTCCATCCACACCCTTCTCAAGCTGGAGCAAACAATAGAACAATGATTAAGGAAAACAAAAAATGGAGCACTAGTCAACATCATTTTTTAAATTGTATACAGGAATATTCTAATCAAGACATGGGCCATCTCTCTTAATTAGTTTCAATGTTCATTCTAAGTTGACATAGTACTTTTAGACTTTCAATTAGTCTCTCTTAAACATTGAACATGACTAACTGTATGGCTGTGGAACCCAAGAGACTAGCACTTACAAAGCCCCCTAGAATTTCCTTGGCTGGTGGTTTTATGGATTACACGCATGTGTATTTACACGCTCATAATCCATAGGGGGTGTAAATACACCCGAAGGAATATAAGAATGTGTACCCCCCCCCCCCCCCCACAACACACACACACAAAGAATCAAAATGTCAACAAGAATCAAAATGAGGTTCTCACAAAAAAGAAACAATGATGGCCCCATAATGGATAACAAAGAAGTTCTGAAACTAAAACCAATAGTATCCACAATATGGACATGGCTCAAACCTTAGTAGACCTGATCATGGGCGGCCCGATCCGATCCGCGTGAAAAAAAGATGTGCACGGTAAAAAAACGTAAAAAAGTGTGCAAAGGGCTTGGGGGTGGGGAGCCCAGGTACAAACAAACCTATAAAAAACAAAAGCAAAAGGCCACACAATGACTCCAGCTCCGGTTATGTAAAACTTGAGCAACTGTTTGGCTTTTGAAAATTCTCTTTGGAACCTTTTTCAAAGGTCTGGCAACCCTCAGCGACAGTCTTACAATTCAGCCAACATTCAGACCAAAAACGAGTGGATTTCCCATCTCCAGAATTTCAGCCCAATTGAACATAAATCTCAGCCATGCCCAGTGCAGTTTTTTTTGTTCCCTATTATTGTTTTATCTATTCCCTATTGCAGCCCAGCAACATATTCGAATTCTGCGCTTCTAGCCCAACAAGATCCTACCCCTGTCCCAGCAAAAAGGCCCCCAAACTTGGCAATCTCCAGTCACATGACGTGATGCACATATGGTCCCCAACCTGATGCCATTGACCGCCAGCGAAACGCAGGCACATCTCTGACTCTCCTCTGTCCTCTCATCTGGCCAGCCACCAGGACCTGGAGCCATATCGCCCGCTCGCCCAGGCAGCAGGCACCACCCAGGCATGGGCCAGGAATTGCAGCCAGATGCTTAGGTCAGGTCAGGCGCAGGCCAAGGGGAAAAAAATGCTGGGTTTTGTTTTTTTTTTTGCCTGGCCCGACCTATGATCAGGTCTAATCCTTAGCCAACAGAGAATCAAGACTCATCTGTTCCTGTTCTATAAACAGTATCTATTTATCTATTCTATGTATTCTATTTCCTAGTCTGATAGCTCAGTTTCCAAAGTTTATCTAGTATTTCCACAGTTAGCCATATATGGATTGTCAAGTATTAATGCAGTAAAAGGCCTATGTATACCATTTCCTAGTCTGATAGCTCAATTACCAAAGTTTATTTAGTGTTTCCAAAGTTGTTCATATACATAGAGTCCCAGCCAAGTACTAATGCAGTAAAGGCTTCTGCACACTAAATTGGGCTTCAATTGGAGCCTCTTCTCGACAGGAAAAGCCTGACAGCTAGAGGGCAATGTGCCCCTCTATATTACTCAAAATTATACAGTTCAAGACAGTGGGGAGTGTTTTCGCCTTCCATGGCTTCTCCATGATACATACATCCAATGAAGTTGCACCTGTCAGGTGAAGGCTGCAGCTATTTTTGCAGCTGTCAACTGAATGCTGTAACTATTTTTGCAGCTGTCAACTAAAGGTTGCAGTTACTTTTTTGATTACCCAACACGTGGTGACATCTCTCTCTAAAGAATGCCAGAGCTCTTTGTCATTTAAAAGAAAAGAAAGAACAAACGGTCTCCCTTGTCTTAACCCTATGCCTGAAACCAGGAAGGCAGGCAGTTTGGACTTACTGAATATGATAAGGATTATGGCCAGTTATCAACTAACATTGCACTTCCTATGGGGAAAGGCATGAACAGAGTGAGCCAAGAAATTAAATTATTGGCACGAACCAATAAAAAAATCTTATCTGACGAAAGAAATAAGCAAGACGTACATAGACATGAAATAATTCTGTCGGTTTGCAACTACGTCATCTATAGCTGTAACGGAAAGGAATTTGAGCTTTTCTTTCTGAGCAGTAGGCATTAAGTTGGGTTTGCAACTATGTCATCGATAGCTGTAACTGAAAGGAAATTGAGGTTTTCTTCCTGAGCAATAGGTAATTTACGGTTCTTTCTGGTCTGGCATGCACTTGCTCGCTTATTTACCATTAATTATTTTCCTAGAACAATATCTCTGGTGTAATCAGTGACAAAATATAAAACCCTGCAAGCATTATAACTAACCTCCCCTAGCGTCTTGCGATGCTTGGCATCCTGCATGGCCACCTCCTTCTTAAGATTCTGGAGCCGCTTATCAATCTGCTTAACAAAAAAAAACACAACCACAACACATTGCATTGTCAGTGGGGCGCAACACTATCGCCGACCAACCAAGCACCCACTCAATTGGTAAGGCAGGAAGGCATGGCATGGAGTTCACAGCCAGCATTCAGCGCCAAAGGGCAGGTAGGGGCGGGACGTGACGGACCTGCCTGCGGAGGTCGACGAGCTCCTTGCACGAGTGCTTGAACAGCCCAAGAAGCTCGTCGACCGCTGGGAAGACTGGCGGGGCCACCCCGAGCACGGGCGGCGGCGGCGGTGGCGCGGGCGCGGCATCGTCCTCCCCGCGATACTCCGGGAGCAGCTCGTCCACCAGTCCCCCAAACAGCGCGTCGAACGAGAAGTCTCCCTGCGCCGCAGTACCGCAAAGCGATGATGATGAGACTGCGTCCCAGCCGAAACCGAAGCCGAATCAGAGGGAGGGAGGGAGGGATGGGAGAGGGGGGAACCTACCTTGAAGTCCTCGAGGTCGAGGGTGAGGGGCAGCGCGGCGGCGAGGTCGGCGGCCGTCGGCATGGCGGGCGGAGGTCTGGGGGGGCTCCCTTCCCTTCTCTTGTCGGAGGGGAAGGCGGGCGTCGGAATGGAATGCCGGCGGTGTCCCTTCCGTTTGTTCGATCTGGAGTGGAGGGGGTGGGGGCGGACGGGACGAGAAATGCAAAACGGAACGGAAAAACTTGCAACCGTGTTACCGCGACATTATAATATTGGTATTTTTCTACGCATTTGTTCAACTTCTTTTGGTCCAAGATTTGATTTGCTATTTTATTACCTCGTTTTCTTGGATTTCTATCTCCTAGTCCTATAGCGTTGAAAATTATACAGTGTATACAAGACTATATAAAACTTCTAGAGTAAGCTTAAATTCATTTCTATTTCGCAAAAAAAAATCATTTCTGAGATATGAAATTGATAAGTCACAAGAAAAAATTAGTAACGAAAATGTTGTGAAGAAAGTTAGTTTAGGCTTTGAAGAATGCTAGTATGTCATCACCTCCCTGCATATGTCAACTTTTTTTAGAATTATTTGTGAACTTTCAGAATTAGCAAAACTTATGAGTGTGTGTTTTTTAAAATTATTTATGGTTTCTATGGGAAGCAGGTTTGTGAGTAATATTTTTCCTCTTATATATTGTACAACATATCTGAAGCCAATTGGTAATATGGCTGTGAACTACATTTCATTAATGACACGAATAACATTTCTGGTAAACCCTTCTAGTTAGTTGGATAGTTGTGCCAACTCGTGGTGTGATCAAAAGCTATCTAAAATGGGACCAGTGTTGTTAAGGTTGTCCGTCAGTCCATGATATCAAGCTACATCTTTGATTGTGGGTCTTTTGGTTAAGTAGGATAAGTGATGTGTTTCACAAATTGATGACATTTCCCCTCCTGGTTTTCTCAAAAAAAAAAAAGATGATGACATCCATGGTCACTCCAAGACTAAAAGGTGGTGATCTCCAAGTTAGAGAGTTTTAGGTAGGGCTAGGCATCGATGAATTGAAAGGATTGAGATACCGATTAGGAGGTGAATAATCATTTCTAACACATAAACATGAATCCTAGCCAAAACAAGTATGGACAATAACTAGTGGCCAAATAACGACTCACTCCTACTAACAAATAAAGCAACCTTATAACCTTAGGCACTAGGATACTATGAAGAGCTCCTACTTAGTTCTAGTTTGCAAGGACTATCAACACAAGTACAACAACAACAACATAGCTTTTTTTTTCAAGTAGGTTGGGGTAGACTAGAGATGAAACCCACAAGAGACTTTCTTTTGGGTTTCATCTCCATAAGAGTGGCTAAGTTTTTACGTTGGCTTGCCAAACCCAACACAACCCTCCTCCTTTTATCAGGGCTTGGGACTTGCTACGTTGGGACACCAAAGCACCCCTGTTGGAGATATGCCCTAGAGACTGCTAACGGGCCCAAATGTTGGGCGTTAGTGGAAACCCTAAAGGTGGGATGCTAATGGGCCTTTTCTGGGAAAAGCCCATTAGCAGGGCTATATAACCAGAAGGGGTGGGGGTGCCCAAGGCGAACCCTAATCCAGCCGCCGCCCACCTCACGCCGATGTCTCTCTGTTGCTCTCGCGGACCTAGCAGTCCAAGGCGCGATGCTTCTTCCCCGCACGTGTGGATACCTTGGAGGCGCTGCACTTGGAGCGCAAGGACGAACCGCACGTGGGGACGTGTACGATCTGCATCTTCTCCACCGACGCGCGACTACATTGGATCGATCTACACCAACGTCTTCTTCCGCTACACCTGCGCGTCTAATGGTAATCCCGTTATCTATAACCTTCTGCGCACCCTGTGGATTGGGGAGAAGTTCTTGATTGTCGCTAGCGTAGCCTCCCCAATTCCCTTCAACCCCACCATAGGCAGAGTTGACTATCTGTAAGGTCCTAGATGGCTAGAGGGGGTGAATAGCCTATTTAAAATTCTACAGGCCACTAGACAAAACTTGATTAGTATAACAAATGGCGTAACCGCGGTTTTGCCTAGCCTACAAGGTGAGCAAGCCTCCTATTGACAAATCTAGTATAATTATGATCTCTATGTCACTCAAGGGCTATGTCACTACTTTCTAATCTATAGAGCTAGCAAGAACAACTATTCTAAAACAAGCTACACAAGATAAGTGCTAGAAAGTAATGCAATGTAGAGAGGTGATTCTATTACCGACGGTGGAGAGAAGATGTTGCCAATCACCAAGATGATATGTAATCAATACAATATGACAACAATCACAATATGAAGACCAATCACCGGGAACAAGAAGATGACACAATTATTTTTTTTCACCCGGTGTTCACTTGTGCACCGACAAGCTACGTCACCGGTTGTGTCGACCAACACCTAGATGGATCCTCGGTGTGACCCTCAAGTCACTTGCCCCGCAAGGCACTCCCCCGCAAGGGAACCGCAAGACACCACTCTCAAGCGTGGTAACTCAATGACACGCGCATTCCACTAGAGTTGCTTTTGGCACTCCGCCGAGGACAAGCACAAGAACCTCTTACAAATCAATCACCGGAGGTGGGCAAGAACAATCACCAACTCTTCCCAACGCCTCCAAACAACCTCCAAGCCGGCTAGGAGCGGTACTCTCCAAGAGTAACAAGAAATCACCGGCCAAACGACTCGCAAGTGCCACTAGATGAATCAACTCATGCAATGCACTTCGAATCACTCAATCTCACTCTAGATTAGCATTCAAGCAAGAGAGATGAGTAGGAGGGAGAAGCTTTAGCTCAAAGGATGCACAAGAGTGTTAGAAAAGCCAAGAGACCTCCACAAGGGCCGGCCACCTTCTATTTATAACCCCATCCTTTGAAACTAGCCGTTGCCCCTCGGGCGGCTCGATTTCACACGCCGGACGCGTCTGCCGCTAGCGCCGGACGCGTCCGGCGCCTCTGCTGCTCAGCCTCCAACGGTCGACTCCCACGACACGTCAGCGCCGGCGGTACCACTCGGCGTCCGGCGTCCAGCGTCCGGCGACACCAAGTGCTCTGCGACCCTCTCTGAGTAGCGTCCGGACGCACACCCTGGCGTCCGGCGCTTCACACGCGCTGAAACATCGGCCTTCATTTCTCATGAGCGTCGGACGCTGAACAGTGCCGAGCCGGCGTCCGGCGCAAGCGTCCGGCGCAGCGTCCGGCGCTCTGTCTCTCAACAGGTACTCTCTGTGTAGCGTCCGGACGCTAGGCCAGCGTCCGGCGCTCAGCGTCCGGCGCTCAGAATATGAGCATTCTCAATCCCGCGACGACACCCTCTTTTCTCCAACGAATTTGCATTCGGCGCAATAGAAAATATCTCTCTCATTTTCCCGAAGGCGCCGAATCCCCCTCGCAAGCTCGGGGGGTGGATGAGCGGTTACCAAACCCAACTCAACCTTACAATCATACCACCGCCTTTGCAAATGTGTTAACACCACCAAGTGACATCTCCGTGTGCATGTGTGTTAGCATTTTTCCAAAGCATTTTCAAAGGACTTTCATCGCGCACTAGATCCTAAATGCAATCACATGAAATGATGGACCTAGTGGCACTCATGAACCGAATTACCGAAGATCTCCCCTCTTCATAGTTCGGCTGTCGATCCTAAACCACTCACACCCTCTATGGTGTCTTGAGTGCAAAAGACAAAATGGCCCTACAGGTTATACCTTTGCCTTGAGCCCATTTTGTCGATCCTTCAACCGCCAAGCCTTTACATGATACGTGACACTCCATGTCATCATGCAACGGTCTTGGTCCATCGATCTTGATATTACTTGCTCTTCACCGTTGGTCGGTCCATCGGCGCCAAGTCATGTCCAAGCTTCACCGTCGCACGGTCCTTCGCTTCGAAGCCTCAACTTGCCCTTCACACTTCCAACCGATCCATCGAGCCAAGCCCATCTTGATCTTCACCATGCTTAGGTTGCATAACTTCATGTCATGCCTCAACATTGAGCTCCACTTGGCATGGACTACCTTTCTCTAAATCCTCCACTTAGAAACAAGGTTAGTCCTTAGGTTTCATCAATTACTCAAAACCAAACTAGGGACTTTCACTACCAACACAAGTAACTAGATCAAACATGTACAAGAGTTGCTAGTGATAAAAGATAACCTACAATTAAGCTACACTAGCATGAGAGACCAATTACAATACTATAAGAGATATACAAGAAAAGATCCAGTGTAGAAGGCACATGAAAGCTTTAGTTTAGTTTTTTAGCAAATGAGTGACAACTAGCGGAACATGTCTATATTATATACTTGTATTATCGGGAACACTATATTTGGGTTACAGCCACTTGTGGATAGCCACTTGCTACTGATTCTGTACCCTCCATCGATGGATACTTATTCTTATGTCTGCAGCTTGCATGTCATGTTAATTTAGCGGATAACTAAGATCTTCGATCCTGGTTATGATCATTAGATATCTAACAATGACTTCTGTACAAAAACATTGATTGCATCTTAGATAAATTGACCCAATGTTGATTCATATTTGCAATACCCTAGCCTTTTCTCAATTCACAATATGCTTGTGAATGTGCATGATATGAACAATATTGACATTTATTTTTTCAATAGCTATTAGGATATTAGGATGCTCATCTTCAAACTAACTTGAGATTGACATGTAAAAGCCTTTCGATAGATTATCTTTGTTTTTTTTCATAGATTGATTTAACAATCTTTGCTTTTTAGATTAAATGTCATTTTAACGTTGCTATTTAATTTCACAATATTATTATCTTATCATGTGATCTATATGTTATTAGTATAAACGTTTAATTGTCTCGTAGCAACGCACAACACGCTACCTAGTAAGAGATAAAAAAGAGTACCAAGTAGGTGGAGGGCACTGGAGGTGAGTCACATTGAGGTTATTAACATTCAGGACTTGAGATGTGCATAGAAGAAATTCATTGAGATCTACTCTCTCCGTTTTTCAAATTATAAGTCTCTTTGATTTTTCAGGTATATCAATTTTACTATATATCTAAATATAACATATGCCGAGAATTGATCATAGATCAGTTGGCTAAGTCCCTTGTGGTGGAACCTACCACCGGGTTCAAGACCTCGACTTGGCACGGGAGCTCTCATTTTCCTAGATTTATTCGAGAATTTTTCGGCGTTATGTTTTAACTGGTAAGCGACGTTCCTGCTGACAACGAGGTGCTAGTGGTGACTTCCGGATGTCCGCTCATTCCTTCAGAGATGCTCATAAGGATATGATTTGTGCTCATGTGTTGATAAGGGTGAGTGTGTATGCATGTTGTGAGTGCCTACGTTGTATTGTGTAATTTTAACAAATAACATGTGTCTAAATACATAGTAAAATCTATGTATAAAAAACCAAAATGACTTATAATTTAGGGTCGATGTCTATCAACAGAATTAAACTTCGAACCAATGCACGATTTTTCCTCAAAAATATCAATTCTAGAACGGTAGTTTATCTAGGCGTGGGCTTTTAGAGATACTAATAAGATTCCCTACATATTGCCTCGGGTGTGGAGAAAGTATATAAATGGGTTAGCATGTTACCCACTAAGAAATAGGAGATGAATGTCTCATGCGTTGTCATGGGATTTGCATTGAACAAGGGATTTGAAGGTAAAATGCAAAGGACATACATAATGGCTTTGCTTGACGTTGCTTCATAAAACAGTAGTGGGATGATAGTGGGACCTGATGGATGATGTGACGTAAGAGATGCTAGAGAATTAGGCTAGTGTGATTTATCTTTATAGGAGATATAGATTTCGCACTATTTTAGATCAAGTATAGCAAGTAGAAAAGTTTGCTATACGTGATTTTAATTGGTCTAGCTGATGTTTGATAATTGATAGACTACTTTTGATTGGTAGCTTGAAGGGATACTTTAGCACGATTTCAGGTCAAGTACGGGTCACATAAATTTGTAAGAAAAAAAGCTTGCTATATGTGGTTATTTATCCTCCCACATGGTATTGTACTTGTTAATTGATGCCATTTGACATCAGCATGTAAGAATTTACGTAATACATGACTGCCCATTACAAAACATGGCTGAGGCTGCCACGCAAGACCACCGTTCATTGGTCTTGAAGTTGCACTCGAGAGCCAACATAGTGCTTACGAATTCAAATGGCACCTGTTTAGCAGAACAGTTCCATTGGGCTTTATTTTTGCCAAGACCATTGGAGCCAATATACATTTACATCTTCCTATGTCAGCATATAGATACACTGTCCTACATTTGAGTAAAAACCTACACTTGCACTGCACTCCCTGTCAGGTATTCAGAGATAACGGGTAACAAGGCAAGTCCGCATGTTGCAAAAGAATACACAAAAGAGCACAAGCATCTAAACTAGAAAGTTCACTCCCTCTGCGAGGAACTGACATTGCACACTTGGCACAAACTAAAACCAGATTACTTGACAAGTAAAATTGGAGAAAACAGAGCTAAAGGGAGAAGCAAGAATTTACAAAAGAATGGCTCGTTGAGCACTCTATCACCCCAAAAATAAAGAGAAAATGCACCACAACCAGAAACAAAAAATTGTAGGTCGCTGCTGCTGACAGACGCTGGTGGGTGCAGGTTCATTTGTTTTATCTCACTTCGGTGCAAATAATAACAAGCAACCATGGATTTCAGTAATCGTAATAAGTATCCTTGCCAACTTGAGTTGATGGGTAACTCTACATAATTGCACAATTGCACTTTGATTCGACCTTTGGAGACTTCATGCTGCCTGGTGTCCTTGAAAATTCAGGAACTGGCCGCACAAGTACATTATCTTTAGCGACCACTTCCATCTTATCAGTTTCTGTGACTGTTTCACCTTCTGATCTTTTCCTATGTCTTGGCGTTCGCCTGTGGGTTGGTTTCAGTGAACCATCACCCCTTGGAATGGATTGTCCTACCATGGTAACTGTTGGGTGAAGAGCAGGAGCAAGTTCTGATTGCTGCTCATGCTCCAGTCCAATGGTTGCAGCCCTGTATGCAATGTCATGGGCAATTGAACTGCAGAAGAGAATTGTATCGGTAGCCTCTTCTAATGTGAAGCATCTCTGAGTTTGTTCTCTTGATCCCTCAACTGTAGCCAGTGATTTTTCTAAGGTCAGACATAAATCAGTGTTATTGTCATATCAATCGACAGCACCAAATACGGTAATCAAATTCAAATGGAAACCGCAGTAAAACAACGGTGATGTAGACAGAAATGCGTAATTGACTTAGTTGGCACTTTAAGCAAAATAAAAATGCATTACGACCAATACAAGTAGTGACCCTCTGCCTAGAGCTTAAGTGTGTAGGCATTCCTAACCGTTTTCTACTGTAGCAAGGCTGAACAGCACAATTTTAGAAAGCAACATGACAGAAGCAATCTATGTGGGCAGGCTAGCATGCCAAGAAGCAAAAAAAGCAAACAACGTAGGCAGCCAAGCACGTGAAGAAGCAATCTAGGCTGTACCCTGTTACGAATAAAGGTAGACTGATGATTCTATTGAGGCCCAAAGGGGGACAATATATAGAGTACATGGGAGACACAAGACTAACCCTAGACAAAGGAGATTACAATAATACCATTGACTAATATTCCTTAACACCCCCTCTCAATGCAATGTGAATGCAATGTCGTTGCATTTGGAGTGTTGACACTATGCACTAGACTGAAAAGAAAAATATACAAATTATATCCAAAATCCGATCCTTCCTCCCATGACCCACAGCTCAAATCCTATCCCCCTCCCCCACCCCCACCCCTAGGACCCACAGCTCAAATTCAATTGAAATAGATTACCCATTGCACGTGTAGTCCTCTACTGTGCTCTCAATTTCATCAAACATGGACTAGTTTTGCATCCCAAATGCCAGCTTGTGTGCAGCAGAGGGAGGAAGGAGCTGAGGGAGGAACCAAGAAGGGAGCTCTCACCATGGAGCCAACAGCCGAAAGAACCATTTATACCTCAATGGTGGGGATCGACAGACACCTAGTTACCTTTTATACCTCAAGGGGATGCACTTCCCCTCTGCTCAGCACTTTAGTGTGTCCAAGCGAGCACCTAATACTGCCTTTTGTAACCTTGATCAACTAAATTTAAGCACATGTGCAGTGTACTCTGTGTATGCAATCTTGGCCCATACGTCTTAACTTTCCCTTGTATGTTATCTAAATCGAATATGGATACATATGCAGTTGTAGATTATATTCCTCTCTCCTAAATCTAGTACTAAGTATGCATTGAAGATTCAGGTTTGTCCCATTTGAACGGAACCTCAAGAGGTAGATCGTATTATGCTCCTTCACACTTAATAACATAAAGAAACTACTTTCTTCGTATTATGATCTTCCACAAATGAAGGGGGTATTTGGTTTGACCTAGATTTACACAAGCTTAGACAGCCATACTTTTCTAGTCAAGTTATGAGTTATCTTTTGATAATATCTGCCTTCTCACACTACCAACCACTCAGAATTCTTTTTTCTCCACTCTACTATGTACGTGAATTTGGTTGTAAAACAACCACGGATACAAAAACCAAACTAGTCAATTTTACTGGTTCAGTTCAGTATGGCGGGGTTCCAGTTAGTTGCCATTTATAGTCCTAGTCGGTCCCTTGGACTCAGTTAGAGCAACCAGAAACCTGGTTGTCTGATTAGTCATCAACTAATCATGATTAATCATCAGATCAGTTGGATGACTAGCGAACTTGTTGGCGCCTGCACACAGCAAACACCAGGTAAGCACTCCCTGCTCACCTTCCCTCTTCTCTTCCCCTGCTCCAAGGAAGAAGATGAGCTGAGCTCACTTCTCACACACACACACACACAGCCCACGGTTTCAGCAGTGGCTGAAACCTGAAACTCCAAGTGTTGGTGGCAAATGGCTACCTTTTCTCATTGCATGGCATACATATTTATACACCATACATGTACCAACTAAGGTACATTTCTACCTACTCCTTACTCCTAAGGTACATGGCTTAGATCAGCCATCTCTACTCCTAGTACCAGCCCACTACCTGCTGTTGTACCTCTACTAGTACAAGGTATGGCCTATTGCCTAATTAGCTACAGGAACAAGGACTTGGACAGCCATGACTATGAGCTGATCCATCTACATTGCCCTTGATCTGACCAGGGAGAAGAGAATTGGGCAGCAGCAGATTATGTCTTACAATCTTCCCCTAATCCTGCTGTCAGCCCTTAACCTCGTCCATGCTGATCATGCCCCGAAGCTCCATGAACCTGAGGCGCCCGAGCGACTTGGTGAGGATGTCAGCGAGCTGCCGAGTTGTGTCGACGAACTCGATGACGATGTGTCCCCCATCGACGCAATCTCGAAGGAAGTGGAACTTCACATCGATATGCTTGCTCCTGTCGTGGAGGACGGGATTCTTTGCCAGCGCGATCGCTGGCTTGTTGTCCACCTTCAGTGCCGGCGGCCGGGGCTCAACTCCGATGAGCTCCCCCAACAACCGGCGCAGCCAGTCGCCGCCGCCACGTACTCTGCCTCGCATGTGGACATAGCCACCATCTTCTGCTTCAGCGATTGCCAGGATTGGCGCTCCGCCGAGGAAGATGAGCACGCCGGAGGTGCTATGCCTCCCGTCCACATCACCTGCCATATCCGCATCGCTGAAAGTCGTGAGCTCCTGCTCAGCCTCCTTGGGCAGTGCTTCGCTAAACGCCGTCAGCTGAAGCCCACCACGCTGCCCGCCGCACTTGGGGAAGACAATGCCCAGGCTCGCCGTGTCCTGGACATAGCGCAGCAGCCGCTTGACCGCCGTCCAAGGGTCCTCCCACGGGTCCTCCATGAACCGGCTAACATATCCACTGTGAACGCAATGTCCGGCCGGGTATGAGTTAGCCAGCGCAGCCCGCCGACGATGCTCCGGTAGAGCATCGCATCCACCTTCGCCGTCGTGCTGCGCCTTGACTGCTTGATCCGCTCCTCCATCGGCGTGGCCATGGGCTTGCAGCCCGCCATCCCGGCCCGCTCCAGCAGCTTCAGCGCGTAGGCGCGCTGCCCAGCGTGACCTCCTCCTTCCCCTGCTTTACCTCGATGCCGAGGTAATACGACAGCGCGCCCAAATCGCTCATGCGAAATTGGGACGCCATCTCCTCCTTGAAGGCCTCGATGTCCCGCGCCCGAGCTCCGGTGACAATCAAATCGTCGACGTACACCCCGACGATGAGCTCTTCCTTCCCCCGTCGTCGGGTGTACAGGGCATTCTCGGTGGCGCACCGCGTGAAGCCGAGCTCCGCCATGGTGGCGCCGAGCTTGGCGTTCCACGCCCGCGGCGCTTGCCGTAGCCTGTACAGGGTCTTCCTGAGCCGTAGCACCTTGTGCTCAGCCCCCTTCACCGCGAATCCTAGCGCCTGCCGCACGTAGACGACCTCTGCCAAGTCGCCGTTGAGGAAGGCAGACTTGACATTGAGGTGATGCACCTGCCACCCCTTCCCCGCCGCGAGCGCAAGGAGCAGCCGCACCGACTCCATCCGCGCCACCGGCGCGGACACCTCCTCGAAGTCAATCCCTTCGCGCTGGACGAAGCCACGAGCAACCAGCCGCGCCTTGTACTTCACCACGGCGCCGTGCTCGTACTTCTTGACCTTATAGACCCACTTGAGTCCGATCGGCCGGCACCCTGCCGGCGGATCAACCAAGTCCCAGGTCTTGTTGGCCTCAATCGATCACATCTCCTCGATCATGGCCCTCCACTCCGCGTTGCGCTCTGCGACCGCGAAATTGATCGGCTCCTCCGCGCTCATGAGCAAAAGCTCAGGGTCGTCGTCGAGCAGACGCGCCGCCAAGCCTGGCGTTGCTGCGTCTCCGAGGACGTTGTCCACCCGCCTGAAGCGCACCTCCTCCCCCTCATGGTATGCGTCCACGAACTCCGAGAGGTCGGATGGTGGTGTCGCATACTCGACGCCCGCCTGCGCCGTAGTCCCCTGTTCTGGCGAAACAGGGGAGGACGCCCCTGCCTGGACCGGCGAGTCCGTCACTGGAACAGGGGAGCCTGCCGCAGCTGGACTAGGCGGCTCCCCCGCCCCTGCAGCCACGGGCTCACCGGCCCCTGCTTCCCCAGCAGCCTGCTCCACCGTGGCCTCGCCTTCACCGTGGATCACCATATGTTCCACGATGAATGAGTCGCAGATGCCACCAGTCCCTGATGCTTCCCCGTCGCCGCTGTGTCCCAATTCCACGCCGCCGCCTCATCAAAAATGACATCTCGAGACACCACCACCTTCCTTCCCACCGGATCATACAACAGGTACGCCTTTGATCCGTCCTTGTAGCCGAGGAACACCATCCTCGTGCTCCTGTCCTCCAGCTTGCTGAGACCGGGCTTGGTGACCTTGACATGGCCAACTGCAGCCATGCCAAGCCTCGAACGGAGTACGCCCCTTCAGAGCCTTCGTGGGCGCGCGGTTGAGGATGAAGACGGCCGTAGTCACAGCCTCGCCCCATAACGCCGTCGACATCTTCTTCGCCTTCATCATGGAGCGCGCCATGCCGACGATTGCCTGATTCCGTCGCTCCACCACCCTGTTTTGTTGCGGTGAGTAGGGTACTGTGAGATGACGCCCCACCCCCTCCTCCGCGCAGTAGGTGGCAAACTCCACTGCCGTGAACTTGCCGTCGCGATCCGTCCTCGGCAGCTTGAGCTTCTTCCTGGATTCCGCCTCCGCTCGTGCCTTGAACTGCTTGATCGCCTCCGCCGCATCTGCCTTGCTTGTCAACAGCCTCAGCCACATGTACCTGCTGCTGTCATCCACAAGCAACAAGAAGTAGCGTCGTCCGCCGTGCGTCGCAGGCGTGATCGGCCCGCAAAGGTCCCCGTGGACCAGCTCGAGCGGATCCTCCGCGCGATACCGCGCCGCCTTGGGGAACGACAGCCTCCTCTGCTCCCTGGCCAAGCAGTTGTCGCACAGCTCGCCGGCGTGCTTGATGTGCGGTAGCCCGGTGACCATCTTCCCCAGCCGCGCCAGGGCGTTGAAGCCGAGATGGCCGAGCCGCCCGTGCCACAGCCACAACTCCTCCGTGCACTGGGCGGACAAGCACACTGGCTGCTCCACCTTCAGATCAAGAAGATAGAGCCGATTACGCGACCTCGTTACCTTGGCCAGAAGTCGTCGGTCTTGATCCCGGATGCGCAGCACGCCGTCGCGGATCAACACCTCCGCACCGCGCTTGTCCAGCTGCCCCAAGCTCACGATGCTCGACCGAAGCTCTGGGATGTAGACATAGGTGAGCGCGCGGTGCTCGCCGTTCCAGCACCGGAAGAACACGGTGCCACGCCCCCGAATCAGCATCCGGGAGCTGTCGCCGAACTTGACGCTCCCGGTGGCTGTCTCGTCCAGGTAGGAGAAGGCCGCGCGGCAACCCGTCATGTGATTGCTCGCGCCGGAGTCGAGATACCACGCAGATAGCGCTGCGCACGCGGCTCGTCGAGGTGAACGGCCAGCGGCGCAGTCCTCTGCTCCGCCTCCGCCTCCTTTGCTTCGCTGCTCTGCATCGCACAATACTCTGCCATCAGCAGAGCACGCTCGCCGTCGCTGTCGTCCTGAGCCAGGTGCGCCTCCTCCTCCTCCTTCCGGTCGGGGCACTCGCGGGCCCAATGTCCCACCTTGCCGCACTTCCGGCAGGCGTTGGGCGCGACGGTCTTCTTCTTTTTCTTGTCCGCCGGCGCCTTGCCGCGGTTCTTGCCGCCGTCGTTGCCATGGTCACCACCGCCGTAGCTGGAGGAACCTTCCCCGGACCTGCGCTTCTCCTTCATCCGCGCCGTCCACTCCTCCGTTAGCAACAGCTTGGGCTTGTCCTTCTCCGGCGTAGCCAGACCGCGATCCTCCACCGCGCGCAGCCACGCCGTCACATCCTCGAGCGTCAGCGTGGACAAGTCCAGCATTGTCTCGATGGACAGGGCGAGCTGGGCATACTTGGGAGGCACGACGCAGAGGAGCTTGCTGACGACGTCTTCGTCCTCCAGCGGCTTGCCGTAGGTGGCCAGCTAACTCGCGAGCGACTGGAGCCGCAGCGTGAAGTCTTCCACCGACTCGCCGGCCTCGAACTTGATCTCGTCGAACTCCCGGCGCAGCTGCTGCACCTTCCCCTGCTTCGCTCGATCCGAGCCGATGTGGAACGATGCCAGCATCTCCCACGCCTCCTTCGCCATGTTCTTCTGGCCAATTGCCTCATGGAACTCGCTCGGCGTGGAAGCCATGAGCGCCTCCATGACGCCCACCTCCGCCTCCTCGCCGGCATTGCCCTCCTCCACGGCCGCCCACCACTTGCGGGCGCGGAGCTTCCACTTCATGTGGACAGCCCACTCACCGTAGTTGGTGCAGGTGAGCATCGGCCAAGAGTTGTTCCTGCCGAACTCCCTCATGGTCCGCACCTCCATCACGGGCTGAGCCACCGGCTGAACGATCTGCCTCCCCCCAGTTTCCCCACCAGAGCTCGGCAACTCCCCACCGGTTTTCATCATCGCTGGCGGTTAAGCCTTGCGATGATGTACAGCTCCGATGCCACGTGTTGGCGCCTGCACACAGCAAACACCAGGTGAGCACTCCCTGCTCACCTTCCCTCTTCTCCTCCCTTGCTCCAAGGAAGATGAGCTGAGCTCACTTCTCACACACACACACAGCCCACGGTTTCAGCAGTGGCTGAAACCTGAAACTCTAAGTGTTGGTGGCAAATGGCTACCTTTTCTCATTGCATTGCATACATATTTACATTTCTACCTACTCCTTACTCCTAAGGTACATGGCTTAGATCAGCCATCTCTACTCCTAGTACCAACCCACTACCTGCTGGTGTACCTCTACTAGTACAAGGTATGGCCTATTGCCTAACTAGCTACAGGAACAAGGACTTGGACAGCCATGACTATGAGCTGATCCATCTACATTGCTCTTGATTTGACCAGGGAGAAGAGAATTGGGCAGCAGCAGATTATGTCTTACAGAACTGGGCTACATCAGATCATTAGGCTAGGCTGTGTTTGGCCAAGCCCAATAGGGTCTATCTCCTATACCACTCTACCCGCATTCCCAGCTGTCAGGAGCTCATGCACCCATTGCCAGCCACCGGCGCAAGTGCATAACAATCCCTGCTGCCATCGGTCTTTCCCTCCTCACTTCTAGCCTTCCAGCTGTCGTGCTCCTCCTCCTGCTGCTGCTACTGCCTCTCGTCCCCACCTTACGGGGAAAGCTCATGGGGCACGAAAAGAAGCACCAGCTCTCTTTCCCGCCTCAACCAGATCAAGGACTGCCGGATAAAGGATCATCTACCCCCGCTGGATCACACCTCCATCAATCCAGGTCCAAGGGAGCACAACGATGAGCTCCTTCTCCTCCGAAGGTTAGTCATTGCTGGGTCACTCCTCTCAGCAGCTTGTCTTTCCTTAGGTCCTGGTATATACAGACGACAAGGACTGAGTAGGGTCGACTAGACGATTTAATAACATTGCCGGTAACCATCAACAACTGGCTGGTTGCTGGTACTATTTCAGTTCGCGATTCATATTTTGTTCTTTTTACACTTGCATCCTCAAAATATTGTACTTTGTTTTTTTTTTGAAATCAGCTAGTTTTGGCAACAAAATCACTTGAAAACATGCTGCTCCCTAAGTCCCGCATCCAAATATTGATGAAAGAAAATAAGGGCTATTGAAAAGTCACTACAATACCAAAAGGAGCCTACTTACAAAATAATAATAATAATAATAATAATAATAATAATAATAATAATTGTTGTGTTGTCAATAAGGATGTATGATGTTCATATTGAAAATGCTTAGCAAAACACGTCATTTGCAACAATACTAAGAACATGATAGAAAATCAGAACTTTTGGAGCTAAAAAGTGAGTACAAAAATTAACAAGTCATGAATACATACCATTACCAGGAAGCCCCATAATGTTGACCTCTGCTGCAGGAATCAACACATCCTCCTCAGAGATGACAGAGACACAACCATCATCCAACCTATTTGCCTCATTAGGATCAGGAATTGTTTTATGCTGCATTTGGTAACTATTGATGCCATAATCATCATCTGGGTGTTCTGGAGTGTCAACTGAGGTACCTTCCTCAATTTTCTGTATGCAACTTTCCTCAGGAGACAGAGACAGTGGGATATTGCTACATGTTTCTGTATCTGATGAACATGAGTTATCATTTATGTTATCTTTGCGAGCTATCCTGCCTGTACATTGTTTCTGAATCACTACATCTTCAGTTGAACCAAGGTCAACATTAACAATAGCCTGTGCAGCAGACCAGCACTCTATAGCGCTTGAGTGTGTGTACTTAGACGACTCATTAAGTTCTTCAGTACAAATCATGGTTCTTGGAACACTGCTTTCTGAATTGTCGGTTAGGAAGCCAGTATCTACAATTGTATCACCCCGAGGACAAACTGAAACTGAACAACTGCTAGTTGACATATCTGACATGGATGCAATGCTTTTACAACTCATGGTACTACTTATTTGAGACTTCTCAAACTCATGACGATTACTACTTTTAAGGTGTTCCAAATGTCCAGATTGCCTTGTAGACCCTTGATCGATGGAAGAAGAAGCTGATGAGCTATCCCATCCAATGTTATGCTTCAATGTACTGACACCATCCCTTGTATAATAGGGTTCTGAACAGATAATGTTTGTACCAGCTAAGGGTCTCCCTTCTATAACAGGCCATTTGTTGCTGCTTGATTTCTGCAGCAAGAGTACTGAAATCCCAGCACCCTCCGTATTTTCAACCTTTAGATTTGAATGCCCAGCAGATCCCTGTTTACAAGAACTGTCAATGGTAAGTGTATCAGATGCAAATTCAATGCTTTGATACACTGGCCCTGGCAGGCACTGGAACACCTCATTGTGGTGGTTGACAGTTTGATCTGTTAAATTATCAGACTCAACTACAGATGCTGGTTCCGTTTGTTGATAATTATTTATGCTACATTCATGGGATGAAATATCGAGGCTATTTCCTCGGGAAGAGTTGCCAACATCATTTGGCCATAAATTTTCAGTACCATTCTCTCCATGCAGCCTTAACAGCATTCTGTTGGTTGTATCCATTGTTGACTCAGATTGAGGACACTTTTGCAGACAATCAGCTGGAGGTTCATCATTCACCAGCTGACTGTCAAGAGATAACTTATTGATATGTTCACCATGATCTGGAGTAATGTGAGGAGCTTCCAATGCAACACAAGGTTTAGAACTTCTGTAGTCTTTTCGATGTTCTTCCAAAGTCTCTATCTTGGGGTCCACAAAAAGAACCTCATCTATTAAACCACATTCTTCACAGAAATCAACTTCATCTTCTATCGCATTAAATAACTTTCCACACCTAGTGCATGTTGCCATTTTAGTTTTAACAGCCCTAGAACCACTTGCAACATTACATGCAGTCTGAGCAATTCTACTTCTTTCCATATTGAGTCCGTCTATGATACTTTCCACATGTTTTTCTGTGCTTGGAGATTTTGGGCCACTTTGAGTAGCAGACAAACTGTGCTGATGACCACTGGATCCTTCATCCACTTGATCAAACACAAATATATCATCATGAATCAAGGAACTAGGTGTTGCTTCACAGTCACCAACTATATGACTCGGTTCTTGTTCATTATTATTATTACCCATACAAGGGCTAAAAGTGACACCATGGTCAGAGCTTAAATTACTGCTTGTTGTGAGTGAGGAATTATGCGACAACATAGATGAGTGTATATTATCTCCCTTGCCAACACCAAATGCCGTGCAAGGAACACTTGATAGAAGTGGCCTGAACTTATCTTGAGGAGCTTTGCGACGATCCTAGAGAAGGGTATACATTTAGTTATATTGCGGACAATTGAAAACATCAAACAAGAGAAAGGGCTCTTGCTTGCATTAAAAGCAAACTAACTGCAAAAATAGATTAGCCTAGGTGCAAAAGAAGTGCAGTTCTACAAGAGAAGGTACAATGAACATTGAAATGACTACAGAACAGTATACGACATGTAATCATGTACCAGATCATTAGAAGCCATCAATACCATTGATCAAGTACAATGTTGGCCACAAAATACAAAAAGAAGTACAAATCATCTCTTTGTTTCAACAATCATGTGAAGCAAAGGTAATGACAACATACTTTCACGCAAAGGTGTAACAAAAAACTATAAGGATAACAAACTTTTTTCAATTTACTACATGAATTATTAATTGGCTCTTAATTTACCATGCGATGCAGAACAAATATTACATCGTACCAAAAGTAAAAGTAATGGAACAATGCTTACCATCAACCAGACTGCAGAATCAAAGGACCTCTTCGGAGCAGAAATAGGCGAGAAACTCTTGGATGGCTTCTTAGGTGATGCAATAGTTCTTGATTTCATTACTGACAAGTTCTTTCTTAGGGCTGGACTACTGGAGTAACTAATTGGCACAGACTGCATAGACTCTAGATCATCTTCAGCAGAAGATGTTGCAGATGCTTTGCTGTATGAGCTGAATCGATCATTGCTATGTGATGAACTGGCTCTTCTGGACGGAGTAGGAGACATAGATTGCCTTCTACCTCTCCAATTCATGTCCAATCCACTGAAAGATGAAGGAGATCCACCCCTTGAACGGGATACTGGACGATCTGACAGAGATGTGCGTAGATTCGGAGGTGCGTCAAAAGAGAAACCAGGGTCACTTGATTGCCAACCTTGAAGTTTTGGTGAAGATGGCCTGTTACTGGTTTTAATAGGCGAAGTTCCTCCTTTTCTGTTTAAAATTGGGTCACTTGAGCCAGTACTCAACCTCCTTGAAGCAGGACTTGGTGACCTTCGTGGAGGGGTTGATGTCTTAGAAGCTGGAGGAGTTGAAGACCTTCGTGATGGTGCTGCTGGTTGCAAACGAAACACAGGGCTGCTTTGTGAAGAAGAATTTGATGATCGAGTCCTTGTCAACACAGTGCTGCTACATGAGCGTGGTGATGGGCTAAGCCTACTTGGGCTTGCACTGCTTCTGTTAGACCTTCGAGTATTTTCCATCTGTGTAAAATCAGAAAGGAATATTCACACTTCAACAGGTAGATCTAGTCAACAGAAAATTATGAATGCAGGAACATGTCATGAGTTGAGCACTCACTGTGGATGACCTCGAAATTGATATTGGCTTAATCTGCGGCCTGCCCCTATGAGACATACCAATGCGCTGTTCTTCATCATCCAATGAACGAAAAAGTGGGGTCTCTGGTGGAGTCAATAACCTATTAAGCCAAAAGTTAGATGGTAGACATGTGATGGCTTACATTCGACATACAAAAATGCCAAATTGGTAATAAAACAATTGACAACTTATATGGTGGGTGGTTTACGCCCTGGGCCTCAACAACAGTAGACATGAAGGAGGTAGCGTTGAAACTCAGGCTCCCTAACTTAATGGTGAAGGCAAAGCCAGACCAAGCCACCAGCCCTAGGCTGAGCGGCCCTGGATCCTATGCTAGCTGTAACTGCCCCCCTGGCCCCACACATATATCCCACGTCACAAGCACTATAATAAGTGGAGTCCTACTGTTTTGAAAGGACATAAGTCAATAAGTCCAACAAAACATGTGAAAGGTACAGTCTGCAAGCATCAGAGTTCACAATGATGGTTGGACCCTTGCATATTTTTTGTGTGCACTTCAGATAAGAAAAACCTAAAACTAACTAGACAAAAGAAATGGAAAACTAGCTCATGAAGCTTCTTGAGGGGTACAGGAATCACACACCAATCAGAAACCGTTACTCAGCAGAGATGAGATGTTTGGCCAATGGCCATCAAGCAACTACTCTACAAGAAAACAAGCACATGCCATGTTTGCAAAAAAAAATGTAGAACTCGATTATCCATATAAACATTGTATGCCGAGAATAAGCAGAACTAACAAGAGAGAGGTTCTAACAATAGATTATTGTTTAATAGTATTCAGATTGATAACTGCTTTTCGTTGATGAAACGGCTAGAGCAATGTGGCCTAACCGATCTAATTATGTGGCCTAGCCAGCAGTTGTACAGTGACAGGTAAAGGCATCTGTTCCTTTACATGGCCTGATAGAATAGTTGTAGACCAAACAAAAGCACCAATCTTACAGAGAGAATGCTTAGTTAGGAATAGTAAAAAGAGTGAAATACACTAATTGTCCTTAAACTGGTTTGGGGATATCATCTAGGGTTTAGTTCTTGGATGAATCCTTGCCTCACCTTACCTTGCTAGGTGACCAAAGGAAGAAGACGTTTGGATTCCAGGCAAGCAATCCTCAGGGTCTTGCAAGCTTTTTGCTTTCTATGGTGGGCAGGTGGGGGTGATTTTAGCTTACCCGAGCAGGCAAGGTGAGCTTGCTCGTGCAGGCAAGGCTAGGCAAAACTAGCCTGGGGACCCAACACGCTCTAGGTCCCTGGACTACTAATTTGCAGTTTCACCTCCCTGAATTTGCTAGCAGATTCTCCAGAGATCAAAACCTTCCCTCCCTCTTCCTCTCTGAATGTCGGGGTGACATGGACTAAGCTGCTGCGTGGCTAGTTCTTGCACATCAAATAAGGAGTGCCTGAGGTTACTATGATTTTATTACTTTCTATGCATTCATACATCATTGTTAGGCAAAGGCAACTCACTCTCTAAACAATGGGCAGGAATCATCAATGAAGGGCAAGGAACACTCCCCAATCCCTGTCTCTCCTACAGTAAGGGGTGCACCACTTTAGGTGCCACAGCTACAGGCTGATGGCAAGGGCCAGGACCCCAGCCTTGCACCTCTCAGTCATCCCATCCACTCTCAGATCTTGTATTTTGCTCTCAAATCGCTTGATTGTAAGAGCAGTATGCATCCAATGTCAAGAGTCTGAAGATGAGGATCTATCACATCTGATCAACTTACCTATGCCAGTAAGCCACACCACATAATGAACCAGACGACTGAGCAATTCGTAACTTAACTACTGATGAAAATTGTATGAGAGAGTCAATTTGTACTAAACAGAAGCAATAGATATGGCATCCTTCACATGCTCTACAAACTATAGTCATCATTTAAATCTTATAAACTTCCAAAAGATACTATATTTGTTGAAACTAAACAAAGTAACACGTGTATTAAGCATGGAGCAAAACAAAGAAACACGTGCTATTAAGTGTGCATACCAATCATAATCATTTCTTTCACCATCAGCATTAAGCAAATCACGGTTTTCTCCCCGTACAGCAATGCTGACACCAAGCTTTAAATCCCGAAAATAGCTCATCTTTGCTGATAAATAGGGCCAGAAATAAAGAACAGACATTACATATCAGTTAAGTGTTAGTGAAAAAAATCAGTTAAAAGGCAAAGTTCACACTAGGTACAGTGTTAGAAAAACTGGGGGCAGATTACAGCGATGGTATTTATGAGCCTTACAGATGGATTCATCAAAATCATCTGTTGGTTCCAGTAAGAAGTTATCCCTCTCATGTTTCTGCATATCCTTGAACAACGTGAGTTCATCATCCTTTGATTTAGCAGGTAGAATACTCACAAAACTATGCCCCCTTGTGTGGGAGATTTCTTTCATAGATCTCCTATGTGATGGTGAGGGGGGCATCTTTATAGTCTATTAGTCTCGCAAAGGGAGTATAGCTATGCTCTTTCTTTTTCAGATATCAAATTGAGTCCATAATAGTCCATCTGAAGTATCTGCAAACAGGCTTTTGTTAGTAAAGAACGTAAACAGAAAATGCTCCAAAATTCAAAAGGCATTTGACATGTATCCTTGTGAAATATACGAAGAGAGTTGCTGACACTGCAAGCTGAGGGCAAGAAATGGAAAGTAATAAAAGAACTCTTGAGTTGTGAACCATGCATTGCCCAAAGTAACCAAGCAATCTCACCACCGCACAAAATAATCTACCCAATACCTCATGCTAACATAGGTTGTACTACCTTTCTAGAAAGCAAACAAACAGGATGAACCTACTAAAAAGGCTCCCAAAAGGACCCTCAAACCTTGAAGTTTATCATAATTGTTGCACTCCAAAGCCCAATCTGCCCAATCCATCAAACTATGGACAAAAAGTTCCACCCAGTCCAGAGAAAACAGCCAACCCAGAGGCATGTCTCCAAAAAAAATGTGTCAGGAAAACAGACCAGACAAACACCGCACCGCTGAAAAAGCTCACATTCAAGCCCACCACCTCCCAATACACAAACACCACTAGCTGCCATCTAGTGGCTCAACAGGGGGATTATCTACTAACCTCACAATTAAAGAAACCCTTAAAAAGAGAAGGGGGGGGGGGGGTGGAGAAAGAAGCATGAATCGTCTGGTATTCACTTAATTCCACCTTGTAATCAAGGAAAAAAAGTACTCTAAAGAATTACACACTTCACTGAACAACAAGACTCTAGGATCCACTATTAATCTACCGTGATAGCAAAACTCGGCCGCCAATAGCATCCCCCAAGATTTCTGACCATAAACCCTCGTGAATTGAGTTTTTTTATATAAAAAACTGAACCGGAAATATTGTTAGAAAATGAACTTCAGATTGGGGACGAAGAGACACCATTGTGCCATTGTGGAGGTTAATTTCGGTCTCGCTTGCCGGAGGAGAGGAAGAACCTAATCGGGCCCTGAACAGATAGACGCCAAGCAGCCGCACGCTTATCCACAGCACACACAATGCGTGCGGGAGAAGCAAGATTCGGTTCGCCTGGCGACAAAGAAACGAGAACTCCCAGACTACAAGGAGGGAATTCGTCCAGGCAAAGCCCAACGAGGAATCACTTACCAGCAGAGGAAGAAGCCACCAATCCACCGACTCCCGGGTGGATCTCTCCGCATTCCACTGGGCTGGCGGGCGGGCAGCGCTGCGGCGGGGAGGGTGGGGCGGGAGCGCGGAGGATCCGGCGGAGGAAATGGCGGCGGGTGCGGCGAGCGATTTGTCAGGCTGCCGAGTGGAGATCCCCCTCTCGCGCTCCCGGCTCCTCCCCCACTCCCCTGGCCTTTCCTTCTCTCCTGCAGTTTCCCAATGCCCTCAGTGGCTACTGGCTGGCTGTTGGGCCTTCGTGCCGCCTTTCTTCCCCGTCGTGGGAGCACTGCACAGTGGTAGCTGCGGCAGCTCCGTGCCCTAGCGCCGCCTCCGCTGCTACGGGTTGCCCGTCGCCGAGTTGCTCCCTTCAGGGTCCAGGCCAGAGCTCCTTCTCCCCTCTCTACGGCGTAGTATGGGTCAGCTGCGGCGGGTTTTGCGGGTTGAGTTGGCGGCAGGACTGGTCCAGAGGCTTTCGCTGCTCTTCTTCCGCTAAACACACGAAACAGTCTCTTGACGTCCGTTACAGGTCGTCATCATCGGAGGACCCTTGACCAGCATCATCTACTGTGATTTTCATATCAGAAACTCATTACTGCAACTAAGTTAATGATCATTTTCAGATTGCTGCAACCCAGTTAACGATGCGTTTCCTTCGGAGACGTAGTTCATGCGTGTGGCCCCCTCTATTGGTCTTTGGCTGATGTATACTGATACATATGTTAATATTATATTGTAGTTTTATCTAGCCAATACTATACGTGTTATTACCATATGAAAGTTTATATGGAGATCTCCACCACCAACATACTGACCCCATATATGGCAGGATGAGAGGATTTTATAGGCTTAATTTGGTTTGTACCATGTGGTTATTCTATCCGGTTTGCCCCTATTTCTTCGGTTGAAATCCTGACATGTGCATAAACCAAGTATAAGAAGAAGACTCTGCAAAACAACTAGAAACCTAACACAAAGAACAACTAGGTTGCACTACGAAACAAGACAGCTAGTTGCAACTACCACTAGAGAGCTAGGGCAAGTGATACAGTGAATTTTTCATGAGGTTCAGTTGCTCGTTGACCATCTATATTCTCATTGAAGTGGATCACCGCTTTGCTTAGAATGCCGCTAGAACACTAGGAACCTCTCCAGACCACGATTGATTTTAACATAGTTGATCTTGATGAATCTCTCGCGGGGATAAGCAAACCCCTCACAATATCCAAAGAATGGAGACACGACAATCCCCAAAGTTTTCTCCATGGTCCATCACAACCACTAAGTCACCAAGGTGGCGGTAATTACCAAGAGTAACGAGAAATCCACAACCACAAAAATTATTTAGTGTCACCAAATACAAATCTCACATGCACACTCTAGGGTTTTCTCAACCTCTCACACAAATGAGCACCAAACTTAGAGAGGGAGGAGGTGTTCTGTGTTCTCAAATTCTCAAGATCAACATTTGGAGCACTCAATCTCACTTAGGGTTAGCACATAGCTTGGGATAGAAAGAGGATTGAAAAGAGCTTTCTTCTAATTTTGGATCTCATGAATGCCATAATAATGGTGGTGAGAGCACTATGAGAGATGGAGGACACCTACCAAAAGGGTCACAACCGGTCAGCCCTCCACGCACTTAGGCCAGGTGCACCACAACAACCTGCACCATAATTTTTGTTGCGGGTCTGCCTATTTACCGGCAGCCTAGAAACGAGCACTAACAGTTAGAAACCACTCTCATGACAATCAGCCACTGATTCATCCCTTCTTTCAAATTACGCACTGGCCATCACCTAGGGCGCTAGCGAACAGAGGTCACAGACGGCGCTTCCGCGCGTGCACGCGCCACGCGCTACCACGTGGGAAATTGAGGCATAGAGTTAAAAAAATGGATGAGGCTGCCTGCACGCCAAACAAGCAGCACCTATGCTCTCTCAATTTCTTGGGCCAAAGCGCCAAAGCGGACAACTGGCTAGCCCACAGCCAATCGCTCGCTCATTCACTCCACCTGGACTTAGAATTGTCAAAATAGGAAAGAGCCCATTCTAGATAGGCTTTGTGCAGCACCAAAGGCCCTGGCCGGAAATTCAGGTCGCTTGGGCAGATTTGGGTGGGCCACCAATGGTCCCATGAATATTTCTTTCTGTTAACCCTCTTAAAGGATCTATCTTCCTAACAAATTCCAAAACTAATTAGGCACTTAGAGTTAGCTTTTCACAAAGATTTTTCTCGTGCTTTCTCATGCACCTCACCACGTCACTAAGCTCCATGCACATGTAAAATAAATTCACACTTAGTAGCACTATATAACCATTGCAATTAAAAATTTTCCCTCTGTATAGTACAACCATCTATCCTAAATCCAATAGTGCACTCTATTGCATTTGGTTAAAAAAAAGCAAAGCCTATCATATATCTTTGCCTTGTGGCTCGCTTTTGCTCCATCTTAATGAACCTTTGCATGTAATGTGGTCATGATCTCCATCTCCATAACCTCATATGCGTTGTTCATCACCATCAAGTGGAACTTAGCCAATCACATTAAATGAAAGCATTGGTTCTCATGGTTGACACTCAATTACCAAAAACAAACTAGGGCTTTCACCACTCGACCTAAATGCAACACGAGTTAGATCTCACATATAGTGGCAATAGATAACTATTTAAATCATAAGAATGCCCCTCGTGATAGTACGATTATATATCCTAAATGCTATCAAACTCTTCTCTACACAACTAGTGAAATGAAATGCCCTATAAATGCACCTTTGCCTTGCACAGTCCAATCCATCTCTATGCTGCCTTGCACATTCTAGTCCATCTCCATGTTGCCTTGCACATTCCAATCCATCTCCATGTCAGCATTGCCACACAAGCATCCAACCAGTGGAATAGAATATGACAATGGTATATTTGTAGGCTATTTTGTTTCACCAACCGATATAGAAGTACTTGGCTAGGTTTAGGATAGATAGTCATACTATCAAGAGGGGCATTATTCTTGTTTGCTAATTAGTTTTCTAGTTCCATTAGTTGAGATCTTACTTGAGAGTGCATTTAGATCGAGTGTCTTGGAAAGGGAGAAAGTGAAAACCTTTTCGGAACGGTTTTAAAAATGCTAACTCTGTGCTAAGAAGGAGTCAGTGATCTTGCAAGAATGGAGTTAGCACATTTGAGAAAGGTTTTGAGAGAGGGCTTGGTGGGTTGTTTCTGTGCCCAACAGATAAGTCTTGTGCCCCTGAGAGGAATAGCATCGAAGCTTAGGCCATGAATATATTGATGCACAATGGCACTGAGAATAAGTATATGGTGCTCCTAAGGCGGGTGAGCACATGAGATTAGGGTGTCCTTCTATGTATTGTAGTTCGTTTGGTAGCTCTTGGAAGAAGGTCGAAGATCTGGTGCCTAGGTTTTTTTCATTTTTTTTCTAAAAAAAGGTCTAGTGCCTAGGCATAGAGGATTCTGGTGGTGATGAGAAAGGCTATGCGAAAACTTCTTGAGAGCACCTAGGTAGCACCGGATTTCTCCACGGGTGCCTGGGGGGGCACCGAAGCTTAGGGCTCTACCTAGGCAGCTTCTGCTAGGTTGTTCATAGCTCGATGTACTCATTGTCACGGGGGTTCAAGCACCGAAGCAACAACCATGTAACGGCTAGTTTTTAGACCGTTGAAAACTAGCCATTAGGAATTTTGGTGTGAAAGCATCTAGGTCCCTGTTCCATTTTGGTGATTAATGATGACACGATCATTGTGACTAAGTGTGTTTTGTAGCAACATTACTTAGTGAGGTCACAATGATAATTGATTGATGGGCAATCATGGTTTGTATGCCCCTATTTGATACGTTTTGTTTTGGCTTAGGATAAGTGACAAGGTTAAGGACAAACTAGACTGAGGATGTCCGCAACGGCGTCCATTTCGCTAGCTAGGAGCAGCGTCCAGCCAATCGGTAAAAGAGAGATGTAGTAAGTTCACAGCGCTAGCGCTTGCACAATAGCTAGCTCCAGTTTTGGCTAGCTCGCACGGTTGCCAAAGTTTTTCAAGTCTATGACAAATCTGACACTATCTTAACTTTTAGTTTTATACTATATTTAGCTTCCATGTCAGCTGGCGTTTTGTAAACGCTGTTGAGCCCTAACTGTAAATTGGCCTCCACTGAACTAACAATTTAATGGACTTTCTCCAATACAATCCTACACTCCAAGTATCTCTATAGCAATATGGACTCATTCTCTAACTCAATAAGTAAATATACATCAAGAAATTTGCTATGTTTAGGTCAGAGCGGCAGACTAAGCCATGTACAAATATGAGATTTCCCCTCTTCTCAGTCAGATGGAGGAGCTAAGCTGAAGTTTTGATGCTTTTGATTTTTGTTTCATAAATAGAAGCTGTAATAAGTCAGCTATTGCTTGTGCTCGCTTGGTAGACCATGACAATCAGGTGGTGGGCTGTGGAGTGGCCTATAACCCCACCTGATCTCACGGATATCGTAAACAGTTATTGTAATCTTGTTCATGATTAATGAAGCTCCAGCACAGATATCAATCGAACGCCCTTTTTTTATGAGCCATCCAAAATAAAGCCATTACTTCCAGTCCAGGTAAAAGTTGGAGCTGAGAACGCCACCATATATGGTGTGGGGCAAAAGAACCAACAACACCCACAAGCCACAATGAAGAGATGCGTGGCGGAATGCAGAAACTGAGATTCAGGCCGTGTGTATAAGACCACCAGTTTCACAAGCAGCCACGCGCGTTGCAAGTAAATAGGCTATCAGCACAACAACTCTTCTAGCAATCTTTCACACTTTGGACAAACCGCAATGGACCTCACGACAATCAGAAAATTTCCACAACTGAGAGGGAGAAGAAAAGACTTTACAAAGAATAGCTCGCAGTGCATTCTGTCACCTAAAACACAGCAAATGCACCTTTGCAAAATAATCTAGCGGAAGATCCACTGTGTAGAACTCCATCGTTGCTGACAACGGCTTAACCAGGCAGGTAGGCGTGCTTCAAGTTGCATGTAACAGGAAACCAGCATGCATCGATTTTTGTCCCAACCAATACCCCAAATCTCCTTTGATCTTGGATGTGACTGAGTTACTTACATGATTATACAGTTGCACTTGGACTCCAGCTTTGGAGGTTTCATATTATCTGAATTCCTTGCAATACCCGATGCAGAACATACAGGGGGGGAGTCTTTCACAACAGCATCTTTCTCTGTAGTTTCCGTTGTAGTCGTTTCACCTTCCAATCTTTTCCTTTTGACCTTACGATTTGGAGTTCGTCTGTGAGGTAGCTTTGGTAAACTCTCTTCCTTAGGAAAAGATCCTCCAACTATTGTAACAGTTGGGCGAGAGTCAACAAACTCTGATTCCTTCTCATTTTCCAATGCAATAGTTGCAGCCTTGTATGCAAGGTCATGGACAATAGAACTACAGAAGAGAATTGTATCTGCAGCTTCTTCCAATGTGAAGCATCTCTGGATTTGTTTCCTTGATCCTTCCACACAAAATTCTTCTGCATTTAAGAGAAATCAAATACTTATATATTCTTTTTTTAAGAGGAGTGGGAAGTGTGGAACCCCTACTGCAAATAAGTATCAAATACTTATATATTTATCAAAGGATCCAAACAATGTCATTGGTTTTGAGAAGAAAATAGAAGGCATGCATATCTTTGAAGATACATCAGGGCTAGCAGTTTAAGATGATAAATCAACCAAAAAAGCCCTGCAAATTGTCTACTACACTGCAGTGTGCACAAAATAGTAGAATGGTTTGTTAAGCAATCATGAATTCATGATGATGTTCTTCGAAACCAAATCACTACCCACCCCTCTTGTAAATTTCACACATCGAAGGTATTTTTATGCATGGCCCCTTCAAATAATTACAGACCTAATTGGACTGAGTGCTTAATCATAGAATTATGGGCATGTTTGGTTGCATATCCCGGGTGGCCTGGCCAAATATTGGCAGTGGACAAAGTTGGACAGTGCCAAATTTTGGCAAACAATAATATGTATGTTTCATGGCTAAGCCTAGCCTAATTTTCCTGCCAAACCAAGAACGTGACATGTGGGGCCTAGTCCTATATGTCATAAGTACTTCTTTAATCAAAATATAGGGAATATAGGTCTTATTTTATCAGATTAATTATAACGAATACAATACAAAATACTTCAAATAGATTTGCAATTATATACTTGGTTTAGCAAGTATTGTGATCTCAACATTATAATGCAGCAATCAACGCAATTTTTGTAACCAGCAGCCAGCTGATAAATCAGCTTGTGCTTACCCTTTTTTGCCAAGCCAAAATGTGGCACAAAAATCAGCCACCCTGGGGTCTTCTACGGCTTGCTGATTACTCTACGTGGCATGGCCATAATTTCCTTGGCTCGGCCAAACTGGACTCTAAACCAAATGTTTTTTTAGGGATGTTTGGGTGTGCAGAGTTCCGCTAGGCGGCGCCTAGGCGGCGACTAGGCGCGACTAGGCGCTGGGCGAAGCCCGTCGCCTCGACTAGGGGGGTAGTCGGAGCCCTAGGCGGCGACAGCTCGTCGGCGGCGCCGGTGGGGGTGGAGGAGCGCCTGGCGGAGGTCGCCGGTGGGGGAGGAGGAGCTGCGGGCGGCGGCGGGCGCTCGCGCGGGCTTGTGCGGGTGGCTGTTGGCGCGGGAGCGGGCGGCGGCGGGCGCAGGAGCGTGCGGCGGTGGGCGCGGGCGTGGGCGGCGGCGAGCGCAGGCGCGGGCACGGGCGGCGGCGCGGGGTGGGAGGAGGCATCAGGAGAGACATGGGAGGGGATAAGACCGTGGGAGAGAAGAGGAGGAGAGTTGGGCTGTTAAATGGGCCTTTTGGGCCTCTTTCTCCCCCATTCTAGTCCACTGATTTTCTCTTTTTTCTTTTCTTTTAAGTATATTTAAGTATATATACATGTATTAGCTACCGCCTAGGAAAACGCCTAGGAACGCCTAGGCGCGATTACTCCCGCCTAGGCGCTAGGCGGAGGGTCGGCGCCTAGAATCCGCCTAGCGCCTAGCTGAACTTTGTGGGTGTGTTGTAACTCTCTTCTTTTAATGCAATGACACACAACTCTCCTGCATGTTCGAGGGAAAAAAAAGTGCTAGCCAGATAACTTAGTCAGTGACAAAATTTAGCTTGGCACTCAAGGACACTAACCAAACAGAACCATGTCCCCGCCCCCCCCCCCCACAACAAACAAAAGATTTTCTTTTATTTGGACCAATGAATAAATCATGTCCACAAAAGATCTGTTATATACATACAACAGCTAATTCCAGACCAGAAAAACTATGTACCAGACAAGACAAATAGAGGACTCAAGCAAGTAACATATATACATGAGCTTTGAGATAGGAGGTGAAAAAAGAACACAAAAATCCTTACCATCATTGGGAAGTTTCCTTATGTCAGCTTCTTGTCCAGAAATCAACACGTCCTCCTCAGAGATGGCAGACATGCAACAATCATCCAGTCTGTTTTCCTCAGCTGAACCCTGAACTATTTCGGACTGCATTTGAATATCATCAAAGTTGTTCTCATCACTTGAATGTTCTGGAGCACTACCTTTATTGCATTGACTGATGGCATAAGTATCCACTTCAGTTTCAGGCATGCAACTTTCCTCCGGGCCTGATGACTCTCGGTTATCACTTGGCATTTCAGTATCTAAACAATACATATTTGTACTGGTATGATCCATGTCAGCCATTCGGCCAGCACTATAATTCTCAACTGTCGTATCTCCTACCTCACTTGAATAGCTCTGGATTTTCAAGTCAACAGGACTATCATCATCGGCAATAACCTGTGAAGAAAACGAACATTCCATAGCACTTGGCAAAGCATCCTTACAAAAAGCATCATTTTCTTCAAAAGAGATCAATGTTCTTGAAGTGCTGCTTTCCAAAGTGTCAATTGGGAAACAGGAATCTCCTATGGCATCACTCTGAGGGCACAGTGAAGCTGAAGAGCTACAAATTGACATATCTGACACAGAAGCAATGCTTTGACGACTCATGGTCAAATGCTTTGAAACCTTGCATCACATCTGACACATTAATTTACTATATAAAAATAGTTCTCAGTAGCAGTACGAAATGAATCATATGCAAAGGTGCCAGCTACCAAGTATCTTGAGTAGAAAAAATGCACCAATTGACTAAGACCAACATGAGAAAATTAATGTATGCTGTGTCAGAACATACCAAATCAACTGCTAATTACACAATACAAGAGAAGATCGCATGAGAAAATATTCTACTATTGTAACATAAAAAGTAAAGAAATACTTACCATCAACCAAAGTGCAGAGTCAAATGACCGCTTCGGGACAGAACTAGGTGCGAAATTTTTGGACGGATTCTTTGATGATGCAACGGTTCTGGTTTTCATCACAACCAAGCTCTTCTTCACAACTGGGCTACTGGAGTAGCTAATTGGTAAAGACTGCATAGATTCTAGATCATCCTCACCAGATGATGTTGCGGATGCTTTGCTATAAGAGCTCATTTGGTCCCGTTCAATGCTGTGAGATGAACTGGCTCTTCTAGGTGGAGTAGGAGATATTGACTGTCTTCTACTTCTTGAACCCTTTTCTAGTCCACTAAAAGATGAAGGCGATCCACCCCTTGATCGGCATACTGGACGATCAGTTAGAGATGTGCGAAGGTTCAAAGGCGCATCATAAGGGAAACCAGGGACATTTGATTGCCATCCATGCAGCTTTGGTGAAGCAGATCTGCGATTAGGTTTCACTGGTGAAGCTCCTCTTGTTCCATTTAAAGTTGGGCCACTTGAACCAGCACTCATCCTTCTTGAAACAGGACTTGGAGACCTTCGAGGAGGTGTTGATGTTTTGGCAATCGGAGGGGTTGACGATCTTCGTGATGGTGTTTGTGTTTGAACAGCAAGTGGTGGGCTAGAGCGAGAAGCTGAACTTGACCTTCCCATAGAGCGTGGCGATGGACTAAGCCTACTTGGGCTTGCACTGCTTCTACGAGCTCTTTGACTATTATCCATCTGTACACGAATACAACAGAATAGATTTGATATGTAAGAGCAACTCCAGCAGTACTACCAAAATCAGCCTACCTAAAAGTCTTGGAATAAACCCCTCTGGACATAAGCACTCACCGTGGATGATCTTGAAATTTGTATAGGCTTGCTCTGAGCTCTCCCCCTAGAAATCTGAGTGATGGATTGGTTTTCTTCATTATCCAAAGATCGAAAAAGTGGAGTTTCTGGAGGAGTTAATAACCTGGTAATTGGAAAATTTAATGCAGGTCAGTTCATTACCCTGCACCAAGATGTAAACACTTACATTGTGTGACAGTGTATGATGCAAGGCAGATGGTTCATAAAGTAATTGTGCAGGTAACAAGGCAAGGTTACAGAAACTATGTACCATTTCAAACAAGACAAATAAAATGTACAAGTTTGCATACCACTCATAATCATTTTTATCGCCGTCCGCATTAAGCAAATCATGGCTTTCTCCATGGGCAGGAATATTAACACCAAGTTTTACTTCTGGGAAATAGCTCAATTTTGCTGATGGATGGAAAGAAATAACAAGAAATGGTAAGTAACCAAAAAAAACACTATGGTACTGTATAAAGAGGGAGGAAGATGAAATTTACAAGCATTACCAAACGAGTCATCAAAATCCTCTGACGGTTCCAGTAAGAAGTTATCTGTCTCAACTTTCTGCATATCGGAGAACAAAGCAAGTTCATCATCCTTTGATTTCGCAGGAAGCACATTTCCGAAACTGTTGGTCCTCTTGTGATAAGTCTCCCGTGCAGGAGACCTTGATCTCCTCGCTGAGGGTGACGGTGGCATTTTTCCTGGCTTCTTAAGCCTCGTACCCTTCTTTCAGAGACAGTAGAGTGCAGTCAAATTCCATCCAGAACAGATGGAATGTATACCATTGCCTACAATATATGGTACTGTTAATAAGAACTGAACAGGCCCAAATTGCACCAACTTGTCATAACTTTTAAATGTGTAGAAAAACAAAGGATAAAGTGCATAAATGGAAAATATATGAAAAGAAATACAGCATCGCTCTCATCATGCATTACACAAAAATAACCAATTCAGCATGCCACCATCAGAAATAGCCCACCCAATTGCACCCACAGAGCAATCATACCGACACATTCATAGAAAGGAATCAAACAAAATAAACCAATGAAAGAAGTCCACGAAAAGGCACACAAAGTTGAAGCTACCTTTATTTCTACCACTTGAACTACAGAAACTGCCAAATCCATCACATCTGTTGTGATGAAAACACGTACCAAAATAGCAGAATTTGCTACGCAATGAGGTATTCCTAGTATCAGAATTTGCTATTTCGCATCAAATAAAATATTGCAAAAAAAAGTCAAATAGTAAATCTTTAAAAGAGTCAGCAACAATCAACCAATTGATTAGACAAGTTCCCCAAGTTGCTTATGGACAACAAAAGTATATCCAGAAAACCTAAAAGTTCATATTCAATTGAACTATCAAGCACGCTCATACCATTAGCACTCCTCATTTAAGATGGAAGCTGAGGTACTTCAAGGTACTTACTAATTTGTTTTACCATTAACACAAACATGATAGATGAACTTATTGACTTGAGAGAGAACATGGTATCACATTATAACACTAGATATGGCAAAGTGGTGCTACTCGCCACGCTTGCGTTCTACGGCCAGCGACCTGAGATCTAAGAGGAACTGCAGACTGCAGCTCTTGGCGGCAAGCTGGCAGCTAGGGCTTAGGCCACGAGGTTATCATAGCATCAGGAAGCTTATGCGGTCAAGGTTCACGGTCTCACAGTGGCCTGACTCAAGAAGAAAAATACACCAAATACATTATTCGAAGCCAAAGAAAATACAGTGGCACATATGACCAATTTTAGCGGATTAGTCATCGCTAGCAGCACTGCAACAGCAAAGAGGGAAACCAGCAGATATAAGTGGGCTGGAAGCGTGACGCTGTGTTTCTAGTTCCAAACCAAATCTAGACACCAAAGCAACACAACACGCGCTCAATTCTACTAGTTTCCCTAGGAACACCAGCAAGCAACATACTCCCAGAGCCAGAAACTAGCAAATCCTGCGGCAACAAATTGTTTCGAAAACTGGGAGCAACGAATTGTACCGAGAAGCTAGCAGTACACGAATACCAGCCCCTAGAAGAAATCCAAAATGGCGCTAATTTGGCGAAGACCCCCCCAAATCCCATGACCCACATCTCCCCTCCCAGGCCACCCACACAAAATTAGCAACAGAACCATTCACCTCATTATAAAATGAAAAACAGGAAGGAGCTCTGGAAGCCGCATTCCACCTCGTTAAAATGGACAAAAACAGGCCACCCACCCGCATTCCACTGCCGCCTTCGATTCCCGACGCCCTCCGCCCCGCCGGCAGTCCGCTCCACCCGGCCGCACCGGCCCCCGCGGCCCCCGATCTCCACCCGCGGGCGCGAGCCCCGAGGCAGATCCGGCGTGGTGGGGGGTTCCAGTCGTCTCGCGGAGCGCTCCTCTCCTCCGCTCCCGCACTCGCGCTCGCCCTCGGCCTCGGTGCTCGACGCGCCTGGGGCGTTGCCGCGGGTAGAAGCAAAGGAGCTCTTGCTCGCTAGCTAGCTTCGGTTGGCTTGCTCCTGCCTGCGCGCGTCGTTCGTGCGTGCGCTTCGCTGGAGGAGCAGAGGAGAGGGGAGGCGGTGGACTGGGGAAGAAGTGGCTTTTGTTTTTTTTTTTTCTATTTTCGTTGGCGTTATTTCCTTTTTGGTTTATTTGGAGTTAAAAAAGGGATAAGATGATTAGTTGAGGATTAGGGGGTGGTGAGGTGGCGTGGTATAGTGCGACAAGCGTTTAAATTACGGATTTGTCCATGGGAGGGATTAAAATTACAATGTTGCTGGTTCCCTCCCTTTCTGTTTGGCTGGACGGCGAGTAAATTTGGCATAGCCAAGTGTTAATTAATTCATGTGAAGAAATACCTTTGAGGTATAAGATCGTTTTTTTCTAAAAGAAAAATCAAACCTACATACACTAGCTCGGTAGCTTATCGAGACAAGTCAGGTAGCTTTTTGTTTTATTTTTTTTATTTTGATACCGAGAAGCTAATACTCAATCTATCAACAAAACGCAACTATAAGAGTATATAAGAGTGTGCTAATCTAATTAGTTTAAGCTTGACTAAATTATAATGAAAATTAATAATTATGTCTCTAATAAATTTTATTGTAAAAGCATATTTTATTATTATTCTAACGGCATTTACTTTGTAATATGAATGTCAGTACTTGTATAAACATTAGCCAAAGTATAAATTGTTTGATTGTTAGAACAATGAATATTGTATTTTTTTGTGGACACATAGAGTATAAGAGCCAAACAAAGCTTTAAGCTTATACTTATTAAGTAGGCCTAGGTGAGTATGTCGTATGCACAAACAAGAAATTTAGATATATGGGATAGTTTACTATTTTAGGGTCTAGCCACAACTAAAATGGCAACATATGCTATGGAATGTCACCACAAACTGGTTGCTTTTTCGCGAAAGTGGCTTAGCACGTGTTTCATTATGAGAAAGAGAGTTACATGACACAACTGTGAGCACAAATTACAAACACTAAGCCAGTAGTAAGTGATCTAGAACAAACCAAAGCATCAAGAAAAAAGAATTGATGGGAAATCAACCCTTAGCCCTAAAACCTTGCCATGTTGTGCCTCTGACATCAATGCAAGTTTCCCATATGTAGAGGAGACATAACCATGGTGGCAAAGCATCTATCTAAAGAAGATGAGATGAACATTCAACAACATCGGTGGCAAAGCATCCACGAGAGAGAAGATCAAAGCAACCTCAGCGGTAAAGCATTCACAAATGGTGGAGAAAATGTGCTCTTGATAGCAAAGCATCCGTCAGAGAAGAGACCAAAGCGACATTGATAGCAGACCATCCGCTAGAGAATCCAACGAAGGCCAAACATTCACCGGGGAAGGAGCTGTAGGGGCAAAGCGTCCTCCACAAAATCCAAAAATCAATGACGACAAAGCCAATCACTTCAGCAAGAAAAACCATAGACCACTGTGAAGCAGTACATAAAGGAAAACACAGGCACAATAAAGAACAAATCTGGTGATAGGAGTACAAGAACTAGCGGAGACACGACGATAGGAGTACTTTAGTGATGCCTTAAAGAAGGAGAGTGACATCCACAGACGCCACCATCATTAGTCAAAGCAGCAAGAACAGAATCTTTGAACGTTTTCAAGGAGGTAGATGACATAAGCTGCACAACCATTGTTGGCCTACAACAAAATGTCGAGCAAGGATTTAATTTCAAACAAAATTTAATTATCCAAGGATGCAAGCCTCCGACATAGGAATCTAGAAAGGGCGATGAGAGCACAGTGAGGCAGAGAGGCGGTTGTCGACCAGATGTTACAAGGCAGGCACCTAGGCTGCGTCGGCTGTAACACACATATGCCCACATACCGCACCAAGACCAATGGCCCAAGCCTAACATGCCTTGTGTGCTGCCCCAATGATGTAAGGTCGCTCTCTCACTTAGGCCCATCTCCGCCCATGCGCTCAACGCGCCCCGGCCTAGCCATGAGGCTGCCCAGGGCATAGACTATGCTCCCATGGTGCGGGAATCGCGACAAGATGGTTGTTCCTGCCTCTCTATGTCGCAGATCTAGAACAAGACCGGATTCAGGCCTAGGAGCCTCGAATTTACCACTCCACACCCCGCAACACCCTCTTTATTGCGAGCTTGAAGAAAAATCCATAGGATGGAGAAGAGATAAGCTGGCGAAGGAGTTCTGGTGTGGATGTACACCATCGCCGTTGCACACAAACCTATGATGGTGGGGTTTATGGCTATGGCGGCGTCACCCCTCCCTTGTCCTAGGAAGGCGATGCGGAAGGGTACCCTTTACTAACGTGCAAATAATTATGCAAAGCCTTGTTTCCTAAAATTAGCGCACACACATGAACATGTGCACGAGTTAGACAATGCTCAGTACCCATACATAAATGGTGAAGTTGCAGGCTAACCACTAGCCATAGTGTCAAAAATTACCAATATCTAACTTTCCCAACGAAAGAAAAATGTCAGAGTATGATGACTACATGGTGCTGCCATGACTAAACAAAGTCTACAACAAACAACCATATCATTGGAACAAGGTAGTGATGATATTCTGTCATGTTGGGTCGTTGAAATGTTGATTATTTTGTTTTTTATGGTATTTCATTGGCATACCAAGTCAGCTAGTTTTGTTAATTAACTAGTGACCGTGTGGTGATGTTTTTTTATAGATGAGATGATCGTGAGACATATATTAGCAGGAGAAACATGTTTAGGCGCAGCAGCTAAAAATTACTCGCTCTATCTTAAATAAATTGACTTTAAGAATTATCTGAAGTAAAATTATTTTAGGTTTAATCAAATTTATAGAGTACCAACATGTATGAATTATGAAATCAATTAAGGGTCTTATAAAAGTATATTTCATACATCTTATTCGCTTGGACTTATAAGACTTAACGTTTTTCTTTTGTAATAAAACAACATCTGTCGACTTATATAGCAGAAATCATCAGCCGAAAAACTCATATATCTAAGGATATTGTTTTGATGTGATATTAACTTCTAGCAACGGAGGAGTGTTATATACATAGTACATAAAGAAAACGTCAATCCTAATATGAACAGGAAGCGAAAGGTCCCCAAATAATGCGCAGCACCTGAACTGAAACTTCCCAAAAGTGTTGCACCACGTAATGAATGGACAATTATGCCCTTAATCATCTCTTCCGATCCGCAGCCACACGGTTTTCTTGGGACCGACAAATTATTATACGCACGAAAAGCTCGAATCGAATCACACTGAAGGATTGCTATTAAATGTTTTTACATTTTTTAAGGATAATATAAATGAATACAAGCACTCCAATGCAAGTCTGATGGAAATAGAATTGGCAGCATCAACGCGCGGCAGCTAACGGCTAATACGCCAACCGTGGTGGGTATTGGCAGTTGGATTTAAGACCAGGCCAGAGCCAGCAGAGTTTCCCTTATCGCAAAAAAAAAAAAAAAAAAAAAAAACAGCAGAGCAGAGTATCCCGTACCAACTGGTAGGAGTAGCTCCTAGCTCTCGTCCTGCTCCCTGCGTATTTAGCAGCGTTCCTGACAGCGGCCAATCCCCTGGGTCCCGCTTGTCATGTACTCCGGACAGTGCAAAGTATAGTACGAAATGTAGGATCCACGCTGTCTAAGTGCGACAGGAATATATGCTGTTGTACACGTAGCCTAGGTTGCCCTCCTTTTTT
>CM041646.1:28858983-28970197 GCA_023333625.1 Bothriochloa decipiens
TGGGCAATACGGGTTTCATGCTCCCTTGACGATGGAAATCGTTTCGGTTTTCAAAGGATGGACGACAAGGTCAAGAATGGTTAGTTCCGATCGTCCATGGTGTTGGGTGACGTCGGATTAGTCGTTAGGACTTTGTTTTTTCCTTTGGCCGTACTATTAAGAGGGGTGCAAACGGGTAGCTTGACCTAGATAAGTCTAATGGTTTAGGTGTGATGCACACTTGTGAAACTTAGCACTAGGTAACTACAAAAAGGCCCTAAGGTACGTTGGAGTTAAAGCCGTTCACAAAGATCGTCGAATTCGAAGTGGAACGGTTATTTTAGCTGCACCGGACGCTGGACCGAAGAGGACCGGACGCGTCCGACCTATTCATTTGCGTGTGCAGCAGAATGTTCGAACGCACTGGACGCTGGGAGAGTGAGTCCGGTGGTAAGCACCAGACGCGTCTGGTGCAACGCCGAAAATGATAACGGACCGGACGCCCGCCCGGACGCATCCGGTGCTACACCAGACGCTGTCCAGAAGCTATGTTTTCAGACTGAAACACCAGACGAGTCCGGTGTAGCGTACCGGACGCGTTCGGTGGGTACGTAACGGCTAGCTGAGTTCATTCGCATATTTGAAAAATTAAACAGACAGGACGCGTCCGGTGCTGTGGACCGGACACGTCCGGTGACCCCGAAAATCGTGGTTTGGAAGGTAACGGTTGGATTTGGCCCGTGGGGCTATAAATACATCTCTTACCCCTCCATACCAGATGTCTTGCCTATTTTCTTCAGCTGAACAACTTCTTTAGTGTCCAAAGAGAGCAAGAGCCCTAGTGAGATGCTAGTGATTTGAGAATCCATTGATTAGCACTCATTAGTGAATCAAGAGTAGCAAGTGTGCATCCATCGTCTCATTAGGCTTTGCGAGGTCAAGTGAGAGCTTGTGCTTATTACTCTTGGTGATCGCCATCACCTAGACGGCTTGGTGGTGATTGGGAGTTTGGTGATCATCCGGCGAAGCTTGTGGATGACCCAACTCATGTTGTGAGCGGTACTTGGCGATTCACCGCGTCGGAGCGACAAAGAATCAGCCCTTAGAGAGCACTTGATCCTTGCGCGGATCAAGGGGGAGCGATACCCTTGCGCGGGTGCTCCAACGAGGACTAGTGGGGAGTGGCGACTCTCCGATACCTTGGGAAACATCGCCGTGTTCCTTGCCCCTTTACTTTCCGTATTTACTTTCTAGCATTTACATTTCCGCAATTTACATTCTTAGAATTGCCATGCTAGATTAGGATTGGAACTAGGGTGCAAAACTTTTCTCGGTAGAATCCTTAGGAACACACATAGGAACATAGAGTGAAATGGGCTAATAGGTTTTAATTCCGCAAGAAATTTTAGAATTAGCCCAATTCACCCCCCTCTTGGGCATCTTGACCCTTTCAATTTCAATATTCATAATATTAGAATCTATCATTCTGATGGTTGCCCATGACCACGGATATCCAACATATTATCATCTAGCATATCATTGATATCTTCATCAGATATATGTGCATTCATCTTTGAATCATAGTCTTTTTTTTATATTCCTCGTAATCTTTCCTTATGCTTTGCTCATAGTCTTGGTTTATATTTTGAAAATTCACATTTATTTCATTCTTAACTTCCAGCAAGACTTCATCTTTTATATTTTTCTTTAATTGAGGAATAATTAAGTTAAGCCTTTCTTTTATTCTTTTATCAATATCATCATCATTTGATATTTCTGTAACATCTTTATATGTGGGCATTTTTGACGAGCTTGCTTCTTGCATATTCATTCCTGGCTCATTGATTTTCATATCTCTTGCCCTTTTATATTTTTGAATATAATCTTTGCTTCTGGTTATATGAAATAATTTATTCCCAAAAGGCTTCGTGCATATGATAGAGCTTGGTCAATATCTAGATATTTTTTGAATGAAGGCTTACCCCTTCCTTCTCTTTCCATTTCTATCTGCTGAGATATAATTGATTCATATGTTAAATAAACTCCTGGCACGGTTCCTCTATATATAACATATATGGGTTTCTTTTTTATATTTTTAGATAGTTCTTTTGGCTGTATTTTTCCATTTATCATATTAAAATATTTAGTTAGGCTATTTAATATTGCTAACATATATCCTCTTTCTTCCCTCTTATTGTTATATTGAAACCAAAAATTATCTAGAATGCATTCTTGAACATTGTCTAGAACTATATGGTCTTTGGGTTTGAATTTATATGTATTTGGAGGAAATATTCTTAACTTATTCTCAGCTCCAAAATAGTAATTTTTATCCCCATTGGGGTTTGTTCCTTTCTTCATTCGTGCAAAACAGATGATCGTGAAAATATATCAGGTAAGATATTATCTTTTTCTTTTATATGTTCAAATATAACTTTATAACCATTTTCAGTGATAATATCTTCAAATAAGACTCATCTTCTAGTTGAACTTTTCTTACTGTTAACTTTATTATAATATCTACATATAGCTTCGTAGTCTGTTCTTACTGTAAACTCTTTAAACCCTAGATATAATCTAAAAGTATTTATTGCATTGATAACGGCTAAAATTTCTCTATCAGTATTGTTTATCTTTTTTAACTTATATTTACCTGAAGCATATCTACTTATTTTTTCTTCTAACTCTGGTGAATATTTGTGAGGCTTTTGCTTAAGTATTGCACCCCATCCTAATTTTGATGCATCTGTTTCTATAATAAAATAGTTATCATCTAAAGGTAATTCTAAGGGTTATAAATCTTTAACCTTTTCTTTTATAATTCTAACTAATTTTATATCTTCAGAATTAAAATACTTTTGTCCATTCTTTCTTAACTTCGTATATAATGGACCAGCTAATTTTGCTAAATTTTCTATATAATTTCTAGCATAATTTACTATTTCTAGGAACTGTTGTAATGTCTTCTTATCATTCATGACATCTGGAAATTGTAATATTTTCTTTGCAATATGATCTTGCAAATGAATTTTTCCCTCTCCTATTTCATGGCCTAAGAAATTTATCTTTTTTTGCATATTTCTATTTTTCTTTTTGAAAGTATTAACCCATATTGCTCTACCTTTCTAAAAAATATTTCTAAATGAGCTATGTGCTCTTTGTAAGATTTTGAAAAGATTAGAAGATCATCAATATAAACTAGTATGAATTCTTGATTTTCATTAAAGATATTCTGCATTTTTCTTTGAAATAAGGCAGGGGCATTTTTCAAACCTAAAGGCATTACTATCCATTCGTAATGACCTTGAGGACATGTGAAAGCAGTCCATTCTATTGATTCTTCTGCCATTTTTACTTGCCAAAAACCAGCTTTTAAATCAAATTTTGAAAAATATTTACAACCTTGTATCCTATTTATCCATTCTTGCTTATTTGGGATATTATATGCATCATCTATAGTATTATCATTTAGTCTTTTATAATTAATAACCATTCTTGATTTTCCTTTGGCTATTTCAGCATGATTTCTAACTATAAATGCTGCTGATCTGTGAGGACTTCGACTTTCTCTTATAGCTCCAAGTTTTAACAATTCTTCTATATGCATTTTAAATTCTTCTATATTTTTAGGTGTTGCTTCTATAGGACCTGTCTTAATTATATATTCTAGATTTATTATATTAATTTTACATACTATACCATTCTTATCCCAATGTTTCTTGGTATTTCTCTAATTATTTGAATATCTTCTAGTCTTTGGACTATTTTGTCTATATCTTTTTTAGACTTTATGTCCCTATACCAGTTTGGCGCTAGTGATTGTAAACTACCTTCTATACTTGAATTTGCAACATGAAATTCTTCTATATTTTCGCTCAACTCTTCATTTCTATAATTATCAGACCCTTCAATTTTTAGATTAGACCTATCTAAATTAGAATTTATATTTCTTTGTATTTCTGTTATGTATGGAATATTATCTTGATGAGGGATAAAAGTAATTCCTTGCTCATGTATAATTGTTGTTTATACTGAAAATTGTAAAAACCTTAAACCTAGTAACATATCAACACTTATTATAGATAAATCTCTTATTGTAATTTCATCTATTATATATTTGGTATTGTTTATTTGTATTTCTATATTATAAGCTAATTGATTATGAGGTCTTTGTGTTCCAGACATATCAGTAGATATTTCTGCTTTATTTTGATATGTTATATGAACTATTTCTGGGCATCTTGCAAAATATTTATCATGTATAATATTCTTTGTGCAACCAGTATCTATCAACGCTAATATTTTATAAGAGATATTTGGAGTTAAGTTTAATTTTATAGGTATTCTTATACCTACTATATCTTTGAATGGTAACCTAACTATATATTTGCTACCAAAATTTATTATGGCGTCTTTTAATTACGTAGCTTTATCATCTTTTCTATTTATTATAGTCTGCTCTTTTAACTTAGTATTAGTGATAATATTTCTATCATTTTTACATTCTTCATTAAGTTCAATTTTAGCTCTTAATTCTTCTAATTCTGCTTCCAAAGTATTCACTCTGTTTTCTAAATTTCTGACTCTACTTGTCAATATTTTATCTTCTTGTTCTAATTCTATCTCTTATCTCTATTTCTAATTATTTGTCTTTAAACAAGAAACACATGCTTGTTTTAAACATTTACTATATGTGGCTCTATTTTCTTGACTAGGGTAGTATATGCAAAATATATATTTTATATTATAGTCACCTCTTTCTTTTATCCAATCATGTTCACAACCATCTTGATCCATAAATTCAATATTTGCTTCTATTGGATTTTTAGTATTATTAGATATAATATCTAATCCTTTCATAGCATTATCTAAATTACATAATTCTTCATCACATAATGTGTCTATAAAATCTTTATAACTTTGAGCATTATCTTCTTCTTCATCATAGCTTTCTGATAAAAGCTGCTGATTAATATTCAACTGCTCATCTTTGTCTATACTATATTTAATATTATTGCTCTGCATAGCTTCTTCAATATCATAATATTCTGTGTCTTTATTCAACACAACTACTTTCACAGTAGATATTTTAAGATATTTATTTTCTAGAGCTCTTTCCTCCTTGAGTTTATTAAGACTATAAATCTTTCTCCTAAAATAGATTTCTTTCTCTCTTATAGTATTCCATTCACTTATACCAGTTCTAAAATATTCATCAGAATTTTTTCTAATCTTTTGTTCATAAGATTTAATTTGGCTATCTATATCTTCCATTATTACACTTTTAGTAAATCCCTTAAATATAAATTTTATTAACTAAAATTCAAATTTTATTAACCAGGCTCCGATACCACAGATACAAAATATTATGATTGACAAGGGATTCAGAGGCGTGATTTCCTGAAACTTAATGTTTATATATATATATATATAAACATTAAGTTTCAGGAAATCACACCTCTGAATCCCTTGTCAATGTAAGTTTGAACAATATGAAGGCCCTCATCTATGCTCATCCTATCCTCATGCAGACCCTGTAAAGTAGTTATGTAAATCGATCTTGTACATGACCAAAAGGCTCATCAGCTGTAGGTACTGGAATACCCACAATAACGGCATAGCGTTGAAGAGATTGAATGCTTGAACAAACAATGTTTGCACTCTGTACCAAGAAAGTGAAAGACTCATTGGATAGGAGATACCAAACGATCATAAGAGCGTTCATCTCTTCAGTTGATAGCATCGCCTATATATAGCAAGTATATATGATACCATACCAGGAAAGTAAATGCAAGATGTAAATATAGTTCCCCAGATACAAATATTTGGTCAGGTTTTTATTTTACTTCTGTGAACAAGATAAAACATGACCTGAAGATTAAGAGCTTTCCTCTTGAGATCTTTAGGCAGGAGAGGATGCTATTTGTCATCCAAATACTGCTCAATCCGATAGCTTGTTAGTGACTATAGTAAATAAATGCATTGACATGCCAAAGGAACATATGCATAATTGCACAATGAAAATCTGCTGAAGAAACATTTGTAACTCACCAATGAGATAGCGAGAGAATCGGAAATGACTATGTCCCCATCTATTATTGCTGGAATATATTTGATTGGATTGATCTTTTCATAATCTATGAAAAGGAATACATAGTAATGGTATGTCCATTAAACCATGAACTTTCCACAATAAGTAACATGAAAAATTTCTAGAACACATTTGTGTCCCTATTGATTGTAAATGTGAGAATGAGATGTCAACTGAAATACACAAAATGTGTCAAGGTGATGAGCTACCTGGATCTGTCCTAGGATTTACCGAATTTTACTCATAATCCACACCTTCATGATTAAAAAAGCCACAAAATTAGCATTCAGATTTTGGAATAATAAAGCATTTAGTATATTACAGCTTGAACTAGTTAGTTCTGGAAAGAGGTTTGCACAAATTGACATAGCATCAGGTTTGTTGAACAAAAAAAAATGTCAAACGCCACTAACAAGACCGATGGGAGCACATGCTGAAACAAATGTGTTGCATATAGCCGTTCATGTTCTGTCAATAGACAAGTAGTGCTCAAATACTTGAAAACAAAATATTCTTGGGTTTGTCGAACAACTAACTAGTCACAGTTTTACAGTTACGAAACCGAGAAGTACAGAATTGCTAGCATCAGTAATCAATAGTCATCCCTAATCCCTAACTGAACAAACTTCAAAATTTGCCCAAAAACAGACGAGTGTGTATCTACTTCTTACGAAACTTGAGGTATATCTTAGACTGAAAACGATGATAAGAGCCCGAGGTCATATAGAATCAAGAAGCCGGCTCCCTTGTTTTTGACATATACTTTGCTGAATTATTCTGTAAGATCAAGCTCGACACTTATGTCAAACAAGTAACATCCAACCAAAAGAGCAATCTATCCAGCTCCAGAGCCCTGACTTTAAAGAATTGCTAGTCACCTACTCACTCACCTCTGAGGTTGAGTGCGATGCGAACACGGTGGGAGCAGGAGCTGATCCAGGCGTTGTATAGGATGGGCTTCTCGGTCGCCATGGCCGTCATCTCCTCTCCTCCTCCTCAATCAGCAACTACGACTCTACCAGTCTACCAGATGGTAATGAGATTGTACAGGTGTAGCCAAGATAACGATACACTCTAGACTCTTGAGTAGCAGCGTAGCAGGTGAGCCCCCAAGCCTCCGATCTGCTCCTAATCCCTTGAATAGAATGCACAGAGCTAGAGTGGCACTGCTAGAGCAGAGTTGAATTCAACAGAGAAGAAAGACAATTCTTTGCCAAGTCTGGGTCTGCTCCTAATCCCTTGAATAGAATGCACAAAGTCTGATTGCAGAGGATAGCAGAGGAAGAGACAGATAGTAGATAGTAGAGAAGAACCGAGGAGGCAAACTTTGTTTGAGGATGACATGGCCTCGGTTTTATTTTAATAATAAAATGTGTCGCCATCAGTTTTTGCATGTCAATCATGTCCATGATTTGTCTAGAAGTGATCCCTTTGAATGCGTTGAAGCAGAGATTGTTGCATGCCTATCCTTTGAGTAGTTACTGGCCGACTCTGTACTCATGTTTGCTGATAAGTTTGCTGAGTTCTTTTTCCATTGTTGAAATAGGGGGCTGCTAAATGAACTGTTCGTATTGTAAGATTTGTGTAATTGTGACAGAGCCACAGTTTGACTTACTATAATCTATAATCCACTAAATCTTCATGCAGAAGTTATTGGCAACATTTGAGTTTGCTGGTTGCAGGTAAAGAATGTTGTTATAGTTTTGGATAATAAAGTAGAGCTAGTGTCAGAATACGGCTTTGTTTCAAGTGTTCTTTTATTTGGCATTCTTTAATTGTGCTCAGTAGTGCAACAGGCTACTCAATTGCTTTTATTTAGCTTATGGCATAAACGAGAGCCCAAAATTTCATTTGGCTGTTTGTTGAGCTTGTCGATGTCCATGAGTCATATGGCGCAAGAAACAAGCTAGCTGAAAAGAAGAATGATATGCAATGACCAAAAAACAATTCAATTACATAGTGCAACAATCACCCCTTTAAATCCCTTGTCGGGGTAATTCCGAACAATCTGAAGGCTCTCATCAGAGCCTAACCTGCCATCAAGTAGACCCTGCCATGGGAATAGCATAAACATTAGATCATTACATCAATACTGATAAAAGAAACAAAATATTCCAGCAACACTTGCTGGTTTTGAATGAACCCACAATTACAGCATAAAATTGAAGAGGCTGAATGCTCGAACAGACTATATTTACAATCTGCAGATAAGTAAGAAACATCCATCATTCACATGGCATTGGCAATTTACAATGTTATATGTGTACACTGAAATGATCCTGAGACCATGTTGGCCCTTTCTTTTTATATTTTTCTCTTAATTTCAAGGTGGTTCTTAGATGCATAACACAGGATCTCAATAAAAGTTGAAGAATACAACATTGAAATCTTATTCAATACTTGCATATCCTGTAGTCTCATAATTTTGAAAAACTTAGAAAACTTTACATTCATACCATAAAACATTTCAAGGATTTGGGTACGTGAAGTTTTTTTTTTCAAAAGGCAAGGGTACCTGAAGATTAATAGCTTTCTTTTTGAGATCTTGGGGCAGAAGAGGGTGTTGAGGATATTTGTCTTCAAGATACTAAACAGAAAGCAAGAAGCTTGTCAACAATACTAAAGTGGGAATTTAAAGAATAAGAAATTATAGAAGAACACAGCTCACCAAAATGATTGCCAGGGAGCCGGGACATACTTGATTGGATTGATCTTTTCATAATCTACAACAGGATCAATTATGGTAACTATTATAGTTAATGTTAACAACTTACTAGTTAACATTTCTTTCCCTACATTAAGTTGATGTATGTAATACAAGATTATTTTTACTGCTAACCTAGATCGGTCCGTGTCACGGCCCTGTAGTCATAATCCGCACCTTCATCACAGAGAAACTGGAACAGTTAGTGAAACATTCTCAATTTTTCACAAAGAGAAAATACACAAAATGAAGGATATAATGATAGCCTAGGAGGTCCAAGCATCAACTTATCCAATATCAGTTGATTACAAAGCCATACATCGATTAAAAGAATACAACAGAGGGGTTTACATAATTTTATTACATCGCCACATGGCGGAATCATCAGAGTATCTAGCATCCAGAATAGCTGCGGAAGTAGAGGGATATTACGGAAGCATCGTATTTCACTATCTTGAGCGTAGGCACGAGACCATCTAATCCTTTTGTTCTTCAGGGGCGTCGGCAAGCCATCTTCCATATCTGGATCTAAATTTTTAGTACGTTTTGTACTGGCCACATTTCCTACCCTATGTTTGCCTTTGCTATGTAGTATTTGGTGGGATACAAAGGGTATAATCAAAGAGGCCTAATATATGGCTGTGGTTTCCAATGCAAGTAGCGACCAATATTATATAATATAGTTCATAAAGTTTTAACCCATTTCATCCACATATCTATCCCATCCCAACACCATCACACACATCTCACACTCTCGCACTCAGTCGACAGGTCCAACTCTCTCTCGGAGCCTGTCTCAGCGGCTCACAGCCGGAAGGGTAACACCAGGGGGAGAATAGAAGGACTCATCTCACTACTCCCGCACTCAGTCGACAGGTCCAACTCCCTCTCGGAGCCTGTCTCAGCGGCTCACAGCTGGAAGGAAAACACCAGGGGGAGAATAGATGGACTCATCTCACTACTCTCGAGAAGCGTAGGTCGAGGGAAAGGCCATACCGAGGCTGCGGACTATATATAGATTCGAAACTCTGCAGAGCGTGTACTCCCGTAACCACAAGATCACCATCATCGGCGGTGCGCTCCGCCTAGGCTGATTCCGGCTATTTTCTAACCGGTGCGATGCCACCCTATCACTCAGTACTGGGACACCCCGATATATCACCGGAACACCGATAGGTACACCGGCACACTAAGACTGTGAAGCGTAGTTACCTGGGCCACCAAGGTAACTTTGCGGCTTTAAGGAGGATGTGGGACCCATTGCCCGTACCTCCCGACACTATCTGCTAACAACCTAGTAGTAGTGGCACCACCCTAGTTAGTCAGATATCCGTCCCTCGCCCATACAGGGGCGAGCGGTGAGCACGTAGGTCCTAAGGTTCCGGTTCTTAAGAGATATCAGGTCCTAGGGGGATCAGACAAGATTATCTTCTCATAGGGACTACAACAATCTGTGCTACAACAGCACCTCCTACCCGGGGCTTCGCTCCATGAAGGCTCTCACCCCCGGGATCACCATATAATTCAGCACGTATCCGCCACAGATACCTCACGTAGGGATGCCCAGAACACACCACCCCGGCAAGACTCGCCCTCATGGCTCGTCATAGAATCCTGGACAATCGACTCAACCCTCACCACACACCCAAGACACACGCAGCACTCTCCTCGAGTAAAGTGGCACCGCGTGCCTTAGCCATATACTATACCATACTCTCCACCACGCATCACATCGCAGATATAAGCGTAGTAGAAGTAAAGCATCATAAGTAAATAAGCATGCATCTAGCCTATCAGCGGGTGTGCAGGGGTAAGGTTGTGACAAGGTAAAGGCTCATCAAGCAATTCTACCATGCAACCTATCATCAGGTGATATTCATAAGTAAAGCACTAGCAAACTAGATATTATGCCATGCGTAATAGGATTCTACGAGGTTGGGTGGGGTGTGGCACCTGAATAGCTATCACTCGAGTCCTCCCTCAAGTCCTTGGCGTGCTCCTAGTCCTCCTCCTCGGGTAACTCCTTCGCAAAATCTGAAATCGAGACATAATGGTCGCGGGAGCGACCCCTATAGATTAACACAAAGAACCAAATGAAATCCAATAACTCCAAATGCAATCATACATAAGCCTATGACGTAGAGCTTATTTTTATGAAAATTTGGATACTTGGTTCGTATTTTTCAGAGTTCGTATGAATTAGTTATGAATTTCCAAAGTTTAAATCATTTTCTAAAAAAGAAAAAGGACTGGATTAACTAGAGGCTGACACGTGGTGCAACTCGGGGCTGACACGTGGCGCGACGGTCAACAGCAAGGATGCAGGGGATGACGTCATCTGACGTCATGCTGACGTCAGCTCTGACACGTGGGTCCGGCGATTGGAAGGCAAGGGTGACGTCACGCTGACGTCATGATGACGTCAGCACTGACAGGTGGACCAGGTCAGTGGCTGACATGTGGGCCCCATGGTCAACGGTTAATGTTGACCGGTCAACTGTCAACGCGGACCGGGCCTGACTGGGCCTCGATGGGCTCGGGCAGGACCGGATCTGGGCCGGGCTGGGCCGGCCTGGCCCGGACACGTGTCAGCCTAGGGACTGGCCGTGTGGCAGGCTGGATCTCTCGTGGGCTGAGTCTACGGGTTGGCGGTCCACGGACTTGGTTCATGGTGAACCGAAGACAGCGGAGCTAGGTGGCGGTCTCTGGTAGGTCCAGCTAGTCCACGTGGATGCTGGCTCGGTCCACACGGGGCAGGGGAAAAATTCCCTTCTCCTTCACGCTCGCGCGCGGCGGCTTCGGCAGCGCGGTCACCGGCGGCGAGCGGTGTGGTGAACCTCGGCTGACTGGGCGGGCTTGGCAGCTGGCTGGGGCTCTGCAAGGAGGTGGCGAAGGCAGTGACGGTGGCGCGGCGAGCTCGCGATGGCTAGGCCGGCGGGTGTGCGCATTGCGATGGCGCGAGGCGCCACGACCACGGCGGCGGGCGGCTACAGCGCACGGGAGGCGGCTTTGGCGTGCACTACGGGTTCGCTAGGGCGAGGCATAGGTGGCGGCGAGGGCCAAGCGGTCGCGGTGCCTCTGCTCGCCGGCGCATGTGCAGCGGCGGCGCCGAGCAGCATGGCCACGACGGTGGGGCGCAACAACGGCTCAGGGGCGTCTTTGGCTCACGCATCGAACTCGGGAGGTCAAGGCAAACAGGAATCACGCTTCAATTTGGTCCGTGGGGATGCCTAGCGAGGGGGCAAAGCGCGGCGGACGGCGAACGGCGGTGACGACGGCGACGACGATTCCTCTGTCGAAGCTTGAGATTGACCTCCATCTTCACCTCCTCTTCTCGATTGGAGCAGCTAGGAGCTCCAAAACCCTATCTAGCGCTGCTACCAGGGCACATCGGGGGCGCACGCGGCTGCGAGGGCCACGGTGGCGCACCGGCGGCCGGGAACCGAGGTGACCAGGGCCGGCAAAGGTGCCAGGCCCCACTGTGGTCTACCCCACGTCCCAAGAAGTTGCCCGAACGACGTTCTAGACCAAGGCGGAGGTGAAGATGAAGTTAATGAAGCCTAAAGCGAACGAGAGAGCGGGAACGTGGAGGTTGCACTGGCTGGCGGCCATGGCAAGAACTGGGTGAGCTCACCTGCGTGCGGCCGTGCTAGCGGCTCGAGGCGCGGCTGCGGTCGTTGACGGAGGGGAAGAAGAGCGGTGCGGTGATGGCGTAGACGCACAGGAGCTCCGGGTCCTCCTCCTCCGATGGCTCGTGCGGCAACGACGGTGGCGCTCGCGGTGCTCAGCTCCGTCTCCGGCGGCGGCACTCCTTTTCGCCTCCCTTCTTCCTTCTGGCTTGGCAGTGAGCGAGCGAGGCGACCAGAAGGCTGCGCGGTGGGGGTAAACCCTAGTAGCGCCGGGGTCCCCCTTTTATAGCCGGCGCGGTGGCCATGGACCGCGGCGGACGGCGGGGATGCTGCGAGGCGCATCGAGCGGCCAGGCGACCTCCGAGTTAGGGTTAGGGCAACCTTGGGGACGCTTGGGCGGACGGACAGCATCCGGCGGATGCCAACGCGGGACAAACGGCGGGACGCACTGCTGCCATTTTTGGCGCGGCCGACGGGACGGGCGAGCTCCCAGAAAAGGGAGGACGAGGATGCTGACAGGGCGGGCCAGTGTGGCGGCGGCAGTGCGGGGGCGCGCGCGCTTGCTGGGCCGGCCTGGCCTTCGTGGGCCGCGGGGGCAGCAGGCCGAGGCAGGCCGCGGCGGTGTAGTGCGGTGGGGTCTGCTGGGCCAGTTCGGCCGTGGGCCGGCCGCGCTGGGCAGGCCGGCGGGCGCGGGGCAGCGGCAGGCGGCCTGGGCCGTTGCTGGGCTGCGGGGGCAGCGCGCGCAGGGCGAGGCCAGCAGGCCGAGCTGGGCCGTGGCGGCTGGCTGGGCTGTTTTGCTCTTTCTATTTTCTCCTTTTTTTCTTATTCCTTTTCTATTTATTTTCTATTTGTTTCCAAGCCATGCCATGATTTGTTAGTAAAAAGGTTAGTGCTAACGAGTTAGTGTCATGGCACAAGGGCTTGATGGGTCCCATAGAGCCTCATGGTGATGTGGGGTTCATGTCCATGGTTAGTATATGTAAGTTGGTATGCATATATGCGCATGTTGATATAAAGTGTTATTGATTATATTAGCAATACATAAAATCAATATGGGGCAAATCATACTCTTATAATGAAAATGCAAATATTCTATCTAACATTAGGTGCTACTTGTGTAACTAATGGGATGTTTTCTTACGTGACACTCACCAATCATTGATATATTTTAGAAAAAATTTTGATAGTTGTGATTTTTGGTGTTTGAATTTTTTAGGATGTTATGGTTAGTTCATAGAAAAAGTGAGTGAGGCCAACGGTGGATGAAGGATTCTTGCCTTGGAGTTAGCTGCTGACACATTGGACGTCCCACCTCTTTGTTAATAACTAAACAAAAGTTTCATTTGGTCGGTCCTAATGTCTTTCCCATCTCGGCTGATTCTCTGCGGATCTATTTTAGCCGATTCCCACAACTTTTTTGAGGGAAAAGATTCCCACAACTTCCTTCATAAAAATCTGGAACCTTCGTGCTTTCGCGTATTATTCCAAATTTGTAATGTAAACACTATGTTTTTGTTTACATCTTATATCTAGCTCTTCAATTCACTCCCCTATTGTAATAATGCAACCACATAAGTATCTATCTTGTAGACCCAATAATAAAACAAAAAATATAATCCATATACAACCATATTAGTTTAATTAATATGTGTCTAAATATGGTTAATAAAATGAATTCAATTCTAAGAATAAAAAAGGGAGAGAATTTTGCGTAGTTCCAGCTTAACCTAAAATACTGCTATTTCCTTGGCGATGTGGATTTCTCGGGGCGTCAGGCTCTCCTTTTCTTGAGCCTTGCGTCACCTGCCGAGGGAGCGTGCTGACTAGTTTCTCCCTATGGTCATTGGTCATACTTCTTACGGTGATAGTGTTGGTCATTCTTCTTACGGTGATAGTGAGTAGCCGGCAGGACGTGCCGTGCGGCGCCCTCTATCGGTGATAGTGAGTAGCCGGCAAGATCTTCGCGTGTGCCCGATCCTGTCCTTGGACGAATCGGGATTTCGTGGCCGGGGGCGGATCTTCGCGTGTGCCCGATCCTGTCCTTGGACGAATCGGGATTTCGTGGCCGTCGAGGAAGCTCGCCATTGGGCCCCTTCATGAGGTTTTGCCTCCCTGCTTCATCCCAGATGAGCTGACAACTATTGTGGCCCGTCCTTTATGCGTCGGTGGAAAAGTTTCCCCCGACAGATTCCTGCAACTTTGTTTAAGGGAAAAGATTCCCACAACTTCCTCTATGAAAATCTGGAACCTGCATGCTTTCTCGTATTATTCCAATTTTTTGATGTAAACACTATGTTTTTTATTTACAGCTTATAACAAGCTCTTCAATTCACTCCCCTATTGTAATAATGCAACCACTTAAGTATCTATCTCGTAGACCCAATAATAAAACAAAAATATAATCCATATACAACCATATTAGTTTAATTAAAATATGTTTAAATTATGGTTAATAAAATGAAATTCAATTCTAAGAATTAAAACAGGGGAGAAAATTTTGCGTCAGAGAGTTCCAACTTAACCTAAATACTGCTATTTCCTTATAATTACCAAAAGGTTCATATATGCCGTCATACAAAACGGAGTATGTAATTTTGTTAGCAACAACACAAATATAAATAAATTGTTGGAAGCAGGCGCAGCTCTTATCGTTTAAAGCTGATGCAGCTCGTTACGCAAGTTGTGCTGCGTTCGAAAATCAAAATTGGCTCTAAAGTCAAAAGCCCATGGGCCGGGAACGGGATGCTGCACGCACGGTCGCACCCAAACCCTACACGGAGGCTTCAGCCAGCCGCCGGTTCTCCCGTTCCCCCCCAGTCAACTCACCGGCCAGCCGGCCGGCGGCCATGGAGACTCCGGCGGCGGCTCGCCGTGCCAAGAGAAGGAAGCTGGAGGCACCCGAGACCCCGGAACAGGAGGGCGAAACAAACATCTCGCCGCTACCGGTACCAGCTACGAGCGTGCCTGATTCCAGCAGTCCTTCTGGTCCTGGAATCGGGGATGACGAGCCCGCCATCCAAGATCCGCCGCCTGGAGCTGGAGCCGTCGGCGGCGAGGAAGAAGATGGGGTCGACAGAATCAGCCACCTCCCGGACGCCATTATTGGTGAGGTCATCTCTCTCCTCCCCACCAAGGATGCAGCTCGCACCCGAATACTCGCCACCCGGTGGCGCCATCTCTGGCGCTCCGCCCCTCTCAACCTCGACGTCGACGGCGGTGACCTCCTTGTCACCGTCGATGTCGTCTCCCGCATCCTCTCCGCCCACCAGGGCCCCGGTCGCCGCTTCCGCTTCCCCGCACGACACCTACAGGACCACCCCGCCACTATGGATGCTTGGCTCCAATGCCCCGCCCTCGACAACCTCCAGGAGATTGACTTCTTCACAACGGATGGGTGGAGACTGCTGCCTCCGCCGCCGGCATCTGCCTTCCGGTTCTCGTCGTCCCTCTGCGTCGCCACTTTCAGCCAATGCCACCTCTCTGACGACATCACCCAGGAGCTTCAGTTCCCCCGTCTCAAGAAGCTTGCACTTGAACGGGTCGTCATTTCGGAGGATTCCCTGCATAGCATCGTTGCTGCTTCTCCCGTCCTTGAGGGCTTGCTGCTTCGCAGAATCTTAGGCTGCCGCTGCGTAAGGATCAACTCAGCTAGCCTTACAAGCATTGGGGTGAGTGCTGTGTATGACCGAACAATGACCCGCTTCGAAGAATTCATTGTGGATGATGCCCCATCCCTTAAAAGGATTGTATATCTTGGATCGCCACGACTGGGCACGGGACTACGAGTATCAGTTATTTCAGCACCTAATCTGGAGACCTTTTGTTGCCTGAGTTCTGCTGATAGAGGCTCTTCCAGGCTCGCTTTGGGCTCAATGATTATAGAGGTACCTCACTCTTGCCTACAGGTTCTGAATTGTTTTTTCCTATGTGCAGAAAAAACTTGAAAAATATTGAATAAATGTGCTGATGCATATTTCTTGCGGCCATGCTGCCTAAAGGAATTCTCGATCATTAACTCCACAATGGCAGCATGTACTATCAAGATTTTAGCAGTCTGTATTTCTACTCTTAGCCTGGATGTGATTATTGACTTATTGAGATGCTTCCCATGCTTAGAGAAATTGTACATCCAGGTAAACATACTAAACTAGTAAATTCATTGTGTTCATATATTCTTTGGATCTGGTTTACTATTGTGTCAATTCTTCTTGAATTGGTTGTGTTTGTATAATGTTTTTCTTTTTCTTTTCAGTCATACCATGATAGAGACAAGAATTTATGGCGTCGTAAACATCGTAATCTTATCAAAGACCTTGACATCCGACTCAAGACAGTTGTGTTGAATAAGTATTATCGAGGCATAAAGTCACAAGTTGACTTTGCAACATTCTTTGTACTGAACGCAAAGATGCTCGAGTCAATGACATTTCAATGTGGGTACGGTGTGACTGCTGGATTTCTTGCAGAGCAGCATCAGCTGCTCCAGCTGGACAAAAGGGCTTCCAAGACGTGCTCGGTTTTGTTTTGCTACTAAAGGCTGTTGCCATGAGTTTTTGCATATCAATCATGCCCATGATTTGTCTATAAGCAATCCCTTTGAATGTGTTGAAGCAGGGGTTGGTGCATGCCTATCCTTTGAGTAGTTACCGGTTGACTTCTGTACTCCTGTTTGCTGTTAAATTTCCTGTTATTTTTTCCAGTGCTGAAATAGGGGATTACTAAATGAACTGTGTATTGTAAGATTTATGTAATTGTGGCAGTCTGTCAGTTTGACTTATTAATCTGTAACTGTAATCCACTAAATTTTCATGCTGAAGTTATTGGCAATGTTTGAGTTTGCTGGTTGCAGGTAATCTTGTTATAGTCTTGGTTAATAAAGTAGAGCTAGTGTCGAAATATCACTTTGTTTAAAACATTCTTTTATTTGACCTTAGTAATTGTGCTCAGTAGTGCAACAGGCTACTCAATAACTAAATTGGTTTTAATTTAGCTTATGGCATAAACTGCACAAAATTTTATTTGGCTGGCTGTTCTCATCGATGTCGATGAATCACGGCTCAACATATTGGACTGAGGTGCATTTTAACGCGACGGCGCAAGAAAACTAGCTCGAAGCCAGGAGCTGGTGGCGGCTTTGCGCAAGCGCTAAAATGGGCCAGACTGAAGAGGCGAATCCAAAAAACATATCTGGAGCTTCAAATATTTCGAGCGATAAAGGATTTAGAATTTTCTGGTACAGCACGATTCCAAAATATCTCTAGTTCCTTTTGTAACATAACACGCCTCCACACTAGGTAGTCGAAGTAAACAACTTCATTTACTTCAAATGTCCTTGTTCATTTGAATCTCTGCATGCATTTATCTGAACATGGTTGCAGATTTCATTTCAGTACGGGGACGCAGGTGCATCTGGCTGTTTTTCAGGAGCCCCTACTTGAAATGCTGGGATCTCCATGTAGGCTTTGTAGAACCTCTCCAAAAGAGGGTAGTTTGACTGCAGCAAAGCAACCGCTTCTTATGCATTAGTTTTCTGATTTCTGAGCATCGATCAGTTGAAATGATTTACATCTGGATAGTAGAGGTGATGTCAGATTTTCAGGTTTCATATCGTACCATATCAATTTTGAAGCGTGTCATGCCTGCATGGATCTGGGGTGCAAGAAACACATCTGCCTGTCCAAGAGCACAAAACACACAGCAACAAAATATTCAGTAACATCCAATGCGACACAGTGCACTCTAGAGCAAATGGGCAGAACCAGTGCAACAGGAACCCTTTTTGCCACAAGGAAGATGACTACAGGACTAGTTTAAAGCACTAACCAGTTGGATTTCGTCTCCAGTAGCATATTTACTGTCACAACCTTCCAGAAGTTTTTCAATTGCTGAGCAAATCCAGGGGAAAAGCCATGTGGGTACACACAAAATATATGCAACAAAAAAATAAGGACACGAGTGTGTGGCTAAGTTTATTAGGTGCTAAAAGGAAATGCCATTTGTTATGGTGCACCATATTTCTACCTAATTTTCAGAGGTGTACTCAAGGAAGAACGATATGAAATAACCAATAAACAATTCAACTACAGAGTGCAACAAATCACACCTTTAAATCCCCTGTCGGTGTAATTCTGAACAATCTGAAGGCTCTCATCAGAGCCTAACCTGCCATCAAGCAGACCCTGCCATGGGAATAGCATAAACCATAGATCATTACATTGATACTGACAAAGGAAACACAATATTTGACATTAGCAGTCATTGGTTGTAGTGAACTCACAACTACTGCATAACATTGAAGAGGTTGAATGCTCGAACACACTATATTTGTAATCTGCACAGAAGTAAGAAACATCCGTCATCCACATGGCTCTGGTGATTTATAAGATATGCACACTGAGATGATCCTGGGACCCTGTTGGTCCTTTGTTCCTTCTTTTTGTTAGTTAGAAGTGACTATTACTTGCAAAATACAGTATCTCTCAAAAAAATTTGCAAAATACAGCATGGATATCTTATTAAATACTTGAATACCCTGTAGTTTTGTAATTTCAAAAACCTTACTTTCATCTAATAAAACCGCTTGAGTATTGGGATACCTGCAGATTTATAGCTTTCTTTTTGATATCGTGAGGTAGAAGAGGGTGTTGAGGATATTTGTCTTCAAGATACTGAACAGAAAGCAAGAAAATTGTCAATAATAATAAAGTGGCAATTTAAAGATCAAGAACTTACAGAAGAAAGCCCACCAATATGATTGCCAGGGAGTCAGAAACAACAAAATCCCCATCAACCAATGCTGGGACATACTTGATTGGATTGATTTTTTCGTAATCTACAATAGGGTCACGATTACTAGTTAACATTTCTTTCCCTCCATGTATCATAACTTTCAGCCATTAATTTGATGTATGTAATACAGGAATATTTGTACTGCTAACCTAGATCAGTCCATGTCACAGCCCTGTACTCATAATCCACACCTTCATCACAGAGAAATTGGAACAATCAGTCCACATAAAAAGTACTAATGATTAGGTGATAAGAAATAGAACAAGAAGCTTTAATCTTGCGAGTCAAACTTGAGTAGTCTACCGTCAGAGCAATTACAGAACTTTATTACTAAAGTTGGATGTACGCATACTTCTTTTCTGTCCACCGATGAATTAGAACATTACCATATATAATGCATTTCTCACAAGCTACATACATAGTCAAGAGACAGGTGAAGATTTGCACAAATCAAATCAACTTGCTTTATCTCATGTAAGTAGCCTCCAACTTCCCCCAAAATTTGTCCAACTGATTAATAGATCAAGAAAGGGTCACATTGTCCCCAACTCTGGGGAACGAGACTCCCCCTGTTTTGGGCAAGATTCGCCGTCATCTGTGGAGCAGGAAACCAGAGCTAGCGGTTTGATCTGGTTACCTTTGAGGTTGAGGGCGATCCGGACTCGGTAGGAGCAGGAGCTGATCTACGCGCTGTACAGGATGGGCTTCGAAGCCGCCATGGCCGCAACGCCTCCTGCTGAGACGGAGACACAGCAGCAGTGGCAGCTGATTATTGCTGAGCGAGTGAGGCCAACACTGGACGAAGGATTCTTGCCTTCGAGTTAGGTGCTGTTGGTGTTGGAAGCGCAGGCGGGGAATACGGGGTCAACGAAACTATCGGCGGCGGGGAATATAAGGGAGAAGCACAAGAACGGGCTGCAGAGGCAGAACTACCCATCGCCATCGAAGGAGGCTGGCCGGCCGGCAATGTGATACGATACGCATAACAACGATGTTTTCTCTCTCTCTGTTTTTTTCTTCTCTTTCATATTAACAAATATTCGCCCTGTTCGTTTGGTCGTTTCTGGCTGGCTGGTTCTGGCTGCTGCTGATTTTCTGTGAGAAAAAAATACTGTTGAATAGCTGACTGGTTTGGCTGATAAGTTCAAACGAACAGGCTGATTCTTTATTAGCCACACTAATTAGACGGTCTCCAACAGCTCATGCATCACAGCACTCAAACGCAAAATGCCTACACCAAATTGCTTTATCAATAGAAAAAACAGTCCAACAGATGACGCTAATGAGAGACCTATTTTGGGTGAGCCGTGCTCCACAACCCAAATAAAGGTCACGCCCCATGCTGTGCCTAGCGTTGGTCACCCTGCTCAAATCTGCTATTGATACGCTTTTTGGCCATGTTTGATTATTCTAGTCTTATCTTGTTTTGCTATATTTTCTCTCATAGAATATTATTAAATCAATCAAAATCAGCCGGCTTACATTTGATGACGGAAAAGAGAATTTTTGGATCTATGACCCATTGCTATAGCATGATCCAAATCGACAAATGGATCTCCTATTTAGGTTGGTGCTGTTGGAGATAGTTAAGACTGCTATGAAGTCTCAGTGAAACAGTTTGAAGCCGCATGTTGAGTTGCAATCATCATAAAATCATCATACATCACAGTAAAAAGGATGTATTATCATGAAATATTGGCTGAATATGAATATATGTGAAATTATTTTTTAGATGCAGGAAATAAGTACACATATACACTAATCGATTCAAAAAACTAGCAAGGAAATGCTTTTTTACTATGAAAAAACAAAGAGGTGGAATTATTTCACTTGAGATAAAAAATAAAAATAAAATTTTCATTTTTTAATAAGTTGTCTTAAATAATCAAAGTCAGTAGAACTTTCCATTTTTTTGTAGTCCCCACTTTAAATATGAAATGTTGTTTTGTTCCTTTTTAAATCAAATCCAATCAAAATTACCGAAATCCTGACTTTTAAATATGAGATAAAATATTGTCCTGTTTGTCCTCCCATAAGTATTCCCCACTATTTAACTCTACCCTTTTAAGTTGCCCCGCTATTTAGCGCGAACTACTGAATCCATTATCACTAATACTTCCTAGAAATTTGCAAAAGAAACGAGGGTTTCATCAAAAATTGCATCAAACAAGGGAAAAACTTCTCCTCTCATATAGTTTCATGTATGATTTAGGATAAATTCAACTAACCCTGCAACTTCCTAGGTTGTACATATGGTCCTACAAGTCACATCAATCATCAATATTTAATCAATAATTAGTGGTGACTAAAAATAACAAGTTGTGCAGGGGATTACTAAAAATAGTCCAACAGTCTAGTCCTATATAACTTCATCCACACCTCAAATGTGGATGAACTTGTTTAGAGGTTGTTGGTTCCTATATCACTTCAATGTTTTTCACCAAAAGAGTTATTTTCTAGTTACTTGTAGAATTCATGTAAGATATAATAATTGTATTTGGCAAGGTATGAACAGCTTAACTCAAGAAAAAATAGGGCTACAACTTAATGCACCATACCAAGCCGAATAGCCGTAGTTTTTCTCCTATCGATGTACTCTTCAATTTCAGCGATGTGTGCAATACCATTCACCTGCATATATTCAAATATGTTTGATAAGTCGTGATACCCTAAAGTTTTATATGAGCTAACAGAGGATGAATCTCATTTCCCTAATCCTTAGCGATGTGTCGCGTCTGTAAAAACAAGTATGAGATAGATGCCCTCTTTACCCTCATCTTCAAAATCTTTTTCTCAAGAAAAAAAATTGTATTCCTAAAATTTAAAAACAAAATTACCAGAAGCGATGTCGGCGCAAAGAACAAAAAAAGCATACGAACTTAATAAGTAAGGCTCCTAGGGACACTGTGGAGTTGCGGAAGGTGGTGGAGCTCCGTTGCGGAAGGTGGTGGAGCTCCATTGCCGGGGCCCTCGTCGCGCCTGGTCCGGATCGCGTGTGGGATGACGTCTACTAGCTACCGAAGAAGTCTCGGACGGCGGAGCCATGTGCCATCTTGTAGGCTCTCATGATACAATTTTTTACCAAGCCCTTGTTTTATTTTTAAATTTTATGGAAAGTGTAAGTTATAATAATAGAGGGAATCTATATAAATAGTTTGGGACATGGCCCATATGAGAGGGCAAACAAGGTCATCTCAGTAAATCACACAAGATATTGTTCAGGATGAGTTTTGGCTTGATTGGAGCTCAAGATCGAATCGAGCCTAGGACAAGCCAAGCTCAAGCTGTTGGGGAGTCATGAGCCTCAAGCTTTTTATTGAAGGCCTTACAATAATATTAATAACTAGACAAAAGTTCCATGGTTATGTTTAGCATGTAATAACATACTTATTTATATATATTTATATTTATATTTAACCATACAAAAACAGCCTGCTCCTCCATCAGAAACACCAGCCACGTCACTCAAATATCTCCTAGCTGTTCAATCCCACGTTGGACATCCTAGATCTCTTGTATTGGATTTTACCCAAAATGTCTTCTCCAGATTCTGTTTATCTTTGTGCACTTCTCGCTACCTTCTCTAGCTTCTGCTCCCAATTTGATCATCCAAATATAATAGCCAGCTTCTAGTTCTCCTGCTGGACTCTTCTCCTTCCCGACACTTCTCAAACCGTCACTCCTCCATTCTTCGGCTCCCTCCCAAGGCGATGCTACAGACCACCATGGAGGAGGCCGCTTGGCGTGGCAGAGCTCTGGTACGGAATAAGCGGCACCCTCACCCTGGTGTATGTGGGCTATATCGAAGCGGCATCGCTATAGAGAATGACGCTCTACGAGGAATCCCTTCACACCATCCTAGAAGAGCATCCAGAGTCAAATGTGGACGGTTCCACCAAAACTGCAGCTAGCAACTCCTTTATCCCTAGGCGTCTTCCTGGTGCTTTCATATAGTTCATTGCAGGATTTAGGACAAATTCAACTAACCCTACAACTTCCTAGGTTGTACTGTATGGTCCTACAAGTCACATCAATAATCAATATTTAGTAAATATTTTGTTTTTTACCTGATTCATGAATAGGATTATGATTTTTGTCTGCATGATCCAGCAAAATATTTTGTGATGTGAATATCTTAGTGAAGCAGTTGGTGATGGTTTTGGCTAATTGTTGTGGTGTGGTCGAGGTAGTGTCGTTCGTCCGGATTCTGAAGATGAGTAATGTGATTTCTTCTTGCTTGCTTGAGAATGGTTCGATGAAGAAAATGTATTTTTGCCACCTTTGATGGTCTAGTTTTTTATCTCAAGTTATTTTTTTCTGCCTAGCTAGAAAAATATGATGCTGATGCTTGGGGTCTCTTTTTTTGAGGATCTAGTTTTAGAGATGAGGCCGCATATCCTGACAACGTCTGCCTTTTGTCATGTTACCAACAAGTTCATCTGTCATCAGGGCAATAGGATCAAGCAGCTCTGCTCAATAGCAACTAGCGATAAGACATAGTAGTAGTTGGTTTAGTTGCATGTTGGGATTGGAATCGGAATAGGAAACAGATCTAGATTCCATCTGATGTCGTCTCGCCAAACCTCCTTTATTATCTCAGTCGTGCTTTGTGACCGCCTATATCAGCTGACTACATGCGTCTAAACTAAATCGATCTCTGCCACTGCAATGTCGAGGTCGAAGAATGTGCCCCGCCGCTCGTCGGCGCGCCCAAAAGCCGGTGGCGGCGAGGACCTCCCGACACACAGGTTCTCCATCGATGACATGTTCCCGCCACACTACTTCCGTTCCCTTGACCGCCTTTTCTGCCGACCCAGGGCTACTGTCGATGAAACCTCCTCGGCAGTCTATCACGGGGCACCCTGAGGTAGTAGATGATCGGTGAGGACGCGCTAAGACCTACGAACCAGATATGAAACGCAAGACGAATAGCCAGGGTTTATTCAGGTTCGGGCCACGAGGTGCGTAATACTCTATGTCCTGCATCTCTGCTGCAGTATTGATGAGTACCGGAGTACAATGAGGAAAAAAGACAAGATACCCCAGATCGCGGAGATCTAGGTTAGAGATCATGAAGATCTCCTCTGTTGGAGTGTGATCCGTGGTAGGATGATCTGGTCTGTCTAGGGACCTCTGCCTCTCCTTATATATTTCGAATGGACAGAGTTACAATCAAAGTAGTCTAGTTGGTACTATTGCCATACCGTGTGGTGTACGTCATGTGCCACACGTCTTCATCTTGGGTTGGGCCGTCTTCGATGATGTGGCCCAAGTATAGCCGTGAGGGTATATGGGGTCATATCCCCATAGCTAGTCCTCGAGCACCATGTATCTTGATGGAGTCGCCGTCTTGTCCTGTGCCGAGCAGTGTAGATGCAGACCACGTTGCGCCAACCAGTGAATTTGCTGACCACGTAGTGCCGACCAGTGAAACTTCATCCCGAGCAGTTCGTAAGTTTGCTCCCGACCATGGCTCCTGTCAAGGAAGGTGGTCTGTCGAAAGATGCGTAGTGCTCCAAGAAAAAGAAAAAAGCTTTTCACGCCCCTAGGACATGGGCCCATGTTAACACATGACACGAAGTATCACTGGGATGCTAACATGAACCATCCATAGATGTAGTGGTACCGAACCAAGAACAGAAGATAGGCCCAAAGTCACCGCTAGGTGATATAGGCCCATGTAGTCCCCAAGCTCGATAAAAGATAGAAGATGTTGTATTAAGCTTTTAAGAAAAAGCTCAACATGACACTAACTGGTCTGCAGTTAATGCCAAATAAAAAGTCGATGCGTAGTCCCCAGGTAAGTCCTGGATGGAGCATAGGCTCAATCGGGTCAGGGGACACTGAGAAACGCTGGTCCGTAGACACCTCTGGGTGGCAAGTCGATTGCGCCGTCCCCAGGTAAGTCCTGGACGAAGCATAGGTTCGATCGGGTCGAGAGACACTGAGAAACGCTGGTCCTTAGACACCTCTGGGTGGCAAGTCAATTGCGCAGTCCACAGGTAAGTCCTGGATGGAGCACAGGCTCGATCAGGTCGAGGGACACCAAGAACCGCTAGTCCGTAGACACCTCTATGTGGCAAGTCGATGCGCAGTCTCCAGATAAGTCCTAGACAGAGCATAGGCTCGATCAGGTCGAGGGACATCGAGAAACGCTGGTCCGTAGACACCTCTGGGTGGCAAGTTGATTGCGCAGTCCCCAGGTAAGTCCTGGACGAAGCACATGCTCGATCGGGTCGAGGGACACCGAGAACCGCTGGTCTATAGACACCTCTATGTGGCAAGTTGATGCGCAGTCCCCAGGTAAGACATGGACGGAGCATGGGCTCGATCGGGTCGAGGGACACCGAGAATCGCTGGTCCGTAGACATCTCTGGGTGGCAAGTCGATTGCGCAGTCCCCAGGTAAGTCCTGGATGGTGCACAGGCTCGATCGGGTCGAGGGACACCGAGAACCGCTGGTCCGTAGACACCTCTGGGTGGCAGTTCGAATGCGCAGTCCCTAGACCACCGCAGGCAATTCCTTCAATCACTGACCAGGTTTAAGGTCTTTATCATCTTGGTAAACCCTTTTGCACAGCGCATCAATTATCATGTCGTTGGCTCGCTCCACCTGTCCATTGGCCCGAGGATGAGCGATGGACACGTATTTGACTTTGATACTGAGCTCGTCACAGAAGTCAAAAAACGCGTCGCTGGTGAACTGGGAGCGAGCTAATTCTGTTAGGGGACGTAGGGATACGCTAGTGAACAGCATAAGACTGTTAGTACCACCAGGTATCTAGTACCGTTAGAGAGCAACTATCGAATCTGTTAGTGCCATATAGCACGGAGCTGTAACACATCGTAAGAGGATCGAAACAGCGCCTTGTCCAGCCGTTCTCGGCGGGTAAGAAACAAACTTTAATTTGACTTATGTAGGACACATGTATGATAGATTGGTACACGGATACAAAGCTAACGATAAAAAAACTTTATTAATTTCTTAAATAAACTTAGCTTGTCTTTGGAGACGTGGCGTCGTCATGGCTGAGCAGATGGACATGACTCGGACGGCTCGGTTGTGGTCCGACGATGGCTCAGACAGCTGGATCAGCTTGCCCTTGTGTGCGAGTCGTAGGAGCCGGAATGCAGCCGACAAGATCCGTGACGATGCGGGGCGACTGAGCGTGCAGTTAAATTCTTTGTTCTCGGCTGTTGGAAAATACTCCATGAACGTATATGCATACGTGCATGTCAACTATAATTAGCCTTTGTAAGTCGTCCAAAATCCTTTCCTGGGTTGCGATGGCCCAAATGGTTAACGTCATGAGTCCTGAGTCGGACGGGGCCGCCTTGGAGTGTCCGGCATGCACAAACACACGTACGAGCCTTGGATGACTTGGAGTCGTGATGGACATGGAGACCGAGAAGTCAGGACTGACTACGCCATGATCGATGTCATCGATCCGACCGAAAAGTCAGGACCGACTACGCCACGACCGATCTGATCGATAGGGCTGCTGTAGACGCGCACCAGGTGCTTGCCTCCGATCAATAGCCGATGGCAATTGGCGATGGATCGGGTGCTCGGGTGGTGGTCGATCCGTGGCCAGATGTAAATCTGGGCAGCTCGAGTGGTCAGACCGCAGTCAGATTTGGATCTGGACGGTTTAAGTGGTCGATGCGGCTCGTATGTCCGTGCCGACGATGATGAAAGGTGATGAAGCCATTCTTAACAGGTCAATCCTGGACCGATTCCACCAAAGAAGCTGCCGACGAGTCGCGATGACCCCGGGAGAGATCCCGAGATCAAACTTGTCGGCGAAGCGGTCGATGATGTTGGTGCAGAAGGCTGCACCGCCTCCACAGTGCCGGTGGTCCAAGTGAACGCGCCGACGGTGCAGGTCAGACCCGCCTCGAAGTCCATGGAAGCAGGGAGGAAAACCATCTGGCTCGCTTCAAGATCAGATCGCGCACCCCCTACCTGGCGCGCCCTTGTCGATGAAACCTCCTCGGCAGTCTACCACGGGGCACCCTGAGGTAGTAGATGATCGGTGAGGGCACGCTAAGACCTATGAACCAAATGTGAAACGCAAGATGAACAACCAAGGTTTATCTAGGTTCGGGCCGCGAGGTGCGTAATACCCTACTTCCTGTGTCTCTGCTACTGTATTGATGTGTACAGGAGTACAATAAGGGAAAAAGACAAGATATCCCAGATCGCGGAGATCTAGGTTACAAGAGAGATCATAGAGATCTGCTCTGTTGGGTTGTGATCCATGGTAGGATAATCTGGTCTGTCTTGGGACCTCTGCCCCTCCTTATATATTCTGAAGGGACAGAGTTACAATCAAAGTAGCCTAGTTGGTACTATTGGCATAGCGTGCGGTATACGTCATGTGCCGCACGTCTTCATCTTATGCTGGGCCGTCTTCAATGGTATGGCCCAAGTATAGCCGCGAGGGTATATGGGGGTCATATCCCTACAGCTACTTCCGTGCATTTTCCATCTACCAGCTACGCCTCAACTAGGACGGTGTGCACCATGCCCACAGGAGCCATATTTTGTAAGTTCTTATGTTTCATTTCGTGCCCAAGAATCAGTTCCAGGTGATTTTGGAGAATAGGTTTCTTGGTTTGAAAGAAGCTTTTTGGCGATTTTGTAACTAATTAATAAGTTGTGCTCCTGTTTGTTTTCTTGTTTTGTTCTTGGGGATTTCAAGAGCTAAGTTGTGATTCTCTTGTGTTCTATTCTTGTTCTTTGCCCCAAAATGGATTCTAGTGATTTAAGTTTTGTCGATTTTGAGAATGGGGGTGTTTGTGAGAAAAAAAGTGATAACTCTAAACTAGGATACTACATTTCTTATAGCGTGGACAGCAAATGTTCACGCGCTCTTTGTCTCTCTGCTATTGCTCCATTAACTTTAGGTAGCTTGATTTTCAAACAAATTTGAATATATAAAGATGAATGCTATTGTACCTAGATACATTACTGAGATGGGAGAGGGCATTGATAAGAGAAACAATAAGTTATTCCTCTTGGTATGTGCGTTAAGCTCCTTACCTTGCTATTCCTTTAGGTGGTGTAGTCTTTTTTCTTGAATTAAGCTATGTACACCTTGGCCAAGTACAATTATTTTTTTAATACACCAAATTCTACAAGTAACTAGAAAACTCTAGGAACAACATCTATTGAATAAGTGTGGTTGATTTTATATAGGACTTGAATTTTGAATTCTTTTTAGTCACATCACTTGTAGAACTCGTTATTTCCGGTCATCACTTAATGTGTTTGGATGTAAGGAGTAATGTTTAAGAGGTGTCACATTGGATGTCACAGGGGTGTCGCATTCTGGCGTTGGTTCCACCTCCTAAACATTTTATCGCTATCCCATCGGATGTTTGGACACACGGATGGAGTATTAAATACAACTAAACACGCATATTGATACTATTGTGTTAGACGAATTTTTAAATCTAATTAATCCATGGTTTGATAATGTGATGCTACAGTACACATATGCCAATAATAGACTAATTAGGCTTAATAAATTTATCTTACAGTTAATTGGCAGAATCTATAATTTTTTTGTTAACCGAACGCTTCATGTCATACCCTATGTGATATTCGATGTGACACCTTCTATATTTTAGTCGTAGCAGCTGTAGGGTGAGTTGAGTTTTTGGTCATAGATGACGACATAGGTGCCAGTAGTGGAGACAGTGGCTTTGCCGAGTGTAATTACACACTCGGTAAAGAGCCCTTTGTACTTAGAAAAGGCTTTGCCGAGTGTAGCACTTGGCAAAGTCCACTCAGTAAAATTTGACTCGGCAAAGAAACTTTGCCAGGTGCCTTTTATCAGGGCGCTCGGCAAAGCCTTTGGCGAGTGCGAGGAAGACACTTGGCAAACATTTTTTGTAAAACAAAACAAAAATCCAGCCGCGCCCATCCAAAGGGCCCAGCCGAGCCTAGCCGCCGATGAGGTCCACCGCGCCACCCACAACCGCCGCCGTCGAGCCGCCCAAATCCACGCCGCTCGGACCCGCGCCGCCCGGACCTGCGCCGCCCGAACCCGCCGTCGGGATTGGGAAGGCACTCACTAGCCACGAGAGGAGGAGGGACTCGTCGGGCCGCCGCGAGGGAGCCCCGCCGCGCCGAGCGCTGCCCTCCCAGTGCCCTCTGCCCCGTCGCACCGGGAGATGGGGAGGAGGGGCGCCGGCGCTGGCAGCCATGCCCTCTGCCCCGTCGCACCGGGAGATGGTGAGGAGGAGCGCTGGTGCCATGAGGGAGGGGGCTCGTCGCCGTCGGCCACCTCGATCCGCCGCGCCAAGCTCCGCCGCAGGCCGCCGTGACGAGCGCCGCTGCGGGCCGCCGTGCTGACCGCCGCCGCCGAGAGATAGGGAGGAGGAAGGGCGCCGGTGCCGGCGTGTGGATAAGGGAGAGAGGGTGGAGAGCAAGAGAGACGGCCGGCTGGAGCGCGAGAGAGAGAGAGGGAGTGGGAGCGGCGGCTCGAATGCGGTGTGAGTGGGGGTTAGGGTTACGGTTACGGTTATTTATATATGAGATAGGGAGCAGGCTGTTGGGCCTATTGGGCCAGATACTTTGCCGAGTGGCCCAGTAAGGGCACTCGGCAAACCCATTTTTTTAATTTTTATTTTTTGTTTTAAATTTTAAAATTCAAAAGCATGAGAAGATTAACTCAGATGAAAAAACTTTTTCCTATAAAGTTTCATAACTTTTCTAGATCTACAAAGTATATTTTGCTTGTTTTCCATCCAAGGCCGTTTGAAAAAATCAAAACCCGAGATCTATAAATCTTATATCTCTCTCTTGTTGTTACATGAAACTCGGAGAGAGATGTCTGGGTTTTTGGCATCCGACGTCATAGTTTGCTCGAAACCTTCTCATTTTTTACCACAGCCTACACATGTGATAACACGATGGCTCGACAAGTTTCGTGATTTTCGGACTTCGTTTGAATTTTATATAATTTAAAAACACTTTTCCCGCAAGCACCTCTACATGTTACGTCAACGAGATTCTCAAAAATTCATGTGAGTTCCTGTATACGGCCTCAACATATGTCAAATATCATGAATATTATTTTTTGAATCATCAATATACCTGCATTTCAAATTTAAAATATTTCGAAAAAATCAATGAAAATAAATAAATTAATTAAATATATCAAAAATGTCAAAATTTCCCTAAATTTTAAAATAGAGTTTTAAATACTGTAGCAAGTCCCCATAAAAAATTAGGCCAAAAATAAAAAAATATTTTGCCGAGTGCCACGGAAGGCACTCGGCAAAGAAATTCTTAAAAACATAAAAAAATTGCCGAGCGCCCATGAACTGACACTCGACAAAGAAATTTTAAAAAAATAAAAAAAATTCCCGAGTGCCCAGAGATTGGCACTCGGCAAAAAAATTCTTAAGAAAAATAAAAAAATTTTGCCGCGTGTCCAAGGGCTGGTATTCGGCAAAGAAATTCTTAAAAATAATAATAAAAAAATTTTCGAGTGCCCGAGGCTTCGCCGAGTGCCTTATTTTACCGAGTGTGGCACTTGGCAAAATATGGCTTTGCTGAGTGCTATGATATTTTGCACCCGTCAAAGTCACAGTTTCTAGTAGTTTGTGTGTCGTTCCTACTGCACAGCGCAACCTTGGGTTCCGCAAAAGGATTTTTCATCGAACTAACTATTTGTCATTTGGCCATTTTGTGAAGGGTCTAAAGATCAATGGAGGGTTCCTGATGTTGACCATAATGCATGTAAATGCCTTTCTGAGTTCAGCATTAGTAAAAAAAAAGGTGTTTCTAAATGATTTTGTGCTGAAGAATTAGGCTCTACGATCGTCCTGTGCAATTTTGAGGGGGTCCCTCTCTGGTTTTTTGTGAAATTCCCTGTGTAAAATACAACACAAGTACGGTTGTGTAAATATTGGTCTGACATGCTTTATTGTGCCTTTTTTAGGGGTCCTTGTCTATTTTCGAGAGAGTCCCTAAACTCTAAACCTTGAACTTTACCTAACCAAGTATGATGATGTAAATGTTGGTCTGACATGCTTCGGTGGCGTTTGTATTTTGTTCGTGCATTTTGTATGAATGTGCATTGATGGATGCTTTTATCGGAGGTACTAGTAGAAGTGGAGTGTGTAACATGCAAGGAAGTAAGGTTTTCTTTGTGCTGCATGATTCGTTGGAATGGTTATTTTTATTGGGGTTCATTGGATGTTTTTCCACAACCTTCCATGTCGTTTTCCCAGTATTGAAACAGTACTTAGGTTGCTGCTCTTGTCCTTGTTCATTGAACAATATTGTGATTTCTGCTGCGGAAGTGAGGATGGTGGTATCAGAGTAACTCTAACGGTTTTGTATTTTTTGTTTCACAAAATTAGAAATTTGTCAAGTCTCAAATGGATATGGCAAAGGTAAAAAGAGTCAATCTTCGACGATTTCCTATTATTCACTTAGCAAAACTAAAAATTATGCGTGCGAGGGTGATCGCCAAACGAACCACAGTTTGGCATATATGCCAAATATCACCATGTGTTTGCCAAGTTAACAAAAATACCAAGCCCATTTGTCAAATTGTTGGATAGGAGATCTTTAGACTTTTCTGCAAAAACAAGGATATCAAGCCCGTTTGCAAAACTGTTGGAGTTGCTCTCAGTTCAGCACCAAAGTCTCTTTACGATCCTGCTTTATTGAGATGGGTAACCATTAACTATGTTGAACATTTGCTGAAACTTGAAACCATGTCTTTGGTGAAACTTCGAATTTGCCCTTGTTTAAACTAAAGTAACTGTCCTCGTCTTTGTAAAACATCACTCGATCACAATCCTTTAATAGTCTTTTCCAATATTATATCTCATAATAAGAAGATTGAGTTTAGATTTGAGCTTAGCTGGCTTTCCCATCCTGACTTTCTAGAAAGGTAAAGGAGATATGGGAAAAACCATGTAGAGCACCAACCATTATGGATAAGATCCAACAGAAACTAAAGTTGTTTAAACAATATTTTAAGGGCTGGGGTTTTAATTATCAGGGTGAGTTAAGAAAGCAAAGGAAAAATTGAGTGAAGAAATTGGGGAATTAAAAAAGGTGAAGGAGAGTGATGGTATTAATGGCCAACAATTATTGAAGAAAACAAAATTAATTCAAGAAAATCATTCCCTGCTAGATCAGGAAGAGACCTATTGGCACAACAGGTGCCATGAGAAAATTTCATCGATTTGCAAGTGGAAGGCAAAGAAAAAATAAAATTGTCACCCTAGAGAATGATGGAACACTCATTGAAGGTAATGACAACCTGGTGAAACATGCTACAGAATATTATTCTGAGCTCTTTGGTCCTGTTGCTAATCATAACATTGTCCTGGATAGTAATATATGGATAAATGCTGGGAAAGTAACTGATGAGGAGAATGAAGCCCTTTGCCTTCCTTTTTGTGAGGTAGAAATTAAATCTGCTCTATTTCAAATGGAAACAAATAAGGCTGCTGGCCCTGATAGAATTCCAATTGTATTTTATTAGACCTACTTGGACTTTATTAAGAATGACATTGTGCTTCTGTTTGAAGAATTTCATAACAGGAATGTGGATATTAGTAGAATGAACTATGGCATTATTACCCTCCTGCCCAAAGTGGCAGATGCATCTAGAATACAATAGTTTAGACCTTTGCCTTTTAAACTGTTTGCACAAGCTAGTTACCAAGACCCTCACCCTGAGATTAGAAAAAGTGGCAGAGAAACTCATTCATCACAATCAAACTGCTTTTATGAAGGGAAGAAATATGATGAGTGGGATAATGATCTTGCATGAGATTCCATGAAACTAAGATCAAAAAACATGTGTGGATTGTTTTGAAACTTGATTTCAAAAAAACTTATGATAAAGTTAATTAGAATTTTCTTTTTGAATGCCTGCATGCCAGAGGATTTAATAGAAAATGGTGCACCTGGATAAGATAAGTGGTCTCAGGTGGGACTGTGAGTGTGAAAATGAATAACACTATTGGCCCTTACATCAGAAGTTACAAAGGTGTGAGGCAGGGGGATCCCTTGTCTCCTATTTTATTCAACTTTGTAGCTGATGGGTTGACAAAAATGATTCATGAAGCCCAAACAAATGGTTTGTTTTGTGGTTTAATAGATCATATAATCCCTAATAGGGGTGGCAGTGCTCCAATACGCTGATGATACCATAATATGTCTTAAACATGATGTGAAAAAAGCTAAAAACCTTAAACTGTTGTTATACATGTATGAGCTGATGACTGGTCTCGAGATCAACTTCCATAAAAGTGAAGCGTTATCTATAAACGATGAACAAAATTGGGCAGACATGTATGCAAGTATCTTTAATTGCCAGATTGGTACTTTCCCCATCAAATATTTAGGAGTCCCAGTGAGCCCCATCAAAGCTTAGTGTTTGGCAGGGCCGTTGCATGTCCATTGCGGGTAGAACAGTTCTTATAAACTATAGCTTAAATAATACCCCAATCTACCATATGTCTATTTATTTGCTACCCAAAACTATTGTGACCAACCTTGATAAACTGAGGAGGAAGTTCTTTTGGCAAGATGGTGGCACCAAAAAGAAGTATCATATGATCAAATGGAGAAAAATTTGTAAAAATAAGAGCAAAGATGGTTTAGGAATTAAAGACATAAGAAAGATGAACATTAGCCTTCTTTATAAGTGGTGGTGGAAGCTGGAGTCTGAGAATGGGTTGTGGCAAGAAATTATTAATCATAAATATCTTCATGGCAAGTCCATTCATCAGATAAAACATAAACAAACAGATTCTGCTATGTGGTCTGACCTACTGAAGATTAAGAATATATACCTACAAGGCAGAGTTGTAAACATAAAGAATGGAAAAAATGAATCTTTCTGGAAAGACCCATGGCCGTATGAAAGGCCTTTATGCATGCTTTACCCTAATTTATTCAAATTATGTAGACAACCTGATATTTCGGTGTATCAGGCTAAAGAAGCTCCACAAGACTAACTTTCTTTCGATGGTTGGCTAATGACCTTAGAACTTCATGGTCTCATATCTTGGAAAAATTAAATCATACTCTTCTTTGTAGTGAGAATGACCTTATTAGATGGAGATTTGGTAGCTCTGAAAAATTTTCTGTCAAATCAGCTTATAAGGCCATGACTAAATCTGATGCTGGCATCTATCATAAAAATATGGAAAGGTAGAGTCCCTGCTAAGATTAAAATCTTTCTCTGGTTAATGATAAACAATGCTCTGCTGACTAAAGATAACCTCATTCGAAGAAACTGGTCTAGATCACCATCATGTCATTTCTGTGATGAGGATGAATCAGTTAATCACTTATTCTTCGAGTGCAACACTACAAAGGCAGTATGGGCTATTGTAGCCTATGCTGTAGGAGCTGATAATATACCCATAAATATCCAGCAATACTGGAATTGGTGTGAAAAATGGCTTCCTGCTGGCTCAAAATTTATACTCTGGATCTAGCCGCCATCTGTTGGGCTATCTGAAAAACAAGGAATATTCTATGCTTTAAGGAGAAAGTTGTAACTGATCCTGCTTGCATTATCTGCTATGCTTGTTCGCTTATGGGTTACTGGGCAGGATTATTCATTGACGACGACAAGAAAGTGTTGATGGACGGGGTGGATGCAATGCTTTCGATTGCTGCAAGACTGGTGACTAACAAAAAGAAAAAGCAGGCACCCGAGAGGCTGGAAGAGACGTCAGGGCAAGATCAGGACGGGGAATGAAGGTTTTCACTCTATGGCATCAACATCAGAAAGAACAAGGAGTTGGTTACTTGCTGTTCAGTTCTTTCCCAGCTAGTCATTAGTCGGTTAAACATTGTGTTTTGGCGTGTTGCCATCCGTTATGGGATTTTGTCCCAAACTTTTACCTATGCTAGTCTTTTGCTTTGCTTCTTCACAATACTCTAAACAAACAATGTATTTCCGTTATTTCTAATGGAAATGGGGAAGGGTCCTCGTATAAAAAAAAAACATCACTCGATCAATCTCCCATCGAACCAGGCCGGGCAGAAGTAACAAACCCAACTGTCCTCGTCTTCTTTGTCGCCGACGTGCCCTGCGCCGCGGACGCCGACATACCTAGCCACAGGCGGAAAGGTCCCCGGTTTAGTTGCTGTGTTGGGATACCAATCGGAATTCGATTTAACCGCGCCCATATTATTCAACTGGTTGCTGGCCAGCGTCCAAACTAAACCTAAATCGATCTTTGCCATTGCAATGGCTAGGTTGAAGAGCGCGCCCCGCCGCCGCAGCCGTCGCTCGCCGGTGCGGCCAGAGGCCGGCGGCGGCGAAGGCAAGGACCGTCTGAGCTCGCTGCCGGACGCCCTGCTCCGCCGCGTCTTGTCCCGCCTCGACACCCGCACGGCGCTTTCCACCGCCGTCCTCTCCCGCCGCTGGTCGCGCCTCCCGCGCGACCTCCCGGCGCTCAGGTTCTCCGTCGCAGATGTACTCACGCCGCGCTACTTCCGTGCCTGCGACCCCCGCCGCCGAGCCAGGGACGTCGACGGCAAGCTGCTGCGGTACATCAAACGCTGCAACCGGCGCGCCATGCGGGCGTTCCTCGACGGCATCGCCGGGATCTTGGACGCGCCTCCCAGTGGAGGCGCTCGTCGTCGTCCTCGGCGCGCCGCCAGGGCACTCTACCTCGAGTTCTTCCGCCCATACGACGACGGCGCCCGCATCATCGACCGGATGATCGAGACCGCCGTCGGAGAGTGGGGTGTCGAGCACCTCGACGTCGTCGTCCTCAGGTCGGCGCCGCAGGACCCCCCACTGCCCGCGTACGTCTTCCTGGACCACCTCCTCGACGACAAGCGCCACCGCTCGCGCCTCCGCAGCATGACGCTGGGCCACTGCGTGCTGCCGCCGCTGCACCGGTACGCCGCGCTCGAACGGCTCGTCCTGCAGGACACGGCGGCGTTCACCCCGATGCGCGCGTACCACGCGGTGTTCGACGGTGCGTCGGCGCTGCGGGTCGTGCACCTCCCGTGCTCCCGCGTGAAGGATCTCGTCGTGGACAGCTGCTCGTTCCGGGCGATCCAGCTGCGCCACCTCCCTGAGCTCCGCCGCTTCGCGTGCCTCGTCTATGGCGTCATGCCGGTGCAGGTTCCGGAGCTCAGCTTCGGCAAAATCCCGCTCCTCACGCACGTCAACCTCACGTTCTCGCCCTCCCCATCCACGGAAGCGACACCCTACCGCGACCTCGACTCCCTCCTCGGTGGCGCGCCGGCGTCGATGTCGAGGCTCGCCGTCCGCTTCACCGGGCCGGAGAGGTGGATCCTCCCGCGCCCGCTCGACACCACGCTGCACGGCCTGAGGGAGCTCCTCGTCGCCGACGTGCCACTCACCTGGGATATCTCGTGGCCGCGCCTCCTGCTCGAGGCAGCACCGGCGCTTCAGAAGCTGCATATCCACGTGGCAGCAGGGAACGACGGCTCGCTGGAGCTGGACGAACACCAGGAGGGTCAGCCGATATACTGGCAGCCGCTGCGCAAGTTCCGGCACCGGCAGCTGAGGGAGGTGCGCATGGTCGGGTTCGCAAACACGCCAAGGCAGACACGGTTCCTGAGGTACCCGGTGCGGGTGTGCAAGCCATTGGAGCGCGTCGTGCTCTTCCGGGAAGGGCGCGTCGAGGAAGACGGGCTCTGGGGCTGGAAGACAGTGGAGCAGAGCGCCCACCCATGGACTCTCGCTGATCGGATCGCGGTCAGCGCAGAGATCAAGCATGGGAGAAATTGGTCCAAGCCTCATGTTGAGGTGACCTTGGTGTAGTGGAGAAATTGGGCTTGCAATTTTGTTCTGAAATTTGTAACACAGAGCAGTGAAGCAGAGATGGTTGTTGCAGCTTATGAACAAATGAAATACTCTCAATTAAATCTGAATGCTGATTCATTAAAAATACTAACTATGTCTCTTTTAAAAGCAAAGAAGGCAAAGATGCCATTTCCAGTTGTGGGTTGAGATGTTTAAAACGGGAGTGAAACCCGATGCATATGTGATTGGTCTTTGCAACTGTGGAATGTATGATCTAGCTTATGCTACTCTTCAAGGGGCCACCGGGGAGAGGGTTTCAATTGAGGCCATAGCTTTTTTTAAAAAAAAAATGGGTCGGCAGGGAGTCCCCTACCTATTTTTTTTGGTATTTTATATAATATAAAGGGAATACAAAGTTACAACATTACAAGGCAAGCATTGCCAAAACAAAAAAGAGAGAGTACATTATCTGAAATTCTCACACCACTTATCTAGAGCCTCAGCCGTTTTCTTTTTAGCCTTGATACAAACCAAGCTAAGTTTTTCCTAGAGTCTTCTCTTCCATTGGCCAAGATTGAAACTTTTTTCATCGAAGATGACTCTATTCCTTGTAGTCCAAATGACCCAACAAGCTGTGATTACTAGTTCTCTGAACATAGGATTGTTGAAGAGATTTCTGGCTTCACAAATCATGTCTAGAGGATCAAGATTAAGATTACAGGATATGTTGATCAAGTTCCAGCAGGCTGTGGAGAAGGGGCATGAGAAAAAGAGGTGAAAGCAAGTCTCTTCATGTAGTAGATGGACTGTGCAAAGAAATGAAATTGGAAGAGGCTGAAAAGGTCTTGGAGTCAAAGAACAAACAAGAATATGCCCCTAATGGATGTGGTTACAGCTATCTCATTTGCAGTTACTGCAAAATGGGAAACACACTGAGGGCTGTTGATCATTGCGAAGCCATGGTATCCCATGGTATAGAGATAAATTGTCAGTCTTCCACTGTGCTTTAGGAAGTTATATAAAAACACAATGATTTTTCCAGATAGGCCTTTTTACCGTGGTAGTTGACCTTCTAGACCACATATGTTGGATCAAAGGGTTGGAGAATTCAATAACTTATAGTCTGGCAATTGATGGTTTTTGTATGGGAGGCCACCTGAGCGAAGCAGAGGAAATATTTAATTAAGTAGCGGAAAAGGTTAGATAATGTTGAAGTTCTGTACAATGCTATGGTTTGTACATTCAGGTTCCACTGATGATGCTTACAAGCTGTTTCGTAGGATTGCTCAACAGGGAAATGTTTTGAATCGTTTTTCATGTTAAAAAATGACAAATAACCTTTGTCGAGATGACAATGTCAAAAGAGCTTCAACTGTATTTAGCATGATGACGGGAAAAAATGTTGTTCCTGATGTAATTTGGGATTCGTATAGTGAACTCATATCAGCTTATTGTCAGACAGGGTATGTACAATGCTCATTTATGGTTCTGTAAAATGTTCCAGCCAGGGCATTCTCCTGATGTCACTTTATGCAGTATGCTGATGAATGGTTACTGCAGGGGGCTAATAGCTTCCAAGAACCACATAAACTATTTTATCGAATGATAAAGTCAGACATTAACCCTGTTGTAGTTACATATACAGACTACAGTCCTATTGGATGGTTTCCTAAAGGAAAGCCTTCGGCAAGGATGGGAGAATCTTTCAAAGGAGAGGAGAAGCTTTCTTCACAGAGAAAAGCATAGGGGACGCTAAAATGTTACACAGTACCGATTGATGGACAGCAAAAGCTGAATCTCGAGGGGACACTAAGGGACTATTTGGTGAGATGTTGCCGGATGGACTAAAACCTGATGTTTCTGCACGCAGTCCCTGCAAATGGATATCAAGAAATAGCAAAGTCTAAAAATCTTTTACAAGAAATGAAAAGTAAGTTGCGTCAGAAAAGAATACAAAAAATATCCCGAAGCCAGATGTATCTAACCTTTTCAATGTTATACAATAAAAAAAAACATGAAATCTCAGAGGGGACCAAGTTATATGTTGATAAAAACTTTTCAACTGAAGTGAGCATGCCAATAGAAAAGCATTACTTGAAGGTTCGTGACCCTAGGATCTTACCGGATGAGTTTATTGTGCTGATGATCGGTTCGTGACCCTAGGATCTTACCGGATGAGTTTCTTTGTGCTGATGATCACCATTCACCAGGCCCATGCTTGTTCATGCAGCAGGCTGCGTGCCATTCGCCATGCATTGAGCATATGAAGGTCAGCCCTCTCAGAAAGGCACTGGATCCTCATGTAGAACAGCAACGCGCAAGGGTGTGTTCAGTGCCAAAATTGATGACTGACAATAGAAGGGTGCACATGCCATCTGGTCTAACAATGGAGGGGCGCACACGCTATCCTGGTGAAGCCCTGTTGTGGCAGCAGTGGCAACTTCAAGTTCTGAACCATGCTGTGCCTTTTGGCTGGTGGCACTAATGTGTTCGTAGTAACTACCTCCGCTACCACAAATGGCTTTTTTCACGAGTGCATCCGGTTTTGCCGACTGCCAAAGCTCGGGCACTCGGCAAAGAAGCTCTTTGCCGACTGCTATACGCAGCACGCGGCAAAGATTACTTTACTGAGTGCCCGGCTCTCAGCAAAGCTGGGCACTCGGCAAAGACTTCCTTTGTCGAGTGGCGCACACTCGGCAAAGTTTTTCGGGCGCAAACGACGTCCATCGCCGTTATCTTTGTCGAATGCCCTAACGTCAGGCACTCGGCAAAGATAACGTCTTTGCCGAGTGCCATGCCACACACTCGGCAAAGAGCCATGTGAGGGCCCAGGCCGGCCCTCTTTGCCGACTGCCAGTCTGGGCACTCGGCAAAGAGGGCTTCTTTACCGAGTGCCAAGTTGTAGACACTCGGCAAAGAGCCTCTTTGCCGAGTGTCAAACTTGGTACTCGACAAAGATTTGATTCTTTTTTTGAGTTTTGAGTTTAAACTTTTTCTGTAGCCCAAACATATTGTATTCAAGCACATGTCCGAATTTAGGACTTTTTTATAACTTTTTGCTATATTTTGTTCATTTATTTTATTTACTTGAATTTTTTGCGATAATCCAAATTTGAACTGCAGGTGCATGAAATAGTAAAACATAGCCATTCAAAAAATGATATTCATGTTGGAGAGTGTATTTTGAGCCCATGTCCATAAACTCACCCAAAAGTTTAAAGGCTTTGTCCACAAAACATGACCATCCAGGTGAGGTAGAAGTGTTTTTAAATTATATAAAATCCAAACGAAGTCCGAAAATCACGAAACTTGTCGAGGTATTATGTTATCGCATGTAGAGGCTATGATAAAAACTTGAGAATGTTTGGAGCAAGTTACGATGTCGGATGTCTAAAACCCAGACATCTCCACATGTGATCACGATCGAACGGCGATGGTGCGCGGGAATCTAGTGAGGACGCGCTGGCTGGAATTCCTGGCAGTGGGGGTGGATCCCCTCCCACCAGATCGACAGATCCGGAGCGGGGAGTGCCTGAGGCAGCTGACAGAGGCCGACAGCGACGACGATGGATGCCAGAGCCAACAAACCTCGATGTGCGACGGTGTTGCGTGGAGCCGAACCTGTGGTCCTGCTAGCCAGCAGGTTGGCGGCAGCAAGGGCGGCAGGTGGCTTCACTGTTTGGTGACAACCGGTACATTGAGCATGGGCATTGGCAACTGCCGCGCACCGGGTGGAGACGCCATGGCGAAAGCTGTGTCCCTTGGACCGATGATGACGACGCCTTCGGGCGCCATATTCTTCCTTGGAAGCGTCTATCGATCAGTTCTCTTCCTTTTTGCGCAGCGTGCAGTTCTTAGGTGTAATGCCTTGATCTTCTCGTCAGGCGACGGTGGCGCCGGTGGTGTCGCATCTCTCATTGGAGGCGTTGCTTTGGAAGTCCGTGCCTGTGTAATGGTCATCACTATTGCGGTGAGAAAGGTGGAGATTTAGCGGAGGTTTTGAGACAGCTAGTCTATTAGAGTTGGTTTATAGGGTTGGTGTTTGTAATAAGGAATAGCTATATGCATTGTTCGATGCAGAGGCTGGGATATTTTTAATATAATGCCCAAACCAAAAGCCACAAACACAAACATGATAATTCTTTTCGGACAGGGCCCCCTGCACAGCAGAAACATTCCCACAAAGTCCCCAACAGATCTGGGGCATCTATGAAACCCATATATCTCTCTGAGCATCCCCCATACCAACTTTGCAAGATGATACCTGAAAAACAAATGGTTGATATCTTCTGCGCAATCGCAGAGACAGCAAAGGCTACTTACTTCCTTTCCACCCTCTCTTAACTAAGTTTGAAGCTATCGAGTTTATTATTGAAAAGTTACCAGAGGAAGAACTTTATCTTAAGAAGAATTTTGCTTTTCCACACCAGGGTAGCAACTCTGCTGGTTGCTCCACTGTCAGAAAGAAAACGATACAAAGATTTTGTGGTGAACATTTTGCTCCTGTCCAAGGCCCACATCACAGAGTCAGATGCTAAAGTGAGCTGCACATCAGTTAAGTCCTGTTTGGGTTCAAGCCATTTTTGATATTCACGACTAGTCAGTGCTCTCTTGAACTCCATCTCCCACTCATCACCTCCCCAACAGTCAGCCACATAACAATTTGGGTCTCTTACCATATGACTGGAGTTCAGAGTGTTAGTTTTTTTGATTTTTTTTGTTCAGATAAATCATTTATTATTGGTCCTCTCCATGAATGGCCAGAGCTTTTATCTATGACTATCCATCTCTAGTCAGCTCATTCATAACTGGATACAGTTTAACATGTCAAGTTACAATGTTTAGTCCTTTGAGCAAGTTTAACTTTTGTGATTGTAAGACCACTTCAATTTCATTCCTTGTTGAGTCCCTTCCGAAACCTATGTTTTGTTTGGAAGTATCGGCTTGTCTTATGCTTTTCTTCTTGTTGCCATGCTGGTGTAAAACATCCCCATATTATATGAGATATGTTACATGGTGGTATAAGATATGAGATTTGTAAATGCTGGAATATACAGTCAATCGCATTTGCTGAAGATATCTGTTTTGTCTGTCTGAGTGGCATCTATACACCTGGAAAGGACAAAACAGATGAACAGCTGTCTGTGGAAACAAACGAAGAGATGAATACTAAGCAGAATAGCACATTACTTTCTTCTGTAAACATTTACAGAAATTGGTTTCGTGTCGATGTTCCTAGGAATCATAAAGGCCATTTTTTTATGAAGCATGAATGTTTCGTAGTCAGAACCACTGGAGCAAATTCTAGCACCGGTGTTGTGAAGAAGTAGCAAAGGATTTATTTAGGGAAAACGTATAGATAGTAGCAATATATAGATTATAAGAAATCCTCTAATATAAATCGGTTAAAAATGCTCTAATATAATGTAGTGCATTTCTTATAATCTATAGCTACTATCTTTGTAGAGGATTATAATTTAGGCAAAGCCTTCTTTGTTATGAAAAATGGCAAATCTCATCATCTACATTAATTCAATGCTACACTTCCACCAGTGATAAAAAGGTTTCAAGCCATTTGACCCACTTGAGCGAAAAACCTTTCATGTGCATCCACCATGTATATAGATATAGATATTATTAGACACCATGAGTGCCTCCTTTTCCTGCCCTGCTCACACTGTCACACACACACAAACACTCATTGCTGGTGCACCGTGGCCACTAGTAACACCACCACTACTCCCACATGATCCGTCCTATATGATATCTTGCTTGCGTTGTCACGTACTATCTTTGCTTTGCGTCATGTCCATGCTCTACTACCTATCTCCAGCGGTCGATAGATGTGCCGGATCTTGAGCCTCCACTCTCGTAGTTGTCATCAACCCACTGATCGAGATGGCCGCCGTCACTTACCTCGCTGCCGGCCATATCTCTGCTCACAGTGCTTGTTCTCGGCCACCACCTCATTGTTCTTTATCAAAAAAAAAATTGTAATACAAGTTAAAGTTTACTCTCTCCATCCTAATTTATAAATTATTTTGATGTCTTTATGCATATATCTAGCTACGTAACAAAAGCTATATATCTAGACAAATCCGGCCCGTCGAAGAGAGTATGAAGCTTTGCGAGAGAACCTAGCTATGCACACACGTTTTTTTACTACCCGTATATGTGATACCGACAGTCATACATGAATAGTGGTCGAAAAGTTTAACTTTTTTTTAAGATCGCCTAGGCGCGTATTCGAAAAGTTTTGCTAAATCCGTCAACCGGTCAACTTATCCTTGCGTGGCTCGGCCGCCTTGGGTGGCTCAAGTCTCAGTGGGTAGGCCGAGACGGTGAGAATTCCAACGCACCCAAACACTGACAACCACACTGACACATAACCGCCGGGCGCCGGCTTTGTCGTCGACGTCACCATTTCCTTCACTACATACCACGCCGCAGCCCGGCATCTCAATCTGTATTTAGACCCGCCCCATCCCGTCCTGTCACTGTTTCATCCTAGCTCGCTAGTAGCTCCACCGAGCTCCCACGCCCGCAGCAATGGCCTTCTTCGGCGGCGCTACCGCTGCTCCTACCCTCCTCCTGCTGCTGGCGGCGTCCTTCGCCGGCTGCTGCCTCGCCGCGCCGCCGGGTGCGCTGGTGACGAGCGTCCCGGGGTTCACGGGCGGCAAGCTGCCGTCGAAGCACTACGCCGGGTACGTGACGGTGGACGAGGCGCACGGCCGGCGGCTCTTCTACTACCTGGTGGAGTCGGAGCGCGATCCGGCCAAGGACCCCGTCGTGCTCTGGCTCAACGGCGGGCCGGGATGCTCCAGCTTCGACGGCTTCGTCTACGAGCACGGTTCGTCTACGAGCACGCTGCCTCTCGTTAATTAATTTCTTCTCTTCTGGTTCTGGTCGTCGTCGCGTGTGCGTGTCGTCGTCACGAGTTTTCTTTGCCCAATCATCGCCGTTGCTTGTGCCTTGTGGCCTGTGTCCCTGTTGTAGACGGAATCGAGAAAGGCGACGAAGCAGATAGCGGTGGGGTCCGGATGGCAGCAGCTGGTTGCTGCGCTGTTGCTTTCTTGTAGTATAGTAAAAGAACACTAGGCATCGGCATCGCACAAAGTAGGCGGATATATCACGTCGCTGTCTTCTGGGGAAGCTAAACTAGTATCATCATATTCCCTAGCTTGCTATAGATATCTCCATCGCATTTTTTCTTTCCTGTTTTCCTCACCATGCATCTTTTCTAACCAACCCGTTAGAGTAAAGGAATCTGACGATAAGGTTGTAGAGAATAATTGAGCATTTTGGTGTATCCAACTTTCATGAATGGGTTATATGACCTAGGCTGTGTAGTGGACAATCAGATTTGCCTGATGTGTAAATAAGGTCGTAGGATAAGTAGTGGGGACTTGCGGTTTTAGAAAATCTTGGAATAAATGTTGGTTCAAGAGTGAAGGCGATATATTGATGGATGCGTAGTGGGGCACCAGGAGCCAAGGTAGGGTTTTGGGATTATGCATTTTTAGGGTTGATGCCTTGATGGGAGGATATGTTGGACCACACCAGTGGAGCTTAGCTTGTTAGAGGATGGCGCGGGGATGCACTAGAGTGGTGAAGGATGGTAGGTGCGGGTCGACTCTAGGACGAAGGCACCATCTTGAGAGTGGTGAGCAGCATGGCGGATCACAAATCCGGTGGCAGGAACCACAAGACAGGAGGAGTGTGGGGTTATGGCAATAGATATTTCATACAACACTTGCTAGAACAAGTGACAACCAAAGATAGAGAAGGAACAAGGTGGACCCGATGGAATATGGAGAACCAATGCTAACCTCCAAAATTTAGATGTAATTCAGGCACAAAACTCCTTTTTCAAAGCACAGAGAAAATCTTGGGTGCTTAATTTCATACACTTCGTATTATTTTTAAATGTTCCTTTGATATATATGATTAATATTGTATTCTTGTCTTTGCTATTTTTGCATCACAATATTGCTTGACAACTTGGTATTTTCTTTAGAGTATTAGATGTAGATTTGTAAATAAGAATGTAGTGGTCTTATTAGTAACATCGACTGAGCAGGACCCGAGAGGGAAGTAGTAAATTGGATTATTAGTAAAAAAACTATAACCAGGGCTCCAACATGATTCTATCCTAGATAATAACTACTAATTAACTAGCGAGAAGTGCACCTAGAGATTATCTAGTTTCTCTACCTACCCACTCACAAAGAGTTATGCAAGCTATAGACAATCGTGTCAACTATCCTAAGTTAATCTAGAAAGGTAGAAGATGCACAAACACATGAAACAAAATATGGGACGCATCGACACTGTCCACTATGGCCCTTCATCATCAAAGTTGTGTGTATGATGTCAGTGCTGCTCCACATGATGTTCTAAGGGTCGTTAACATGGTCGGTGAGCCACTAAGGCTCCTACACGAAAAGATTATAAGAGCACACAACTCTACCTATTATACTAAGTCCTTTATAAGCCCTTGGATCAAGCAACAAGAGTGTAAACCTAAGCTTAAAAATATATCCTAACATTGGCCACATTCCCTAACATTGGCCACATTCACAGTGAGGAGGCCGCAGATAAGCCTAAGATTCTAACTCAAAGAGTTATCACCCCTTGCAATCATAACGGTCCATGCATCATGGATGTTGGAAGAGTGAACCTAAAATTTACTCAAGCGGAGGGATATCATGATAGGCCTTTGTTCCTAAGTTGATATTGTTGAGCTAGGATGTCGTGTGTATGACTGTGATTAGATCAACAGAGATGTCAAAGTTTCCAAAGATGATTTAGCCACGAAAGAGGCCACAAATACCCAAGATGTTTCAATTGGGATGATGGTTCATAGGAGATGTCATTATGAACAAATGCGACACATTATGGTAGTCATTGAGGTAGAGTCAATGGATGAGGTATGAACTAGGTTTGCCATGCCTACAATTGTGTTCAGGATAAAGGCAATACTGGATGTACTAGAGGGAGGTTCTCAACCATGCATCAACATCAAAAGTACTAGCACAAAAAGGCTCTACGATGAGTATAGTGCACAAAATAGTAGGGTTAGAAGATACCAATGCAACCAACGATTGTTGGAGTAGATGAAATAGGCAAGGAAATGATGGAGAAGCTAGCGAGGAGGTTGAATTGGACATAGTGAGAAGCTTCTCCATCTTTTCCTCGCCCTAGGGAAAAGGAGGATTCCAGTAGTGAAGTAGGTCTAGGTGATCTGGTGCAATGCCTGGTGATTTGGATGCCATGACGGCGATGCTCAATGTGAAGAATGTGAACATCCTACCAAACACTTTACATGTGATGTGCATAACATCATAGCTGCAGATGCAGTTTGTGTCAAATAAGATGCAATTACAAAGAATACCATGAGTGACAATGATGTGCGGCATGACAATGCATCTAGGCTGGAGGCGTGTAGTACTTGCTGATAATGGAGACAATGATGAGCTAGAATTGAGTGATGTGCTAGAGGTGGCCAATGTAGTTGAGGCCTATGAGGACATAACCAATGTAGTTGACTAGTGTCAAAGTAGAGGATTGCAATGACGAGGGCTGCAAGGGAATTAAAATGATGTTAGACCAGGAAAACAATAAGGGACCTGATCAATTACTAGTAGTGAGAGAGAAAACTCTAATTATCCGATCAAGAAAAGACACTCTAGGTTGATTGTTCAACGTGTATGGTGGCGGGAGACCTAGGTACAGTGGACCTGTCATCCATAGCTGATTATCATGGGGGTGTGTGTGGGGGGGGGGGCGCTATGAGATCATAGTGGGCGGCGCTACCAATTGAAGGAACTAACCCAAACTGGAGATGCCTAATAAAACATCATTGATACCAATTAATGTGTTTTTTTTGGGGGTTCAGGTCCATTCAACTTTGAGGCAGGAGGGTCAGCTGGAAGCTTGCCAAAGCTTCATCTCAACCCTTATAGCTGGTCTAAGGTTGGACATTTCCGTTGGTCCTAAGGATAAATTATCTGGTGTTCTAGCTGAACTGAGACAGAGTACTAGTGATGTTTCCCTTGCATTTTAGGTGTCTAGTGTGATATACTTAGACTCCCCTGCTGGTGTTGGGATGTCTTACTCCAAGAATGTTTCAGATTATGAAACTGGTGATCTTAAGACTGCTGCTGATTCACATACTTTTCTTCTCAAGGTAAATACATATGTTCTTTCTTGTTGGTGCATTAGTAAATTTCTCATTTATAATCTTTTTGTAGAACAAAAAGCTGATCAGTTCCCTCCTGTTACTTTTAACCAGTGGTTCCAGCTCTACCCTGAGTTCTTGAAAAATCCATTTTATATAGCTGGAGAGTCATATGCTGGAGTTTATGTCCCTACCCTTTCACATGAAGTTGTCAAAGGTTTTGGCTTTGGGATATTAATGATCCTTAAACTTCTAGTGGTATTGATATTGTTCCTGATGAATTATTTTTACAGGAATCCAAAAAGGATATAAGCCAACTATAAACTATAAGGTTAGTAATTTTAATTATACTGTTGCTGCCTCTATGAGAACGACGAACATATGGTTACCAAGGAAATATATATAATAATGCTTAAAGTTTTGCTCTGTATTCTCATGTTAGGGCTACATGGTTGGAAATGGTGTATGCGACACCACCTTTGATGGTAACGCTCTTGTGCCATTCGCACACGGAATGTCTCTAATTTCAGAGAGTATATACAAGGTACATCAGCATAATTGGGGACTGATATTCTCACCCTGAAAATAATTTCTCTAATTACACAGTGAAGTTTTGTTGATCGTATATTGAAACACTTCCTTCATATCCTTTGAATACACAAAATATTTCAAAAATTTTGTGTGTCTGTTGAAACATACATATGTTCTTTCGATTTACCACAATTTCTATACAAAATGTAGGAAGCCAACACTGCATGTCAAGGAAATTACTGGAATTATAGCAGTACACAATGCGAGGAAGCACTGTCAAAAGTTGATACGGTAATTAAACCAGTGACACTATCTAGTTAAACAAAATAAATACTATTCTTGTATTATATATTATGTTTTTTGTGTAGGCACTTGACGGATTAAATATTTATGACATTCTTGAGCCATGCTACCACGGCACAAGCACCAAAAAAGAAAACCCACAAAGTAACAAAATGCCTCAAAGTTTCAAAGATCTTGGAGTAACTAGCAAGCCCCTTCCAGTAAGAAACAGAATGCATGGGCGGGCCTGGCCTTTGAGAGCTCCTGTAAGAGATGGGCGTGTTCCATTATGGCAGGAGCTGGCTGCAGCTTACGACAGTGATGTTCCGTGTATGGTGAGCACAAGCGCAGTAATCTTCTTTATCGTTTTTCTACCTATTATCTGTCAGAACGTTAATATTCTAGAGAGATTACTCTTTGTCTCGAAATACAGAGTATTTTTTTTCTCCCAAGTGAAGCATGATTCATTTTGTCACATTGTCTGTTTCCTTAATCTTCAGAGTGATGAAGTTGCAACGGCATGGCTAAACGATGCCAACGTCAGATCTGCGATTCATGCCGAACCAGTATGATAGTCATAACCACCTTGTACTTATTGATGGATCGATTCTAAAGCTTCCACCTTTCTGGTCAAAAAAAAAAGCATCCACCTTCTAACCGCAGTTTATGATGCACATATATTAGGTCGGTTCAATTGGACCCTGGCAATTATGCACAGATAACATTGATTTTCATCATGATGCTGGGAGTATGATCCCTTATCACAAGAACCTTACAAGCCAGGGTTATCGTGCTTTGATTTACAGGTACTTCAAGAACCTACAAAACTATAATATGATTTCTTCAGGTCTTACATCTTTAGACTCACAAAATCTGATATCATCTTTATATTTCTATTGCATTTGTTTTAGCGGTGACCATGATATGTGTGTACCTCACACTGGGACTGAAGCATGGACAGCATCCTTAGGCTACGGCATCGTTGATTCCTGGCGACCATGGATTGTCAGTGACGAACAAGTTGCTGGGTATTTGAACAAACATTGACTCTTCTCTCCCTAAGATCTTTGAATCGTTTTAGCTTAGAGGTTGAATAATTATTCTTGGATATGAATTCACTACAATCCACAAAAAGCTAATATTTATTTCTAAGGGAACTCTTCAGTTAAATGGTTTCTTTATTTTTCATTGTTTCAGTCAACTGTTTGTATGTCCTCGAGGAAAGAAATTAAGGACATGTTGCTTTGCTCACATATTTTTGCTTGTTATATTACTCAGGTACACCCAAGGATATGAAAGCGGCCTTACTTTTGCCACTATTAAGGTGTGGTACAATTTCAAATTAAACTTCGTCCATTAATCCATGGACTTTTCGTTTCAGTTATTAATAAATTCCAATAGGGGTGCAAACCCCTCCTGTTCCATAAAAAAACAAACATGATACTAGCCTTCCAAATCAAAAACAAATTCCATCTAATTATTGAAACATTAAGAAAACTAAGTTGCGTTTTTTTAACTATCCTGTTTGTTCCTCTCGTTCGCAGGGTGCTGGGCACACAGTACCTGAGTATAAACCACAGGAATCATTGACTTTCTACAGCCGTTGGCTTGCCGGCACTAAGCTGTGAAACTCATGAAGGAGCTCCTGATGATGGGAAGCCTATTTCTGCGCAAGGTCATGTAGTATTGAATCAAATAGAGCACAATATAGACTATAGAGAAATTGGATAAAGCATACAGCAATAAGGCAGTTAAAGGAGCAAAGTACCTAGCGCCAACTACAATGTTGCATTGATTTGTGAAAACATTATAGTAATGCAGTTATTTACTGCATTGTTCATGATTCACGGTGTGACCAAACATCTGTGGAAATTTTCCTTTATAATTTTTGAATCATAGTATAGACATGGAGTCTCATATACGCACTACTCCCTCTGTTTTAAATTACAGTTTATTTGACTTTTTTACTTTAAGTTTGACCAATCATCTTATTCAAAAAATTTGAACAAATATAGTCAAATTTAGGTCATTCTCGAAGATCTTTTGTTAATAAAACAAGTCACAACAAAAAATGATATTTTTAACAAATTTTTGAATAATACGAATGGTCAAACTTAAGATTAAAAAAAGTCAAATGAACTATAATTTAAAATAGACTAGTACTCTACTTCTATGACCACCTTCAATCTTGGTTGGTAACCAGGACATGCCTCTAACAAGACTTATAATGTAGCCTGCAACGACTACCTCTGTTTGGGCTGTATGGAGGTCAAATTTGGCATGGCAGGTGCAAAAAATAGGGCCCTGAGTCTGCACCAAAAGGAACAATATTTCCTTGCCGTGTAGGTATGAGCAAGCTGATTTTGGAGGCAAGCATAGGATGGCAGAGTTAGTGAACGCCATTGGTGCCGCCTAAAATTTGTCTAGCTAGCTCGGATACCTTACCATCTTGTACGCATGGTTTTCTCCCTTCCCATTACCAACTCACTCCATTGAAGGGTTTTTAAGCATTTTACACTTTTGATAATTTTTGTTTTGGGCTCTGATATTGATGTTTTTTGACTTGTTGGAGAGCTTGTCAGAGCTCTGCATCTTAATCTGAAAATATTGATATCATACCACTTTGAGAAAATCCAAAACTATGACACTAATCCGGCTAGTTTCTCTCTTTTTCCTAGCTTTATATTTTCTTTTATTTATTTTTATTTGATGTCTTAGGTGATTTGCTTGATCTTCTAGCAACTTGTGATTTTGATCTTTTCTTTGGGGTACTTTAACCTTAGTAAACCTTCTAACACCCATTTGTAAATCCTTTATACTTTTTTTTGAGGAATAAATCCTTTATACTAGCAAATATTGTCAGCTCATTTGACTATGTTGTCATACAATCATCAAAATCACACTATCCTATACAAGGGTACTTGATCTGTAAAAGTACCCATCAAGGTACTTGAGGAAAATTGAATCATACAATGGGAGACCAAAATATAAATATACTAGGTGGATACCCCGCGCGTTGCTGCGGATATTCCGGACAACTTTAAAAGAAATTACATTATTTATATTCATAGTTATACGAATGAAACTATGTTAAAATAATTTTGATAAATTATTTGACACATCTTTATGGACAACTAAATGCATGTTAATTAGTATATGAAAAGAAACTATCATAATTATATGTGCTAGTTATCTATAATTATAACTTATAGTGGATTATTGATGTGGATAGCTTGTATGTGAAGAGAAATTAATTGTAATTTATAGTGGATTGTTGAGTGGATTGTTCATGTGGATAGCTTGCATGTCAAGAGAAATCCCTAGTGGGGTTTATCTTTATAGGAGATATAGATTACACTATATACTTATAACCAAAAATATAATTTCATTATTTATTATAAATAAGACTCTAATATATACTACTCATGAGTGTCCCATTATTCACTAAAAAATACAACACAAGCAATATATCATTAGTCATAAGTTTTGGATAGTTTTACCTAGCATTAAATTTTCACTAGTACGGATGGAATCAGATATATATCAACCTTATTTTTAAATATCAATCTAGGAAAATAAATGAAAAATGGAATACATCTATTATATTGTCTATATTATTAAAAGTATTATACAAATATAGATATGTTTAGTGAATACAGATTTGGATACCCTGCATTTATGTTAACCATCTCCACATATGCAAAGAAGATAATATCTGCGTTTAGTTCATAGAACCAACTTCCATCCGTCCCATAATACACGTTAATCTCACTTCATCAGAAGTAAAAAAATCAATCTTAACCAAATATATATAATAAAATATTAATCTAATATTTTTAATACATAATTAGTATCATTAGATAGATCATCAAATATATTTTATAATAAATTAAATTTATTTGAAGATATAATTATTGTAAATATTTTCAAATCTAGTCATATCAAAGTTTGATCGTCACAAGTTCCATAGCAACTTATTTTTAGAAGGGATTAGGAAAGTAAGGTAAAGCCTGTCGGTTATTAATTACAAGTTTTTTTTGAATAGGAAGTATTAAAATTTATGACAAAAATTACACATACTATAAAATATATTACATAGAAAAATTGAATGTTACCAATAGGCAATAGTTCAATTACAATATGATAAGTAAATATTACTATTTTACAAATTTAGTCAAACTCATAACGGTTTGACTGTACCCTGATTTAACTGAAGCTATTGCATGGTCATTCCTTTTGGACGCTGTGACTGTGACTAGTGAGTACACGCTGGCTTTCCGGCCGGTCAACAGCGTCAGTACGTCACTGCATCAATTCCTTGCCGGGAGCGCGCCGCGTACCTGCCAAAGACATATTTCCGTCTCTAATAGCACACACAGCAATGGCTTGCTCGGCCTCTGCTTCGCCGGCTCGCGCCACCGCCGCAGCAGCCCTTCTCCTGCTGGTGCTGGCCTCCATGGCATGCTCCTGCCTCGCCGCGCCGCCGGGTGCGCTGGTGACGCGTCTCCCGGGGTTCGACGGCGCCCAGCTGCCGTCGAAGCACTACGCCGGGTACGTGACGGTGAACGAGACCGTCGGGAGCAGGCTGTTCTACTACCTGGTGGAGTCGGAGCGTGACCCGGCCAGGGACCCCGTCGTGCTCTGGCTCAACGGCAGGCCCGGATGCTCCAGCATGGACGGCTTCGTCTACGAGAACGGTGCGTTGATCGATCGACCCCTGTTTCACGAGGCCTGTTTTCTTTGTATTTCTCGAGGCCTGTTTTTGTATGAGCCCTGCAAGCCTGAGGATTATTCTGCTTGCACACGCTCCTACCTCCTATCTATCCGCCGTCGTCTTATCTTGCCTGTTTTACCAAGCCATAGCTAAACAAGTAGATTTGCATATTTGACCTCTGTTTGACTTTATATCTGAATTAATTCATCACATGTATATCTTCTTCTTTTTGTAACAACAACGAGAAGTTGTCTGTTTTTCCCTTTTTTGGTCTTATGCATCTGTATCACCACCACATATAAATGCTGCTGAGTGTGTCAAATGTATGCACATTCTAACGCATTTGTCATTTTGATCCTTCGATGCCTTTTTTTTTTTTAAGAAACTGGATCGAGGGGCCGCAGCCCCTACAGCCTTCGATGCCTATTAATGGTGCTGTTTTATTGGGTTCAGGACCATTCAACTGTAACAACCCTAATTTTTTAAAATTACAAAAATAGGCAAAATGCATTTCTTTTGGAAAATAATTAAATAAGCAAAGTAAAGGTTTTATGAAAATAGGGTAGAAACTTACTTAGCATTCATGCTGATGCATATTTTTATTGGGTGCAGTTTGAATTTGAGTTTGAATTCAAAAATCCATTTGAAAAAAAATGTTTGAATAAATGAAAAGCAAATTCTTCTCCCTCTCCTCTTTATTTCCAGTTTTGGCCCGGCAGCCTGAGCGGCCCAACCGGCGCCTCCGCTCCTCTCTCCCTCTTGGGCCGACCGGTCGCCAGCCCACCATGACACCGCGCGACCGCGTCCTTCCTCTCTCGTGCTGTTGCCGACAGGTGGACCTCGCGCCGCCTTCTCCTTCATCCGACCGGGACGCGAGTCGGGACTCCGAGCCCGATCCCGCGCGACCGACCAACTCGACGTCCGTGCCACGCCGGTCGCTCCCCTTGACCTTAGGCTATTTAAGCCTTGACTCTGCGCCGCAATCCCCTACCCGCAACCCTAAGTCAGCGCCGCCTTCGGTTTCATTGAGTCGCCGCAATCGACGTAACCCTAGCCGCCGCCATTGACGCCGCCGGACTTTGAATTCCGCCGCAACCATTGGACATTTATTGGTGTAAGTTGGCCTTGAGCTTCGCCATGAACCCCTCAGCACGAAGGTACCTTCAATTTGGCTTGAATCCGTCTAACCTGGACCTCCACCTTGCGCAGTCGGCCGCCGTCCGCCGCTCCGAGCCACCCGCCGTCCCCGCCTCGCCTCGGTCTTCATCTTCTCCATAGGTGAGCGCGGTGTAAGCTCCTCTATCGAACGGCACCGGTCCCGTGTCAAATGGTGGCCGGAATCGTTACCTGTGCGAACGCCGGCGAACTCCTTCGCCGCCGGCGATGGCCGCCGCTGTGTCGGGTTTTCCCCGGCCGATCGGTTGTCTGATCGGTTGTCCGTTTTGTCATTTTGAATCTGCGCCGTCGGTTTTGATTCGGACGACCGTCGTGTGGTAACTTTGCAGAAAACCCCCGAGTTTTGGCTTATTTAATTAAGAGCCCTCGGCGTTTTCGGCAGAATACGTTTACTCCGTTGGAAAACGTACTTCTTGCTTAATAGATCTAAAATACGCTTTGTCCACTGGAAAGCGTATTTTTCCTTATAATAGCTTCCAGAATATGTTTTCTCCTTTGAAAAACGTATTTTTCCGTTTCAGTTTCAGAAAACGTTTTCACTAATTACAGTTTTGCCATTAACTTTAAAGGCTTATATCTTTCACGTTTTAACTCCGATTTGGTCCGTTCAAATTGCGTTAGATTCATAATTTTGTAATCTACGCAGTGGTACTACTTTTGAAGTATTTTGGAGACTTTATATTTTTAGCCTACATTAGATGTATTTATTTATCTATAGGAAATCTTTGAAAATCCATAACTTCGCCGTTATAATTCCGATTTCAGTGAACTTGACGTCTGTGTGATCGTAGGATCGAGTAGAATGGTTTTATAAGCATTTTATTCTATTTTGCTGACGTTGGTATACTGTTTCTCTAATGGCTCTTTGTTTGCTTTGTGTATGTGTGCTCGATTGAATTGTCTGGTGTTGTTTGTAACGTCGAGTTCAGACGGTGAGGATTTTGTTGAGCAAGGGTTTTCTGAGGATCAACAGGTTCAGCAGGACTTTGTGAACCAAGGCAAGTATAGCATGGATCTTCCTTGTTACCTATTCACTAAAATAACAATACATGTGCATGTGTTTGTTTGATAACCTAGAGTTTATAACTAGCTTTGATATCCTGATTCCTTGAACCTTTTGGGTTGCATTGGGTAGCCAAGATGCTAGTGCTTAATGATATCATGATCCTGTGACTTGATGAGTAATTGTGCCATGAACAGTAATAATGACTTTTAACTACCTGAGGGTTAATCAGTAACGTACCTTCCGGGATTTACAGTACAACTGTGAGGGCTTTATGGCTTTGGTTTTAGCTCAGTATGAGGACCTTTTCTAGCATGTTAGTGGTTTCCTTTATGGCGCAAGGGGGTGTGTTTCGGGTTGGGTGTAGTTGGACCTCTGTCTGTATGTGTATAGGCTGCGGTCGTGTGCCATCAGAAGGGGGGATACTATATCCGTAGGGCACAGAAACCTCAGTGGCCCTAACTTATTAGACGAACCTTTGAAAGGCTTCATAGTGAACCCTGCCGGTCCTCCTTGGTAGTGGGCTAAGAGGTCGACGGGCCTCGGGCGAAAGGGCAAATCACGGCTCACAGTGAGAGTGTACACCTCTGCGCGGAGTTTAATAAACTGGTATACTAGCCTTGCTCAAGGACACGAGCCGCCTTGGAACTCCTTACACTAATGGTGATCTCTCTTGTCATGTTAAATTGTTCATACAGTTGCTGTTATGTTTATTATTTATTTATGTCACGTTGATCATGATGGTTTTGGGAAACACTTGCTACCTTGATGCTGCATAATTGATCAATATGATAACCTATAAAAGCTAATGCAGTCAAACAGTGTCAGCTTATTTGAACCTTATTAACCCATGTTATGCTTGCTGAGTACGGTTGTGTACTTATGCTTATTTTATTCTCAATTTTGGAAAATCCCAGATGGGTAACAGATGAAGGCTGGGATGTGAGCTATCGTGATGAGTACTAGGCTTGGTGTTCACCAGTCGATGAGTCTCTGTGGGGATGTTTCCGCCATGTTTTGATCTTAGATTTTATTATTTATGCGTAATACTCTGTAAGGAATATTGGTATGTTATGTAATAAACAGGGTGATGATACTCTTTACAATTTGTCATCTTATATGTGTGACTGTTCCTGGGGCGCATATAAGGCTATTCATGCATTCTATTATCCTTAATAATGGGGTGTGACATCAACTTTGAGTCAGGAGGCTCAGCTGGAAGTCTGCCAAAGCTTCATCTCAACCCTTATAGCTGGTCCAAGGTCGGCCATTTCCATTGATATCCTAAGTAATAAATTATCTGGAGTTCTAGACGAAGTATTGAAATTTTCCTTTGCAGGTGTCTAGTGTAATATACTTGGACTCCCCATCTGGTGTTGGGCTGTCATACTCAAAGAATGTTTCAGATTATGTTACTGGCGATCTTAAGACAGCTACTGATTCACATACTTTTCTTCTCAAGGTATATTTTTTGATATAAGGAAAATTTTATTAATTTTCAAGCACATTACATCGAGGTGAAACATATAGAGATGTAAATTCATCTTGATGCAGTAAGTATCATCTTTTTTTGGAATGAAAAGCTGAGTTTTCCCTTCTGTTTTTAACCAGTGGTTCCAGCTCTATTCGGAGTTCCTGAAAAATCCATTTTACATAGCTGGAGAGTCTTATGCCGGAGTTTATATCCCTACCCTTGCAAATGAAGTGGTCAAAGGTGTTGGTTTTGAGATCATAATGACTTCAACAGCTATTAGTTGTTTCTATATTATTCTTGTTGCTACCGAAATATTCTACAGGAATCCACAAAGGAGATAATCCAGTTATAAACTTCAAGGTTAGTGTCTTAGTGATTTCCTTATGTTGTTGTCTCCATGGACTGCGTATGTGATTACCATGCAAATCTATGAATAAGAGGCTGTTCCTTGGACATTTTCGCCAAGAATGAATGGAGGATCGGAGCTATAAATACTTTGCATGTGATCATTTTCCTCCTTTTGTTCCATTTTTCCTTTTTACTTGACACTGATTAACTGAAAACATTGTAAGAGTTTTGGGTATATGTGGTTGAAGAACCAAGAAAGAATTTGTTTTTCTAGAAAATAATGTAAATCTCTGAATAAGGTTAGCTTTATTTTGTACTCTCATGTTAGGGCTACATGGTTGGGAATGGTGTATGTGACACCGTCTTTGATGGTAATGCTCTTGTACCGTTTGCGCATGGAATGGGCTTAATTTCAAATGATATATACAAGGTATGTTGGTACTTCGACCGAAATTAACCTCACAATGAAATTTCATTTTGCCTTGATTTTAGTGATGGATTTGTGATATCAAAATGTGTCCTCCGCATCCTTTGTATATGCTAAATAATACTAAAACATCATGTGTCAGTTGAAATAGACCCATCATGTTCTTTCAATTAACCACCATTACTATTGGTAATAATGCAGCAAGCGAAAACTGCATGTCAAGGAAACTACTGGAATTCTTCTAACGATGGAGAATGCACCAAGGCAGTGTCAAAAGTCGATGCGGTAAACCAGTGACACTATCTAGTAAAAGAGTCCATATCGTTCTCATTTTATATATTAACTATGATCTTTGTAGGTAATCAACGGATTAAATATTTATGATATTCTTGAACCGTGCTACCATGGCACAAATACCAAGGAAGTGATCTCACAAAATAACAGAATGCCTCAAAGTTTTAGAGATCTTGGTGTAACTAGCAGGCCCCTTCCAGTAAGAACAAGAATGTTTGGACGGGCATGGCCTTTGAGAGCTACTGTAAGAGATGGGCGTGTTCCATCGTGGCAAGAGCTAGCCGCTACCACTGGATCATCAGTTATGTGTATGGTGAGCACAAGCACAGTAACCTTGGAAACTTTATGTTCTCTTGTGATCTGTTGGAGTGTTAATCTTATTAGGAGATTGCACTTTTTCTCCATATCATACAATGCACCCAGTTTTTTTACTACTACAGTATTGCTTTACTGCAGCGGGCCAAAATCATTTTCAACGGCAGGCAAACGTGCCCGCCAGGGATGCCAACGCCACGGTAATGAAGATACAACCGTGACGGGATCAATACCTAAGAATGCCCGCTGCGGTAAAGAATTCCGAAAAAATAGAAAAAAAGAAACAAAACCCTATATAGGGCCGCTGAGCCCATCTAGGGTTCCAGCGTCGCCGTCGCCGATCCGTGCTCGTGAGCGCCGCCGTCGGGTACTCCGGATGTGGGCGCGCCCCTCCTCATCGCGAGACCGCACTGGAGCCAGAGCTGCGGGGGTCGGAGCTCGCAGCAGCACCAAATGCCACTGCCGCCGCACGTCGTCGCCGATCTGCAGTCAAGGGAGAGGGAGATCAACAGACTGGGTCTAGATCTGAGGAGAGAGAGAGAGAGGTCAAGGGCATACCTGAGCCGCCGATGTCGTCGAAGTGGGTTGCAGCGCCGCCATCACGGCCGCCGGATGATCCACCACTAGATCCGGTCTATCCACCCGTGGATCAGCCAATAGGAGAGCGCCGCCGCCAGATCTGGCCCTAAGCGCCGCCGCGCGCCATGGCGTGAGGCCCCGAGCGTCGCCGCGTGCCGTGGCGAGCACCCATGGCCCAGAGCACCACCGCTCCACCGTCGTGGAGAGGTGAGAGACGAAGCCGACGACCGTGGAGAGGGGAAGCGCGAGAAGAGACGAAGCCCGCCGCCGTCGTGGAGAGACGAAGCCCGCTGCCGCCCGTTCGCCACAGTACGCCGCCAAGGTCCACCTCGCGCACTGCCGGGGCTGGATCTGTACCCTGCGAGGCCCTGCGTCGCTGCGCCGTCGTGGCCCAACTTTTCCAAGGCCCCGCATCCCGGCGCGCCGAGGACAGAGGGTGCCGCTGCAGGGTGGAGAGGAGGGTGGCGCCGCCATCGAGAGAGAGGCAACGGAGGAGTGGAGGGACGGCCGGCGGCGCGATTGAGTGAAGAGGAGGAGGACGGGCAGCGCGAAGGAGGGGGAGTGAGGAGAGAAAGATGTTGCCTGATCGAGGAGTGGGGGAAGTGGGGGAGCTGAGGAAAACCTAAGGCCAGTTTTTATATGGAAGCTGATATCGGGCCTCGTCCTGGGCCTTCTGGGCCACGGTATTTACTAAAGCGGGCACTATAGGATGCTCGCTGCGGTAAATCGATTTACCGCAACGGGCAAAAGAGTCCGCTATGGTAAATATAAAGTGCCCGCTGCGGTAAATCGTTGCGATTTACCGCAGCGGGCAGCAAAATCGTCCGCTACGGACTCCAAAATGGCGACGCTGTGGTTATTCGTTTTTGACGTAGTGTTTGGTACAACTCAAGGAAGTCATTTGTGCTTGCATCCTCTTTATTTACAAATTTGGCCACTAGTTTTTCTATCAAAATACAAAAAAAACAAAAGAATAGTGAAGCAGTGCAAAAAAAATCATCATGAATCTAGGAATAATTGTTCATGTGGGCAAATCTCAGTATATGTTTCTGTATCAATGGGCAAAACTTTCTACTGTAGACTACAGATCGACTAAGTTTTGGTATATAGGTATTCTAATGTAGTAATGTGGTGCAGGAGTCTTTGCCTTTTATATTTAAAAAAAGTGTAGTCTAGGTGATACTAATATTGCGCTAGGTACTCCTTCATTTCGTTTATCTTCATCTTCTCTGATTTTTATACTAATATTGTGCTAGTTACTCCTTCATTTCGTTTATCTTCATTTTCTCTGATTTTTTATATTAATTGTAACCAGGTGGATACCCCGCGCGTTGCTCTAGGTATTCAGAAGAATTTAAAAGAAATCAGACTATTTATATTTATAGTTATACGAATGAAACTATCTTAAACTAATTTTGATGAATGGTTTGACACAACTTTGTGAATAGCTAAATGCATGTTAGTTGATGAAGAGAAACTATCATAATTATATGTGCTAATTGACCATAATTGTAATTTATAGTGGATTATTGATGTGGATAGCTTGCATGTTGGTTTATCTTTATAGAAGATATAGATAAGGCATATCTTACCGCTTAAGATTTTTGCCATCTTGTCTAATTCCCATGCCTTTGGATGGATGCATTTTTCATCTCAAATTAGAGTATATAGGAGTTTTTTTTTTCTCCGGTTCATTATATATCATCCCCATTACTTATGTATCATGTCTTGTTTCCTTATTGATATTCAGAATGATGAAGTTGCAACGGCATGGCTAAACAATGATGGCGTCAGATCTGCAATTCATGCAGAACCAGTATGATAATCATACACTAGTCACATTTTACTTGATAGATCTAATTTTAGAACTTTCCATGTTCTCAACATAGTTTATCATGCACATGTTAATTAGTCAGCTCCATTGGACCATGGAGCCTATGCACAGAGAAATTGACGTTTCACCATGACGCTGGGAGCATGATAATTTATCACAAAAACCTTACAAGCCAGGGTTACCGTGCTCTCATTTACAGGTACTTTAAGAATGCAAAATATGCTTTCGAATCTCATATTCTTATTAATCTCAGAAGAAGATCCAGTTATAATTGATATATTTCATTTAATTTGCATTTGTTTCAGTGGTGACCATGATATGTGTGTGCCTTACACTGGGAGCCTATAGCATGGACCACATCTTTAGGCTACGGAATCGTTGATTCATGGCGAGCGTGGCTGGTTAATGAACAAGTTTCTGGGTATTTGACAAACAATGATCATTATGTCCTAAGTTTCTTTTGAATCGTTTTATTTATCCTTGAAACTTATTTTTATAAAAATTCATAATCATCACAATATAATATATATATGTATATATATATTTCTTTTGTGAGAGTTATATTCAGTTAAATTATTATCTTTTATATTTTCCATAATTTCAAACAAATGTTTGTATGTATCGAGGAAAGAAATTAAGGATATATAGCTCACCTATCTTTTTGGTTGTCATAATCCTCAGGTACACCCAAGGATATGAAATGACCTCATTTTTGCTACTATTAAGGTACCACAGTTTCAAATTTGTCTAATAACTCCTTATGTACATAATTTTCTAATATTCCCTTGATGTACATGAGCATGATACTAGCCTACTAAATCAAACACAAATTATGTTTAATGATATGGTTACATAACTGAAACACCAAAAGAAATCGAAGCTTCCAGATGAGGTTGCCATTATTAACTTTAATATTGTTTTTCTTGCAGGGTTCTGGGCATGCAGTTCCAGAGTATAAACCACAGGAAGCATTGGCATTCTACAGCCGTTGGCTTGCTGGTTCTAAACTGTGAAGCTCATGAAATGCAGCAGCTGCTGCTGATGTGAGCCATGTTTCTGTTCGAAGTCATGCAGTGTTGAATCAAAAAATAGAGAAGACAGTGTGAACAAAATTGGTTAACCCATGCAAGAAAACAATAGGCAGACAAGGGATCAAAGTAGCTAGCGCGTGCCAAGTACAATGCTGCATTCATTCTTGTATGCATGCAAATATTATATCATTAATAAAGATGTTCACATGCATATTATTGCTCACGCCTTCACGGTGTGACAAACATTTGTGACAATTTCCATTTTCATATGCATTTTGAAATCCAAAAGGTACAAATTAAAGGTCCGCTATATTTGGCTTGTATCCAAATATGTCCTTGATACTTTGATAGTGTTGTTAAATAACTGTCCCCCATCGGTTTCTCTGCTAAACTTTAGTACCTCGTAAATGGTTTAGTCCTATTTAGTCACTTCAAAGTGATTAGAGAGGACTAAAGTCCATTTAGTTCGATTTAGTCACAGTGTCTATCTAGATAAAAAGTAGGTGACTAGATTTGGGAGGTGACGAGACCTCCAGTGAAACAAACACCTCTATATATATTCTAGATGACATGTGGGATCATGTGGCAGCGTTAGAAATAACGTCCTGGAAACATGAGAAATCGCAAAACATATACTCTGTGGCAACCTGAAAAAAATAATTATTGATTTTTTGAGTGGATAAAAGAAAAAATCTATTGTTGGTAAATAAATAAATTTGAGCCGACATAGGAAAGGTCCACAAATTTGAGCCGAAATTTGAGTATAGAAAAGATAAAAAATATATATATATCTATTCATGGGCCGCGTGGGTCAGTGGTGCGCCAAATAGGCCCGCAAACTACCGATGCAATGGAAGGCCCGCGACTGACTGCGGCTGCGCCTGCGCGCGTGTGAACTCACAAACAAACGTAGGAGGACGGCACGGACGGACCTATCTCTTTCCTCTTCTCTCCCGAGACGAGAAAAGTATTGTCTCCGTCTGTCCGTCTCAGCGCCGACGCTTCCTTCCTATCGACTCCTCGCCGTCCCGCGTCCTCGCGTAATCCATCCCCAGCGCTCCTCGCGCCCTCCCAAAACTCTACGGCCGGCCGGCCGGGCCCCCGCCCTGACCAAGCTCCGGGGACGAATGGACGGAGGAGACGCCTTCCCGGGCACGCCGCCGGTGCCGCGCTCGCCGGAGGACGTCTTCCGGGACTACCGCGCGCGCCAGGCCGGCCTCATCAGGGCCCTCACCACCGGTAATGCCCCCGCATCCCCGTCCTTCCTTCCTTCGCGTGCGTTCCGGCTCGGAGCTCTGTGCTGACGACTGGTTGTTTCCCGCTGTTCGCTGCTGCAGATGTGGAGAAGTTCTACGTGATGTGCGACCCAGGTGAGCTTGCCTGCCGCCCTCCTCCCCCGATCCGTCTGGGATTTCCTAGGGTTTGGATTTTGGTTTTGGTTTTGGTTTTGGGGGTGCGGATTCAGATGTTACCGCACGGAATCGGAGCGTGTTTGCTTCGCAGTTACGGTCGGATAGCTCTTTCTCTCCGAAAAGCCGATCTGGGGCGGGGGCGGCCGTTAGTCCGCTGATTTTCGCGTTTATTTTTTCACTTAATTTACGGCGTTCCTCCGCCCATTCATTGGTTCTCGTGCGCCCTGGGAGGCTGGCCATTTGGCCGCCGGAATTCCTGCTCCGATGTTGCCGGCGACAGCCGCCGAGCTTTGCTCTCGGTTTCCCTTGCCGACTTCCTTGCGCTGTTCATCTTGGGGTAGGAAAGCGGAACGGCGGATGAGCAAGAGGAAGAGGGAATCCTTATCTTCTGATGAGCTGGTCGACCGCACGGCCGGCCAGTCACCTCCAAAAGTCGTGCGCCTGTCGATTTACGGTTATGCTCCCGGACAACGACCTCCGCCGCAACTGTACAAGGGGCATTTTCGGCATGCTTGTTTCGCCAGTAATGGGTCACTGATGATGTCGGCTAGTGGGGAGTGTCAGGATAGCATTTCTTTTTTCCTGATCCAGGTCAACATTGGTTTCGTTTCTGGGCACAGGACAACAAAATTTTTACTCGGTTTGGCAATGCGAGTATTGCGGACGCTTTGTCACTGCACCTTTCCCCTGGTTTCAGCTGAGTATTGCGAACACTTCGTCACTGCACCTTTCCCCTGGATTCAACTCCTTACTTCCCACTTAGGCCTCGTTTAGTTCCCAGATTTTGGGTTCAGGTTCACTGTGCAAAAAGAAGATTCCTCGTGACGGCACATGCATGGAGTATTAAATACAGATGAAATCAAAAATTAATTGTACAGTTTGGTTGTACTCTGCAAGACGAACGTTTTGAGCCTAATTAGTCAATGTTTGGATAATTTTTATTAAATACAAACGAAATGCTACAGTGCCAAAACAAGAATTCGGCCATCCCCAAATTGGGGAACTAAACAAGGCCTTAATGTCATTGCCCACCTAAATCGATGGTCACAGAAGTTGGCAAAAGTTGGCAAACAAATACATGTACCCTGGTTTTTATTGTACTTGTGGATAGGGCCAGAAAGTTTTGTCTAGATACGTGGGGTAGCTATAATCTGATTTATTTGGGACCGAGAGAGTATGTTGGTTATCAGAGTCACATTCACATTTATGGTTTTGTTTCCGGCAGATGTATGGGTTCGAAATCTGTATCGGTACCACATTAAATTGCCAACATTATTAGATGCTTAGCACAGGAAGTTTGCACCAAGAGGTGTCACTGGAAATGCAAGATGGGTTGCTCAGTAGTCAGTACTGATCAAAAGTTGTGGGTGGGAAAGGCAAGCAATGTGCATGGGCAGGTGGTTGATATGGAACTGATTTATTCATGTCTGGTGGTACGAGGGGCATAATGCATTTTTTCATGCTTTTGGCCAAAAAAGTCTGCCCTTTTATGTCCCCTTTCCTTTTTTCATGTGATGTTCAATCTATAATTTTTCAAGAAAACGTAGGAGAGATGGAATGCTTAATTTCATATGGTAAATTTAGTCTCTCCTATTCATTCTGCTTTTGTTGTGTTCACAGAGGCTCAGCTTTATGTCTCATGATTCATTTTCATTTAAAGTGAGCTATTTTAAGGTTTAGGGCCTGAAACAATCGCAAATACATTCTTTGAGATATTGTTTCCTTTTGTTTTGCGCAGAGAAGGAGAATCTATGTTTATATGGACTTCCCAATGAGACTTGGGAAGTGAACTTGCCTGCTGAGGAGGTCCCTCCTGAACTCCCAGAGCCAGCTCTGGGGATTAACTTCGCTCGTGATGGGATGAATGAAAAAGATTGGCTATCACTTGTCGCAGTGCATAGTGATTCATGGCTAATGTCTGTAGCATTTTATTTTGGAGCAAGGTTTGGATTCGACAAGGAAGCCAGGTATTCCATTTGTTCTATTCTAATATAAGATTTTTCTGTTTACTGTTATAGAAATGTTTCTTGCCAATGGACCTCCCTCAAGTATATCTCTGTTGAAGAACCAGTTATTGTTTCTCATGATTTCTTATGAGTATTCATTTTATTTATGTGAAAGTTTTCACAGCATAGCGGCTGTGACTTCTGGCACCAGGGTTTGACTCCCCATGGGAGCAGATTTCAGGGTTGGTTAAAAAACCTCCTTCACTGCCGCCAGCCTTTGGTAACCGTGGCAGCTGCCAGCCTAGGTTACGGTGTGGTGCTATAGGTTCTGCACTGTCAGGGTTCAGGTTTTTTTTCTCGAATACGCAAAAGACTTGCGCATCTTTGTATTTAAGAAGAAGAGTTTTTACACCTGCGCTTTCGCACGTTTTTTGGGAGTTAACATATTACATGAAGCGTTGCTCCCGTACCTTTCCTCCTAAGCGGATTACTCACTAAATAGACAACCTAGAGCGCGCGCATCGGCTTGGATCGATGGATCGGAGGTGGCGCTCATGCGCGGGTGCTGTGTCGCCCGCGCAGGCATCGTGGCGTGCGAGGTCGGGGAAGAGCTCACGCATCGACTCGGTGTCCGCGTCCACGGGGTCGTCGCCGAACGTGGCCTCAAACTTCTTGGCCTCCGCCGTCGTTTTTCCCTCAAGTTGCGCCATCCGCTGAATGATGAGGGCCTCACCTCGCCTGGCGACCGGGACGTCGGTGAGCGACTGTGCCGCTATCCGCGCGCTCCTGAGGGGAAGCGTGGACGATGGGTCATAGACCTTGGTCCGCAACAGGGGTGGTTGCTGGCAACTGCAGCAGGGGCGTGGCGGCCTTCTTCAACGCCCGCTGGGCGAACCCCGTGATGCGCTCGCTGAACGATGGAGATCGAAGCGCGCTGGCTGCATCATCGTCGCCGTCGCACGGCACGTCTCGGTCCATCTTGGTGGTACGGGGCGGGGTGAGAAAATGGTCCTCGAACGCGGCCCCAAGGCCGGCAAGCAAAAGCTGCGAGTTCGCGCAGGCGACCGGCGTTGCCGGCTCCGGGGTAGCCCCACCAATGCCCTTGTACGCTGGCACAGGGAAGCCCGGAGGCGGAGTGCAGCATCCGTCGTCATCGTCTAGCTCAACACGCTCCTGGGTGGCTGGCACAGGGGAGCTCGGTGGTGGCATGCAGCATCCGTCGCCCTCTTCTAGCGCCCCGCGCTCAGGGTTTAGGTTTTTCTTGGTCGAAGTTTCTTCTTCCAAGCAATACCGTGAGTGTGGTCTTTTCCTACCGGCTGATTTTTTTTTCCATGTTCAAAACCAAAACATAATCACTATGTTATTCTTATCAAAATCCAAAGTGTGTTTTGATTGAGAAACGAGTAGAAAGAGATGGGTATAGTGATAAGAGCGAACAAGGATGGAAAACGGTATTTCATAACCCCCTTCCTCCCAAACTGGTATATTTTTTCCAATGGTATGACTATGAAATATGCCCCATTGTCACATTTGTGTGGGAGATCACTAGTTGCATGTCTTTTTCATGGAACAATTACACATTCCATCTGCTGCTAATGTTGTTGAGCAGTCAACATATAACTACAGAATCCTTATTTCAGATGATTTCAGATAGTGGCAGCTGTCAGCTACTTTGGGTGTAGTGTCCCTTTTGAGGTCTTACTTTTTCTTTTCTGTTGGAGAAGCTTAGAATATATGAACATTTCATGTGTCCAGTTACTTCTGTGTTATCTCTATACTAGTGTTTTTTATTTTATTTTGTTATCATCTCTATACCAGTGTTGTGCTTCTTCAGCTTCTGGGTGCTACTGGGCCTATCTTGTTATTGATTAGCATTGATTGCATGATTGAAGACCAGATGTTCTGTAAACAAACAAACCAGTTTGCATATTCATCATTAGGAATACTAGCATTGGCTGCTTTACTTTTATCCAAAAAAAAAACATTGGCTGCTATATTGTTGTGGATTAAATCTGTTAGACGCAAAATAATGCTGGTTATTTTCTCATGTTTCACCCTTGTTCCATAAAAAGTTTAGGACCAGTTAGTTAGCATGAATTTTGCCTTAGTGTTTAAGAATGACCTTAAAATACTGTACTAGAGTGTTTTGATGTGTTTGACAGTCCCTTATTTAACACTGCCTTACCTTTTGGATCATATTTTATATGTTTACTGTGAAGTCTTTATTTCTGATGTCTCCTGAATTCCATAGTATAGATTATTAGATTTTGATCAAAGCCGTGTGGGACTACATTTTCTTTGTATATTTAAAGCTGTCTGATGGAGTCACCTTCTGTTGGTTGCCTTGCAGGAAACGTCTCTTCACCATGATCAATAACCTTCCCAGCATATATGAGGTTGTCACAGGAACTGCCAAGAAAGAGCCCAAAGAAAAAACTCCTAAAAGCAACAATAAGAGTAACAAATCTGGCTCAAAGGTATATAGTTTTTGGTATAACGTAGCTATATTGTTTGACATGACAACCAGCCACTGAACTCCCATCATTCTCCTTTTGTGGCTGACGCTGAGCATTGCTGAACATTTGATGAATACACAGCCCTCACGCCTGTCCGAGTCCAACACAAGGGTGCCAAAGATGCCACCTCCAAAGGACGAGGACAGTGAAGGGGAGGAAGGGGAACCACAGGAAGACCATGAGACTGCGCTGTGCGGCGCCTGTGGCCTAGGTTATGACGACTTCTGGATCTGCTGCGACTTATGCGAGACATGGTTCCACGGCAAGTGTGTCAAGATCACCCCAGCTAAAGCGGAGCACATCAAGCAGTACAAGTGCCCCTCCTGCACAGGAAGCAAGAGGGCCAAGGCTTGATGCTATCGATGAGAGATCTGAATTGCCGACAATGCTCCAACAAGAACTAAGGAGCCTTTGACGAGAGTTGTAAGCTGAATGTTTCCGGGTAGGGCAGCTAATAGATTTGAATATTTTTGTTTGGATACTTTGGTGCTTGAGATGCCTCTAAATCTAGTGTCAGTAATTACGAGTACTGACCAACTGTAAACTGTTGTAGTTTGTGTGGCCCTCAAGCATCTATGTTCTGTAGGCTACTGAGTTGTGTGGTTTAGATTCCAACTATGCCATTTGTGATGACGCAGTCGTTTAAAGTTAGACCCAATCATTTCTTGGCTACATTTCTTGTCTTCGTGTAATTGTGTTTACGCAGAATCTAGCAGTATTGTTTAGGGATTCGAAAATGCTGATTAAATAGTTCCTAGCATATGGTTCCTAGGAGTCTAGTGGGTTTATAACGTTAAAATTTGCTAGCGTATATACTATTATGAAATCATGGTCATTTGTTGTAAGATAATATTGTTTTATTAAGTTCTCAGACTCAGAGTTAGAAAGATGTTCGTTTTGCCTTGTATTCATCCACTTTTTCTCACGCCGCTGTCGCTCCACCTAGTTCACAATCTTGCTACGGGTTCCAGTTGATTCAGCGTGCAGACGTGACCTCTCTACTCTTGCTGCTCTTTGGGGGCAGTCGTCGTCGCGGCGGGGCTCTGCTTGGTCGTTGGTGCAGGCTTGCATCGCCTTGCTGAGCCGGCGCTAGCAACAAGGAGCTCGCTATCTTTTGGCAAGCCAATTTGGCCCTCCAAGCCAAAATTTACTGGCACGGTCCACGAGCCGCTTAGGCGCCAAACACGTCATTCTTTGCTATCCTCGTTTGGCAAGGCACAACATTGCTCGCTCAACGAGAGAATTAAGCAGGCCCCTAGTGTGCTGCTTCAGTGAAGGTCTGTAACACATGCGCACATCGCTTACACAGACAACACCATGCTGCTCCACCTCGTTGTGGCATGTAGAACCATGGGTATTGTTCTTCTCACCCATTTTTTGTTTTCAACCCAAAACATACTAAAAGATATTAAAAAGAACATGTCGTAAACTAGATTTTTAGAACACTGATTAACCTTTTGAATAAGGTGAGTGGTCATGGCGTGGCGCGACATGCCAACCTGGTGCTTGAAGAGGGAGGTAGCCATGCGGAGATGACATGGTAGGCTTGGTCACACTATTGCAATTGGCATGACTTAGTCACGCCATCCCACTTGAAGAGGGAGGTAGCCATGCGGAGATGACATGGTAGCCTATGTAGCGGAACATCTGCATCTTCTTTCTTCTCCCTCCCTTCCCCTTTCTCCTTCCAGCAACCAAATCAGACTCACGAGGCATGGTGACCACCTTTTGCCCACATGTATAGATCTTCATTTAGGAGAGACCTAAATTAGGGGAAATCTCTCCAAAAGGTACCTCCTTGAAATATTTGACCCATTATCTTGAATTCCCATCTGTTGATCTGGTTTTAGTTTGGTTAACACTGGTTTTTGTTGTAGAATTATTGTTATGTAATTATGTTGCATCGGGATCGATAAGAGGTATCATATCTCGTAGTTGATTTACGATCTTGTACAATTAACATTCAAGATTCGTTGCCTCCAAGTATTTGTGTGCTATATATATATATATTAGTAAAGATTGCCGTTAATAAATTGGTGGGTGCTTAATTTTGTTGTATGTGACTATGAAAATTGGTCTGATAATTAAGCATGTCTCCTTATTGTCCTTGCACCGAGTATATGCTTCAAATTGGTGTGTGATTAATAAATGCAAATGAAAACATGTGTTGTCTATATGTTTTATGGATTAACTGTTGGCTCTATTAGATAGGACTTATTGTGCCTGTGGTTGATTTGTAGGATTAATTTATTGCGAGAAAAAAACAATGTTTTATAGTTGAAAAGTAGGGTTGATTTTAGCCGATAAACTCACACGAACAACATAGCCATGTTAGTGAGGCAAAATTTATTGGTAAGTTGGAATAACTGCAGGTACTATTTTCTACGAACTTAATCAAATTTAAAAAAGTTCTACCGGCACAAATACTATAGCAATCTTTATATTGGGTCGGAGAGAGTATACATGCATTTTTTTGAACAATTGAGAGTATACATGTATATACATACAAAATCCATAAATTGTGTGATAGATTATATTGTGGTCGGTGGGAGTGGGCGCACAATCTCCATTCTAATAATTGCACTTCATGCAAATGCCATGCCTCCCAACGTGTTGTATTAAGTTGATGCCTCGGCGTGGCGTCGTCCTCCGACACTCCAACCGCAGATCTGAACAAAATCCTCCCTGGCGGCGGCAGCACATCCATCAGGTTCACACATGACACGACACGACACGACACACTAGCCCTGTGCATGGGTCGCTCAACCCACCCAATCCATCCATCTCGGCCCATTTAAAATACGAAAAAAAGCAATCCACGGATTGGGTTGGGTTCTCAGGCCCACTCATCTAACCTATCTGAACTTTGGGTGGATACGGTTCCAACCCGTCAACCTGTGTGGGTCACGTTCGTCTTCAGCGCCGCGGGGCAGCGGGCGGCGGCACACCGACGAGGCGGAGCACGACCTGCCGCCGGGATTCGGGTCCCCCCACAGCGCACCGACGAGGAGCAAAGCCACGCATCTATGGACTGTCCATCCAGAAGCACAGACACACCAGGTGAACCCCCAATCTCAGCTGTCTGCTCTTAGATCTCGTCTTGATTCTGGTGTGTGGTCTACTACCGCAGGGGATGGAGTCGAGGAGCGTGACCGCGATGAGGCGGCGACGGAGAGATCAGCGGGACGGATGGGGATGGGCATAGCGAGGTACCCGGAGCTGCTTTCCCACCCACGGCGGCGCGTCGACACACAATCGACGATAGCTGCATCAGGTTGAGCTGCTCTTTCTTTCTAGTTCGTTTGCTGCCGAAAGGTTCAGCTTCAGTTCTGGTGTGTGTGTTCATGGTGAAGTTTTGGTGCCTGAACTTGAACCAACCTGCATGTTTGTTCTTGATCTGAACTTACAGTTTCATATGCAGTCACATATAAGCACTTGTAGTACTTGGTTATCAAACAAATCAATTATACTATGCGCGCGACGTAGTAGTTACTACCTCGGTTAGAACAAGAGTTCAGTTTCTTCAGAGTTTTCATTCTACCTCCCGCACATACGTCAGGTCAGATGGATCGACTAAGATGAAAGATGGCTGGTGTCTCGGTAATTTCGGACAGGTTTTCAGCTTTCAGCTTTGCATTCAGTTCAATTATCACGGACACGTTCGTAATAAAATGACATGACTAGTCATCATTAGCGTCTCTTCATGAGAGAGCGCAAGCAAGAGTTTATTCTGTATCTGAACTTGAACGTGACGAGCATTTGTACGTGTAATATTCTAGACTGATGAACTTTCTGGTCATGATGTGTACAAAGTTCAGTGATTGTTCTTTTATTATGCAGAGAACAGACACAGGTGATCTTCATGCTGATTGTTTTGGCCATAGCTTTTGTTGAACAGTAAAGTTCAGTCAATTTTCATTTTTTGCAGCCTCAAATGTCCTAAGCACTTGATATCGGCTCCGCAGCATCTGAGCGTTCAAAAAAATGCATTGCCTTCTCTTTATTCTAGTAATACCATTAGATTCCAGAATCAATTGAAATGAAACACTTGTCCTTTCTTATCTAAATTTTCCTGCACAATTGATTGTAGTAACTAGCTAGCCAGCTGTAGCCTGTAGGGCTGTAGGTGTACATCGATCTCTGGAAAAATAAAAGAGAAACATTAACAATAGTATTATTAACATGATAGTAGCTGGTGATGAGTAGTATTATATTCTTCTCTGCAGGAGGACAATCCACTCGAGGAGCTTCCTCCAAATGAGGCTGATTGGTTCAATGCTAGGTGTTCCATCCAATTTTTGAAGGTATTCTACAAAGTCACAGTACGTCTTTCTGGTTCTTTACATGTGACATCGGCTAGCTTCTTCCATGAGTTTGTTCTGATGTACTCAAATTTGGAAGAACTTGCTAAACATAGTGATCCCTTCATAGCTGAAATGTCTGAACGCATGAAGATAAAGTTTAGTAATTATTGGGAGGACAGAAAGGGCCTAAACAACTTACTAGTTATTGCCCTTATCTTAGATCCTCGTTACAAGGTGAAGTTTCTTAGCTTTTTCTTTTTGGGGATATATGGCCTAGAAAAGCAAAACAAAGTCGTAGAGAAAATAGATAGTGATCTTCGCCGTTTATTTAAGTACTATGTTGAGTTTGCTGCATGTTCTAGTTACCACAGTAACTACAATCAGCCACAGCTACATATTGATCTGGATAAGCATAAGGAGAATCCATCCTTCTTAGCCTCCCAATTCACTATGCACCTAGAAGAAATTGAGTGCAGAGACAGTAATTCTGAACTGTCAAGGTATCTCTCCGAGAATTGTGAAAAAATTACAGATGATTTTGATCTGCTACTGTGGTGGAAGTGCAACTCAAACAAGTATCCCATCCTGTCTAAGTTGGCAAAAGATGTACGCCTTGGCAGTGCCTGTCTCTACAGCAGCTTCAGAATCTACATTTAGTACTGGAGGAAGAATTGTAGACTCCTTTCGCACGTCACTATCAGCTAGCACGGTTGAAGCTTTAATCTGTACCTAAAGTTGGCTGCGCTCTCCTTCGGATGTTGTGGACTTGAGAAAATATGTAGAGGAAATTCAAGCCTATGAAGAAATTGAAGAAGGTACCGTTGTTTACCCTTTTTACTGTGGATAGATCATGCCATTTTGTGTAGAAGCATTCACTAACCCTTGGCATCTACTTCTCACAGAACTTTTGGAAAATGACTTCATGGACAAGAGGACATGATAATTTTCATGGTAATCCACACACTCATGTACTACTGTAATGTGATTAAAGTTTTAGGATCTATACATTCATACTGTGTTCATCCTTCTTAACTGGATAGTATGTTTTTTTTTGGAGCAGGCGAACAATTGCTAAGAGGCTAGGAGCTACAGAATTTGTAATGAGCTGTCCGTCTTTCTAGATGCAGTAGACTAGTAGTAATGGTCACTCGCTCTCTGAGTTACAAGTAGTTGCAAGTATTTGTCCCTGAAGTGATGCAGTTTAGCTGGTAGTGTGTTGGATTCTTTGGCACTTGGACCGTTGTTCGAATGGGATGTTTAGTTAGCCTGCAGTCATTCTGTACTTACCTGAGCATCTATGGTGCCTGCCTGTTTTAAAATCTCAGATGTCAATATATGCCCATTTTAAATCTCAGATGTCAATATACGATGGTATCTCAATTCATGCTATTTTAAATGTCATATGTTGAAACAACATATTTTTCAGCCTTTGTTGTTCGCTATACACAGAAGTGTGTGAAGTCTGTGAACGTTCAGAACCAGAGGCAACGGCTGACTCGTGAACCCACCCGATCCAACCCAACCCACCCAAGAAGCAAATGCAATTCTGATCCATTTTACCCACCCAGAAAAAGCCACGATCCAACTAGCTAGCTGCACCAAACTAACCCATGAGAACCACCCAGACCCGTGTTAACCCACCTATGCACAGGGCTACGACACACGACACCATTTCCGGAATGAACTGTCAGTATCTTCCCTTTTGCAGTGATGATGACGAGATAGGCGCCCGTGCGTGCGTGCAGAAGTGATGATTTCCCAACTCCAAGCACGATTGAATCCGGAATGGGTGTTTCATCAAAAGAATTGAATCCGGAATGGGGATGTTGTTGCTGATGCTATGGCTAAGAACAAAGGAGCGAGGAGGCCCATGGAATGGAACCAAGTCCTGCTCGTGCAAAATGAATATTGGCAGTAGTATTTACATTTTATTTAAAAACAAAGTTGCAACGTTTATTATATATTTACAGTAGAGTACTGTATTTGAATTGATGTTTGAAGGCTGCAATAATGCCACTCATGTTGGCATTAATCATGTCCGTGCGATCCGCGTGAACAGAGGAGGTGCAGATCAGGAGGAGGTCCTTACTTGTGTCAGTGTGTACATCCTCGCAATACAAAATATATATAATTCAAATTCAAACGAACTCTCGTTTCGCGCCTGCCGCCTACCTGATTCCGCCTGCAGAAGAGAGACCCCCAACGTGTGTTGCGAGTAGTTTAACTGAACCTAATTTGAACAAGCGCTACCATAAATTGCTAGAAAAATGTGCCCTGCTTGGTAACAGCGTTCATCAACAAAGAAACTTATCATTTGCCAGGACCAAGCGTATTGAAATCTCAAATCAGCATCTTTATGTTTCGAAGGCTGTGGGCCTTTGGCCCAATGAATTCTTTATTTGATGATGAACTGGAGTGAGTAGTAGCCAAAAGATCCATGATGACCTCGGCCTGTGCTTTGACGGACAAACCGATGCCTAAACTATTGTGGGAATACCAAGAAAACACAACACGTGACAACCTGAAAACCGATTGGTTTTACGAGTTTTTAAAGCCTGTTTCGATGCTATAGTAATATAAACCATGGTGTAGGTAGTTTCAGCATTCATACGCGTATAAAACAAAAGGTTCAGAAGAAACAGGTGGAGTTTTGTGTGTGTGGGGGGGTGGGGGGGAAGATTGTTAGTCCCCTTGATTCCAAGTTAATTATAAAACGTTTCGACATTCACTATCTAGATATATAGTAAAAAAATATATCTATAAAATCTAAAAATATATTATAATTTAAAATGGGGGCAGTACAATGTTAACGATATTATGGTTTTTAAACGAGGTTTCATTGCATCTAAACATGTACATCATAGGGTGTTCCAAAACCAAAGTATTTTGTAAAATTATGGTTCAATTTTTTTAGTCTAATGTTAACTTCATAGGTAAAACCCAAGGTGAACAATTGCATTGTGCACAAGTTCACTGGCTAGTACTACCTATGTGTCAAGACTTGCTTTTTAGCCACTAGTAACATTTTAAAACATAAATCAAATTACGCTAATTTCCCGAGACACATTCCCTATAGGACATGGTTGCTTAATTAAGGATAGTTAGCTAACTATTAATACAACGAGATCCAATCAAACCCTTAGACTAAACACTAGATGATGTAACACAAGTCATGACCTAATGTTACATAGCCACTTCCTTACCTCTCCTGCCTCGGAATTTGTGAGTTGTCTTTCTCCTTATGCTCATAGGTAATGGTGCCCCACTTTGCTCATATGATTGCCTCCTCCCATCCTCCTTCGTCTTTTTACTGTCTCCATCATATTTTTAAGACCATCGTCATAAAATCAACCTAGTCACTCTAAGTTTGAAGGACATTGCCACAGAAATAAAGTCAGATGACAAAAGTTTCCACTTTAAAAGTTTACATCCGTTGGAGCATAGTAATTTTATAAGGCAGGAGTCAATTTATAATTTTATTTAAGAAAAATACACGAAACGTTCACTCTATTCCAAATGGTGCTTCATGTATGAAACTAAGGGCTTGTTTGGTTTCTTGGGATCAGCTAGTGACTACATAAGGCCATTAGTCACAATTAGCACATCATGGGTGAGTAGTGGGACTAGGACTGTTAGTCTTTTTTAGTCTCCTCGTTTGATAAATCAGAGAAAATAAAAAAGACTAAAATATAGTCTCTAATTCCTAGTCCCGTGAAACTAAATAGGGTCTAAACCTAGAACGATAATTGTGGGACTAAAATGACTATTTGGCATATAGAAGATACTATACTATAAAAGCCCTTTTAACCTCCGTGATCTTTTTATCCCGTTGATTGTTCTTTGAAAAAGCGATTCATTTCTGCTGCATTATATTCCGTGTGTCAGCCGACAAACTGTACTGTGGTGCAGAGGGAACACACCGAGCAAGAAGCCAAGAAGCGCCTGTGACAGCACTGCAGGGGCGGTGGGGAAGATTTTAAATCCGCCCGCGTGCTGGCTGTTTCGAAATGAATCACTGTCTCCTCCGGCATTCACTGCCCGATGGCAACGGATGTAGGTTCCACCTCCAAAGGCGCCTCCTTTTTCGACGCCCTTTTGGATTCTTGATGCCTTTCCAGGACAAGGACCAGTTTGAACTGTTCGTTCATTGCCCCCTCCTTCCCGTGCGCGCTGCTGCAGGGTTCGTCGATCCCACCCCACCTGCCTTATCTGGCTTGCTCCGTGATTGCTGGTGAGTTCCTCTCCCACTTTATCTTCCACAAGCACATTTTGGATCTAAATTGGTGGCGGAATGCTGCTGTAGTGCTGTGTGCTCCAGCTCCTGCTTCCTGGGGATTGATTGCGGCGGCAAATTTGGTTTGCAATGCGTTCGTCGGCCGTTTCTCTCAAAGCATTTCAGATCCCTTTTTCATCCAACATTCATTCCATTCCACTCCGTTCCTCTTCCTGGTGCCGTTTTTCTTTCTTCCTCTAGGAAACTGATGAGTATATTGATTGATTCCCCCCTTCCCTTTCTTGATTGAGGAATAAACTGTATAGGAAACCATTTCTCCTCTCTTTTGCATCAAATCCTTCCCGACATATCTGGTTGATACCAGCGTAGGTTTCACATTTTGGCATTTTGCGCACATCATTTTTCTTTTATTTACACATTGTCGCTCTTGTGTTTGGTTTTCAGTGCTTTCTATGCTTTTCAAATGTTAATGACCATCCCTTTATAATTTCTTTTCTTAAAAGATCCAAAATAATTTCTCTATATTACCTGAGAACTTACTTTGTAACATATTGCAAATAACCTTTGTTAAGGTCTGACTGGTTCTATGTTTCCACAAAAATCAGTCCACGTATCTGCGCACCTATAGGGTCTGACTCTGCAATCTACCTCTTCTTATCTGTAGACGGTTAAAACAGAGTTGTACATTTTGTAGAATGAATTATGTTGCAATCTAGTTTCCTCTTGGTACTAAACTGTAATTTCTGTGTCCCCAATCATGTGCGCTTTGCTTCCTGTTCTTGATACGCATTCCTTCCCAAGTTGCAGCTTGAGCATGCTGCATTGGAAAGCTGAAATTGTGTTTAATGCTTTATACCGATTTTTTATGTTCCTAAGATGTGTCAATAAAGTGTTTTTCTAATTTGCACCTATCTTAAACCGTGAACACATTAAAATTGTTTGTAATGAAGATACCACAGTTCTTTTCCTGGATGGTGATATCTTTTAGTATTTATTGTTTTGCTCTCTGTTAGGCAAGTCGGCGTCTTTTCAGACCGGAGATGGGGACTATGGTTGGATGGTGTGTTGGCCCAAGTGAGCTTCACCTGAGGAAGGAACTTACTGCTTTGCAAAAGGCGCGCTGCTTGCAGGATCCTGATACTTGCTCAACATGGAGATCACCTTTGAGTTCTAGGTCACTGGTGGCAACTTCAAGGATTGCATGCAATGGTGGGATTTCTAGTAATTTAGCACCAAAGAACAATGAGTCACCTTGTGCAGCTCCAAACAATGAGAAGAAACGAAGAAAGGTTTATCTCTACAATTGGAGGCAGAATTCTTGTAAATCTAGTGAAAGTGGAATGAAGATAGATGAGGATGTTAAGCAACCATCTGGTGAGCTAAGCCTGGACAGTCCATGCAAATCTAATGGTGTAAACTCCAAAGGTGATGCATATCTGGATCCTCCAGCCAGCATGTACAATATTCAGAGTTCAACATCATGTACTCCGGTCAAAAGAATAGCTAGAAGGAGAAAGGGTGTTTTGTCCAAAAAAGAAGCAGTCAGAAACCAAGCTGCCTCGAAGGCGCCAGATCTTCAGGTTAACTCCGGTGAGCAATCTGAGGATACTGAGAACTGCAACTCAGAGACTCTGGAGATATTTCAAAGGGGCTACTTCTCTCGCCCTACATCTCCGCTGTTTGCTGCATGTGGATGTGTCAGCTCTTCAAATCCCTCAAAGCTACTGAAAATAGGTAGAAGAGAGGGATCTTCCTTTTCTTGCACACCTGTTTCTACTAGCACCTATTACAGGCACGTAAGAAGGAACACCAGCACTGTTGGTCCTTGGGATGCTAGGACTGCTACTTCTTTTGATGGCGATGAGTCTAACCAATCAGCAGTTCTGAGAAGTCAGAGGTCGCATGTCCCTTGCTATGCTTCAAAGAGGAGAAAACATCGAGGATCTGAAGGAAGTAATTATTCTCCTTCACTATCTGCTATTCTTCGAAGAAAAGGTAGCAGCCTAATATGTGGGAGTCAGACAATGCATAAGAAGAAGAGATCATTTGGTTCAATGAAATGGGCACATTCTAAAAAGTCTGCTCAGGGAATGCCACTTTTGGGTAATAGCTGCGATTTTGGTTCTTCATCATTTGATTCATCAAGTGATGAACTCTCAACCAATATAGGGGAGCTTGATATGGAAGCTTTAAGCCGGTTAGATGGGAAAAGATGGTCAAGCTGTAAAAGCCAGGATGGGATGGATCTATCTGTTCGTAGTGCTGATCTGGTCGATTTAGACCCGAGAAGCTTGAGCCAAAAATATAGACCAAGGACATTCCCTGAAATTGTTGGTCAAAACATCGCAGCCCAATCACTTAGTAATGCTATAACAAGGGAAAGGATAGCTCCTGCCTATCTTTTTCAAGGTCCTCGTGGAACCGGAAAAACATCGACTGCAAGGATATTTTCAGCAGCTCTAAATTGCCTTACTACTGGAGATAACAAACCCTGTGGGGTATGTAATCAGTGCACTGATTTCTTCAGTGGAAAAGGTACCAATCTAAAAGAAGTTGACGCAAGTAACAGAAAGTGTATAAGCATAATTAAGCACTTACTGGAAAATTTGCAGCCATCTGCACCTTTGCCCCGATATAAGGTGTTTGTTGTCGATGAATGTCACATGATACCTTCCAAATTGTGGCCAGCATTTATAAAGTTTCTTGATGAACCATTTCCTCGTGTTGTGTTCATATTTATTACAATTGACCCTGACAATCTACCTCGAGCAGTTGTATCACGTTGCCAGAAGTATGTGTTCTCTAAGATCAAAGATATTGACACTGTGTGCCGCTTGAGGAAAATTTGTGTCCAGGAAAATCTTGATGTTGAGCTGGCAGCTTTGGATTTGATAGCTCTGAATTCAGATGGCTCACTACGAGATGCAGAAACAATGTTAGATCAATTGAGTTTGTTAGGCAAAAAGATAACTCCTTCACTTGTCAATGATCTGGTAAATTTCTTGCTATCATCAATCAATTCTTTTAATGGCGAATATTGCTTTGAATTACATGAAATGATGAAAATGAAAGTTATTCTCCTATTGGTATTACATTTTTTTCCCCTCTAATCTTTGATTTGGTGGACTATTTGTGTATCATATATCCATGGGTTCTGGTGTTCCCTAGTGAACTCAGCATGTTTTGGGGTTCTATCTTTTTTTCCAAAAAATCATGTGTGTCATGCACATAAATTTAAGTAAATCTGTAAAAATTCAATGTCAAAGTTATCAAAGATGTTAAGAAAGAAAGGAAAAGATAAAGTACTCATTACTCAATCTGAGGTTAATATTATCACTAACCGTATATTTGCACCTTTGTTATCTTCATCTCGTCACTTAACGAAAACATGTGTTTTGTGAAAATGGGTTGTTTCTGAAATTTTACACTGTAAAAACTAAGACATGATACTAAATTGTCCTTTTGGGGAGTTGAAATGCTGTTCAGTTTCTGCATGACTGCATAAGTAATGGGCATGCTAAATTTCTTCCTTTCTTTATTTTAGAACAACTTTTGAGTGGGATATCAGTTATTCTACCCAGATAATGACTGCAAATTTCATTTTAAAGGTTGGTGTTGTCTCGGAAGAGAAATTGCTTGATCTTCTGGAGATAGCTATGTCAGGGGACACAGCTGAGACAGTGAAAAGATCCAGAGAGCTGATGGATTCTGGCACTGATCCAATGGCATTAATGTCTCAGTTAGCTGGGCTCATCATGGACATCATTGCTGGCACCTACAAATTGGCTGATGTTTCTTGCTGTAATGGTTCAGCAGTTGGTGGTCGAAGTTGTGAGTACATTCAACCATACCTTATTGTTCTGTTGGCGTTTTCACCTGATTCATTCTTTCTTCCTCTCCATGTTTATTCTTTTCTCATCATAAATATAATTGCTTCCATGATTTATTTTGTATCCCAAAAATTACTATTGTATTAGGCTATCAGTGTCATACTAGGTGATTGATGGAAGTAATTTCAAACCATTTTGCTTAGACTAACAAAAATGAGTCTCCTTGGTTCATTCATCAGAATCAAAAAAAACACGTAGGTGTGTTTTACTCCCTCCATTCCCATTCCAAATTGTAAGTTGTTCTGGCTTTCTAAATTTATATCTAAGTGTGTAGAAAAATCTATGTACATCGAAAAGCTAGAACGACTTACAATTTGGACCGGAGGGAGTAGTAGTTTTCTTGTAGTCTCATGTGAAGGAGGTGAAGTCACTGACAAATTGCATATTTGAAGGCAGCCTTTGCCTTGTTTTTTAAGCAATGAGCCAATGAAGCTGATTTGAACCATGCCCTTCATTAGTCTACATGATCTATCTGCTAACGACTTTGTTTATGCTCTGTAGTAACAGAAGCGGAGTTAGAAAGATTACAACAAGCACTGAAGATTCTTTCTGATGCTGAAAAGCAGATAAGGCTTTCAACTGAGCGTCCCACGTGGTTTACCGCTGCTCTACTACAACTTGGATGTGGTCATAGTTCAGATATGAACCAACAAAAATGCAGTATTCAAGAACACCATAAAGTAGCCAATGATTCTATGTCTGAGATAGAAAGGGAATCCTCCAGCAGAATTGTTTCTCATTCATTATCTGCCTTTGGCATTTCTAAGAGAACACTTGATGCCAAAACAATTAGTGTGCACTCGAGTCCTCAGGTCGTTGCCTCACATTCATCTCGGTTGAGACTGAATGACAACTTGGTTTATGGAGAGTGTAGGTCTGTTGATAGAGTTCCACTCAATTCTAATCAACTGAATGGCAACTGTTCCCAGCAAAGCGCCCTGGTAAATGGAATCTCAGATAGCCTTGCCCAGGTTTGGATAAGATGCATCGAGAACTGCCACTCGAAGACATTACAGCAGCTACTTCTTGACCATGGGAAACTAGTATCAATCAGGCAATTTGAGGGTAAGGATGTCTTATGTTTTTCACTTTTCATTGCTATCAACATGGAATATCTTTAAGAGGGTTACTTATCATTTATCACTTGCTGTCACTAAGATGCTCATACTTCTTTCGCTGGAAGCAAAATACATGGTCCTCATTGATTAGTCTTTTAATACACTTAAGATTTCATCTTCAGACATGTGATTCAAGTCTAAAAGAAGTATGTCAGTGCCTCAGTGGTATCCACAAAGGTTGCAATAAATGCACCTCTCAAAGTTGAAACTGAATTAAATTCTCCATATGGCCCAGTAATTTAAATGGTCGGCTATTTATTCTCTGTTATTGAGTTATAAAATCTTCATTTTCATCTTTGTCAGGCCATGCAATTGCTTTCATTGCATTTGAGGACTGTGGCATAAAATCTAGAGCTCAAAGATTTTTGAGTAGCATTACCAATTCAATTGAGACAGTACTGAAATGCAATGTGGAAGTCAAAATTGGTCCACTAACAGAATTGATGGACGGAGAAATAACATTAGAGGCTGGTCCTAATGTAAGAAGATACGAGTCTGATGTGTTGACTCACTCATCAAACAGTGACCGACTAAAGGGAACTTTGGATTCAAGGAGAAATTTTGATCATCCTGAGGAAGTAAAGAAAGAACTGGAGGCGTACAAAAATACTTCAAAAGAATCAACAAGTGATGAACAGCGACTGGAAAGTGCATGGCTCCAGGTTTCTGAAAAGCACACACCAGGTCTGATGAATCAGGAAAGACACGATCAACATCAGGTTCTGTCTCAATTTGTTGGAAACCAATACCAAAGGAAGTCCTCAATGTCCCTAGTTGTGCCCTCAAGCCATGCAGATGAGGATATTGCTCATGAGATAGAAGCTTTGAAGATAGTTGACAGTTATGGTTCTCAGAAGCACCAGAGTGGAAGAAGTGAAAATGGCTTTGCCATTTCACCAAGCAGAATGCGCAAAAAGGATGACATGGTTGATTGCGACAAAGAGAGCGTGTAAGTCCTAACCTATTTATTTTGATTGCATGCTCACATTTGAGCCTTTATCCTGACCTTCAAATTTTAAAACATGCAAATTTGTCATTCTAGTCAAATTAATTGGAGACAACACAACTTGATTTGTTGCTGACTATTTGACATCGTGCATCTGATTGTTGAAATTGAGCCATACTAATCTTTAAGATTTATGACATAACCTCGACACATTACATTGATTCTGTTTGCAATTCTGTATAGCCTCTGAAATTCATCATGCTTACCATGTCTAATTGACAGATGCTCTGAACTCGGAAAATCAGGATGCCATGGCCTTTTCCCTTGTTGGAAAACTCAAAAACCAAAGGGACTAAAGGTGAGTATCAAATGCTTTTGTCTCTTGCAGTGGCATCAAACATCAGGCATGCAACCTGACACCTCTTTGTACTGCAGACGAAGAGGCAGATGCTGGTGAAATTTTCTTAGGCAGAGCTGTTTAACATGCCGATGATGATGCAGCGAAGCCTGGGAATAAGATACGTGATTGAAATGGTTTTTGTTTTCATGTTTTGTAAAATGACACATTGTTGTTAAAGAAGACAAGGGCATTTGAAACTATTACCAGATTCACTTCAGTATCCTTCTTCCAGCCTGAAACTCAACTTTGATGGCCGCATATTTTTTGGCCTTCATGGGGCAGGATTTGGGATTTTGGTGCAATAACCATCTACGACAGCTTCAGGGACTGAGGTCTATTTCTCCAGCATTCAGCTGCACGTGTAATCTTGATTTGTATTTATATGTGGTCCTAGCAAAGTTATTATGTGATCCTTGTTATCTTGGGGAAAAAAAAGAAAGGTAATACATCTTGTACGGACATTTGACTATAATGTTTTTACTTTGTATACAATGTCCAACGAGGAAATCACATGAATGAAACTGATTGATATAGACTTGAGTTACCAAATCTGTTTGCTCTTCTGTACTAATGATCCTGTGTACGTATTACCTGTTATGCTTTGATCTGTGAGTATTTTGCTCCAAAGTGTCTTTTTATTCAATTCTGGCAAATCTGACCTTTTCTATGATATGCTTAGCGTTTGATGTTCAACAACCTAGAGATAATGATTATTCTTTTATTCAACTAACCATTTTGGCTTTTCCGGTCAGCATGAGACGGCAAGGCTATAATGACCTAGAGATTTCAAGCAATTGATATCTCACTATATTTCTAGAAATTGTAAATGGGTCGGAGCTAATTTGGAAAGGGCACACAAAAAACAAATGCAAACTCTTCGCCTGGCCCTGGATCCTCATACAGAACAAAGTTTGGATATGATCTTAATGACAACCAAACTTCAAAACAACCCAAGTTTTGGAACCGGAGTACAATTTATATTCTTTCAATCCACAGAATGAAGCATAACAGGAATAATCATGTTAACTTCGCATGGGACTGCTCCATGCATGCAGCTTTTCCATGAACTAATTTGTTATATCCCGAAAAGTACTTATATTTCATAGGTTAACCAATTATATAGTTTTTCCGTACAATTGGGTAATATTAGTATTAGTTGGTTTTGTCGTTTAGGAGTAATAACTAGCAAACATGCTCATGTGTTGCAATCAATGTGTATAGGGATTTGACTCTGTATCATTGCTAGACACAAGTTGTTTTAACTTTTGTAAGCGTGGGTTATAAGTTGAAGACAATACCCATCTAAAATGCAATAAATCTATGCACAAAAGCTCTTCGCTAACCGTCAATGGTTTGTTTTTTTTAACTTTTGTGAGCGTGGGGTTATAAGTTGAAGACAATACCCATCTAAAATGCAATAAATCTATGCACAAAAGTTCTTCGCTAACTGTCAATGGTTTTGACCCTGGCAAAGGATGATCAATGTATCATGCACAATAAATCATAATGGTAGAACACAAGAATGAGATTTATATTGGTTCAAATGTGTCATAGCCTACGTCCGGTTTGAAGTAGATCTCTTATCTCGTATGCTCGAGTTTATAGTGGTTGCCAATTGTAGCTTGCGGTGTACCGATCTCGAAACCCCTACTCTTTGTATAGCCCAAGGGATAGGATAGGGTTACATGGATTCCGATCGGTATACAAGATATGTTTCCTAGTTTCTTACATGAAAAACATGATATATATTTTGTCGTATCTCCATAGGAGTTAGCACCCAAGTTGCTTATGCTAAGTTAACTTGTCCATCACGTCTGGAAATATTTGCCTTGGTTTTGTTGGGCCTCATACTCGTCATCTTTGGTCCATCTTGGTAGTCATGGGCAAATATGCATGCTGTGAGGTACATTAGGTTCATATCAACGACGACTAAACCTATGTCTAATATGTCATATGAAATATGAGAGTTATAGAGAAATAATGAACAAAGACAATTTCTATAATCAAAGAGTTAGTTAGGGGAAGACGGACAAAAAAGAAGAAATTTTTACTCTTTAATATCAGGTATAGAATAGAAAAAGTAAAAAAGAGTTTTAACTTAAGCACAAGAGTTTTAACTTAATTTAAACGTAAGAAGAATATGTAGCAAACCAATAAGAACAAATTAAATAAAAAATAAAATTCAGCTTCGTGACCTCGTAGTTAATGTGATACGGTTTCATACTAGCTAATTGCATATTTTAAACAATACATGGTGCCATGCAAAGAAATAAACAAAGAGAAAACGTACAAATTAGTATAAGTAATTCTTTATTCATCATACATATTTAACGGTAAATAATACTTATATCCTCTAAAATTTTACCAATGCAACATATAAGTATTATTTACCGTTTAATATACTTATGTAGAATAAAAATATACTAAGTTTCAAATTAAAGTTTATTTCAATTTTTAAACTAAAAATTTGACCACTCGTCTTATTAAAAAATATATGCAAATAAACTCAAATTTAAGTCATATTTGAAGAACTTTAATTAATAAAGTAGGCCACAATAAAATAAATAATATTTTTATAAAATTTTGAATAAGACAAGTGATCAAATATTTGATAATAAAAGAAACGAATTATAATTTAAAAGTGAGGGAGTATAAAAAAGAACGGCTAACGGGAGCACAAGGAGCTGGTGTGGTCTAACGTAACCCTGTAACTTGAGCAGATTAGCCCTCGCTTGTGATGATTTTACAATGACAAGGTCCCGTTGATCTGTGACTCTGCGCGTGTGTGTTTGAGATGCCCAGAGCTTACATATATAGTCATAGGAGGTTTTAACACAGATTCTTCCATTCCAACAGCAACAATAGTAGGCCAACGCTATGGGTACGGTCTTGACCAAGGTCGGGGAGGCTGTGATTGCCGTCAATCCCGTTGCCGCCTTGATACGCTTGCAGGAAGTCGCCAAAGAGGAGAAGGCGCTGGAGGAGCTGCTCTCGTCGTCAGGCGAGTCGTTCCCAGGGTCGGGACACCGGCTGGAGAACCGCAAGACGTGGATGGAAGGCCTTGGAGCCAGAAACGTGCGCGTGCACCAGGTGGTGTGGCCGGGCACACACGACTCGGCTACCAACGGCATCGGCATCGACCTCATCACCCGGCCCTTCGCGCAGTGCCAGACGCTGTCCGTCTACGAGCAGGGGTGCCGGGTCCTCGACGTGCGCGTCCAGGAGGACCGCCGCGTCTGCCACGGGGTCGTGACCGGCTACTCCGTCGACGTCGTGCTGGACGACGTCAAGAGGTTCCTGGCCGAGACAAGCTCGGAGATCATCGTCCTCGAGATGTGCACCGAGTTTGGCAAGCGAGACCCGGCGGGATTCGATCAGTTCCTCGTCGAGAGGCTCGGCGAGCACCTGATCCGGCAGGACGACCACGTGTTCAACAAGACCATCGCCGAGCTGGTCCCCAGGCGGGTCATCTGCGTGTGGGAGCCGAGGCAGTCGCCAGCGCCCAGCCCCGGCGGCGGCCTCCTGTGGAGCGCAGGGTATCTCAGGGACGACTGGATCGACACGGACTCGTCCAAGACCAAGTTCGACAGCAACCTCAGCACGCTGAGCCGGCAGCCGCCGGTGTCCGGGAGGAAGTACTGGTACCGGGTGGAGAATACGGTGACGCCGAAGGCCGACAACGTGTACGTGTCCTCGGCTGTTGAGCCGGTGACGCGGCGGATCCAGAGGTTCGCGCGGCTCCTCATCTCCCAGGTCTTCGCCAAGGGCCATGGCGACAAGCTGCAGGTCTTGTCCACGGACTTCATCGACGAGGACTTCGTCTGACGCCTGCGTCGGCGTGACTTGGTCGCGTCTTGATGCTGCCCGTTGTCTATGCATGGCGTTGGCGTGTACGTTTTAATTGTCACATAAGTAATTACCTTCTAATAATTGTGGCTTTGTGCTGTTTTGGTTGCGTCATTAATTTGTTTACCTACATCATGCATATGTTTGTACTAGTGCAAACGACAAATTAAACAGTTGTTGATAAAACGTTCTTGCCGTGCCGTGGTACTTAGTGGCCTGTGTGGTTGTGTGTGCATGCATGTTTCTGAGGTCACGCAGCACCATCTTGAACATGTACATCGTAGCTTACGGATATCTCTCTCCACACTTGTTTGTTGTTTAATTTTTAGGTCAAATAAGGCCCCGTTGGCATAGGTAGCTTCATTAGTAATGCTGTTTTTTTCTAAAAAAAAAAATGGTTTCATGGTCAATTTTCTAGGTGAAGCTAAGCTATTTTAGAAAAACCATCTAGCAAAACAGCTTTACAAACAACTTCATATATTGATGAGAGAAAGAAACAAGGGAGAGCTAGGATAAACTACTTTTTTCAGCTGTCTTCCACTCTATTCCTTTGTTAGAGGGGAAGAAATGAAACCATTTTTGAAAAAATAATGTTTGGCAAGAAAAACAGCTGAGCTGTACCAAAAAAAAAGCCCTAAGACTAATAAGAATGAAAACCCCGAAAATTAAGCTATGAACTTGGAGCAGCACAAAAGAAGTTTTGTCTTAGCGCGGAGAAACTACACTACCACAATGTCACCTTCCTCTCTAACTGCCAGCAGCTGGCCCATTTTCTCGACGGTCCTGATCCAAGTGGCAGATCAAATACTTCACCCAAATGTATGTCAACTCCATAGGTGCAAGGCGGGCTAAGATATTCAAGATCAGCAGGGACCTCAATAGTGTAGCTGACGCCCTTGCAAAGCAAGCGCGCACGTATATTCAGGCTTCTGATGCTAGTATAGAGCATATGTTCAAATGGTGATCATACCTCTCAGTGCACCTTATGGGAAGCACTGCAAAATGCAAGGATTAAATCTGTAATCCTTCTTGCAGCTAAATGCTGCTGAAATAAAGTTGGTTTTTGCCAAAAAAAAGTTTTATCTTGTGTCACTACTACTGTATTGAACTTAAGTGGCGGGCACTTTGCCTTTTCCGCAGAGGGCAAAAGTGTCCGCCACGGATGAAATGTAACGGTTAATCGTGGCCTCACCATGGCGGGCCCCTTTGCCTACTGCGGAAGATTGATTTACCGCAGTGGGCGACATAAGGGGCCCGCTACGGTTAATCACCATTAACCGTAGTGGGTGTCCTCTGTCGCCCGCTGCGGTAAATGGAACTTTCGCAGTGGGCGGTTTACGTGGCCTGCTACGGTTAACTACATTAAGCGTAGTGGGCAAGTTAAGATGCCCGCCTCGATTAATATTTTTATTTTAAAAATAATAAACCAGCACTGAAAGCAGTTCTCAGAATTCGAATTCAAATTCAAATTAAATCTAGAATTTATAGATGAACCAAACAGAAGATTGCACAGACATATATATAAGGCACGACATAGTTCATACAATCCATTAGTTCATGATACAACCGACCAACCGAATCCATTTATGATAAATATCAAAACTCTACGAGGTATTTGTAATCCGTGGGACGCCATTGCCTAAGCTTCTCGTACTCCGGTAACACCGCCAAGTCACTTTCTTCGTCGAAGAACTCCTGCCCTAGTTTCACACATTTCTCCATGATGAACTTGCAGATATCAGCCTTGACTTCTTTAAAGGTCATTTGGGTACTCCTCAACGAGTTCATGACTTTCACTGCTTGCTTGAGTACCTTCCAGCTGTTGCTATAATGCGTGCACTGCCTTAAGTACCCGCGGGCATACAAGCCACATGAATTATCTCCATCAGGTTGTTTGGCACACTGCACGAATGAGACACAAGCAATAGAACGCATATATATGTATGAAAAGGATGACTTAACATCTGAAATACTTACTGGGAAGTCACGTCAGATTTTCAAGTAATTTTTGTTCTTCTACTTGCACTTTTCAGATCTTCAATCCCAGCATTCTGGATCCTCCAGGTAACCCTTATAAGCACTGTAGGAAAATTAATAGTGTTAGCAACAATTTGAATACGTACGATAACCGTAAATGATCAAAGAGCAAAGGTGACTTACTATTTCAAGCAATTTTCGAAGGCCTTGTACCCTTTTTTGTCTGCCAATGTCAATGAGTCTAATACGACCGCCCTGCCATCCTGAGGTAAGATGATGAATGCAACCCAGTGGCCGTTGGGACTGCCCTTATTGGAAGAATATACATGTTACGACAATGAGAAGGCGTGATCCTAGCCACTGAGTTCTAAGTACATGTTCTCGACTTACCTAAAGTGGTAGCCAGCCATGATACAGCTAGGACCATCTGGCTTGACCTTCTTTGTTACTCTGCATATGTACTTTGACAATTTCTTCTTCTCCTCTTTCATATCTTCCTCATATTTCTTTTCCCTTTGGCGCTCAGTCAAGTCCGATCCTCTGACATGAAACCCTTGATGACTCTCTCAGCAATATGCACAGGAGAGAGGAAGAGAGTAGTTTTGCACTTTTTGTTGCTTACAGTGGTTGACATCCTGGATGGACAAGTCATCGAGGCATATTAAGTATAGAGTTGACCTAGCTCTATGAGTTGAAATTGCTATGAATTTTTTCGCAATGATCACTTACAGAGAGAATAAGGTGACTTGGACGATGTCAAGGTCTTGTCCCTGCATTAGATTATGCATGTCACGGAATTCCACGGGAAGTTGGATAGGTTCTTTACCGGGCAGGTGGAAGTATGACTAGGGGATCTTGACGTTGAAACCATGCATGCCGGCTTTTGCCGCTTCCATGTACCAAGCATGGAACCTCCTTGTATCCCATTCTTCTTCATCGAGGAGCTGGTCCAGAGTTTCCAAGAACTTCCCACACACATACATGGCAGGATACTCATCCATCATGGAATATCGATCCCGAAAATCCATTTTAGGCATAGAAAAACAGGGATAGAAATGTTAGTAGCAATCTATTGGATGGAAAGGTTAGCATAAGGTTATGCTTGATGGTACGATACCTTTCGAACATAGTCGTGTACAGGAGCAGTGAGTCGGCCTGGACTGGATCTTTTCTCGGCAGGGGAGGACAGTGGCTTGTGCTCGCCTCCGTACCTCTTGGTTGGCTTGCTGCAGAAGGCGGTGTCCCCGGTTCCCCCTCCGTACATCCCGGTTCGCCAGACGGGACCGTGGGCTGAGTGTCGAGAGGTGGAGGTTGCCCGCTCATGCTCGTCTGGCTTGCCGACATTGTCTTGGCCCCCGGTGGTGCCCCTGAACCCCCCGCCTCACTGTTTGTGCCTGGAGGCAGCTTTTCGGAGTAGGGGGAGGGCTTGTGCCTTGAGGTATGTCCTTGCCCTTGTCATCACTGCCTTTGCCTTCGTCATCGCTGCCATTGTCACTCGGATCGCCCTCCAAGGGACAAGACTCTGCAACTGAGGAGGGATGTGATCCTGTTATCGGCAGTGATCCCGGTGTCGAGGCCGGAGTATGTGTTGGCGTAATAAGCTCAATGTCCTTGTTATTCCATAGGACCTCTAAGCCCATCGCAGCTCCAAGGAACCTGCCCCATTGTATATTGGGATGGTCCATTTCAAGTTCTTCGTGTGCTGGCACATTCCATAGTGGGGTCACGATGACATAGTTTGGAGGGATGTCATGTCGGCTGAAATGTTTGACTTCAATGACCAGAAGCAACAATGCACGCCCATGAACAACTTCTGGGACCTTCCAAATGGGATCATGAGGTGGACGTGCAAGCTTTCCGAGACCTCCTCGTTCGACAGCCTTGGGTGATCCTTGGTCATCGGCACCGGCTGGCGCTGTGGAACTTGAGACTGCACCCGTGGAACTTGAGGCACGGGCAGGCTAGCCTCGCAAAACATTTGTGACATTAGTGCCACCATCTCGAGGGTGTTGCTCATGAAGGCTTCCTTTATCGACAGACTGATCATTTCTTTCATGCCTTGATTGTAGCCTTTCTGAAATATGCCCTCCTTGTACCTCTGCCTTCACTTGTACCTGGAAGGGTTAGATTGCCACAACTCGACCGCCTTCTAGCTCATCTTCGACTGTAATCCACAAACGCGGCCGCGATGCTCGGGGTTTCCCAGGACCTTGGTCAGCAAGTCGTGGCCCCTGCGTACCTTGATGTTGTCCTTAGATTTGGCTTTCTCGATGAGAGTCTTCTCCAACTCAAGGATGTGTGGCTCATTGAACTTGGTCACGCCTGGCCTAAGCTTCTTAGGATTACATGCATAAAAGAAGTCCTTGCCCCTATAATCGACGCCTTCATAAGGATTGGGTTCCCCGGTTTCTAGCCTCTTCTTCTCTCCGCCACCGTGGCCTAAGGGAAAGCCAACCATGCGCAAGTAGTGGGGAGTCTTGTTCCTCTTCGCCAGCTCACTGAACTTGACACTCTTTGCCTCTGCTTTAGGGGTCGTTCTCATTTGGCAAAATTCATCCCATACATGTGCCTTTACCAAAGTGTACTTCTCTAAGGGTGACTTGTTCTGCTTCAGGTAGTCCCTAGTCAGCATGGACTTGAAGTTGCAGAGTGCACAGGACGCCACGTGCATAGCACACTATTGATGGTAGATAAGTGTCAATTTTAACTGTCAACTAAACATGAAAAAGGACCTAAACATAAATACCATCTAGATATAGGGGTTATACTAATGGAATTCCATGAGTTTTGGTGAATGTCTGTTTCTACAGGGTGTCAGCTAAAAGAACCAAGAAAGGCCCACATGGCAGGTTTACATAGAGATAATGGGCAAACATGTACTTTTCTATGATCAGGAAGGTTCGAGAAGGCACTGGACCAAACCGGACCGCGAACCGGCTCGGTGGCTAGGCGGCCGCCCACACCCTTGGGCGGGCGCCCCCTGATCTGGACCAATCAAGTCCAGGCTCGCGGATCCTGCCTCCACCGCCTTTGAGGATGGATAATAATCGTCCATTTAGGTCGGTTTGATCCGACGACCGTGGTGCATCCTAGGAGGCTATATAAGCAAGGCCCCTGGCCCTGGGAGAAACCCTAATTTATTATTCATTATTCATTTGATTGAGAGGTATCTCTTGAAAGGATAACCTCTCTCTACCCTAGAGGATTAGGTCTAGACTCTTCAATACAGTCAACTAGTTGCTAGGGAGAGAGGGTCGAGATGGGCTCTTGCTCGAGGTTTCGGATCTAGTCTTGGAGGCTTGGTAAAGCCTTGTATCTTCACTTCAATATTCTGTAAGACTCATACTTATTCTCTTATTTATATGGCTATGCTTATTTTGAATATATCTTGCTAGTTGAATTTATTATTACTTTTGTGTGCTAGTTCATAGAGCGCTTGGTCTATGGTTTACCAGTTAGGCTAAGTAGCCGAGCCTCGTGTAAGCGTGGTGCTTATATGATGTTCTGCCTATGAGTACACCCTATTCCCTATTGTATGGTAGTTACGGGAGGTGACAACCCCGTCATATTGCATCGAGTAGGTTTTTAAATAGTAGGAACATAGTCACATCAGTAGAGGTATCTTTTATGGTACTCTCTCCTGTCTAGTGGCGTCCCGAAGTGCACAAGAGTACGATAAGTCTTGATATAGTTGAATATACCTTTACCATGTGATAAGAATATCATAGGAATCTACCTCCCCGTTGACCTCTCAAGTATACTAGTTGCATATCTTAAGTGACCTATCCCTAGGTGTTATATTGCATAAATCCTATCAATTCAAATATATTATTTATCCCTGCTATAGTCTAGTTGGTTTACTAAGTTAGTAGATATATGATGGTGAATTATTAGATTCTTTAACCCATGCTTCCCTGTGGTAAAATATAAATAACGATACCTGGATACTCCAGGTAAAATGCTACAATGGTATTTTCTGTGCGCTTGCGGAATCCTTCATATTTCAGTTGCACTTAATTTATACCAACAAGCATTTTTGGCGCCGTTGCCAGGAAAGCATTTGGTGTAAAGATTTTGATAGTGATCTTGATGTCTGCTAATTTAGTGTATCACTAGCTTTAGTAGGATTACCCCTTGTTCTGTTGAGTTATGGAATAGACAGGACAAAAGAATTCATTTTGACCTTCTGGCAAGTTTCCACAAGAAAAGAAAAGAGATATTGAAGAACCCAGGGAGCCCCAACATTCAACATTCAACATTCATCAACGTTGGAACCCTACAATCTCACAGGTTTGTGTATACATATATATTTTTCTAACCATGTGTAGATTGGTGAATTCAATTCAAATCTCAAGTGACGAACCTTGAAGCTACATTACTCACAACCATCATGTGAGTCATGGTAAGTGTGATCATGAAAGGTGAGACAGTCTTGCTGTTGGACTTTAGACTTGAGTAGTTACGTTTTTAATTCTTGCATCCCACTACATGTTTAGTTTTAATAATTCATGTATTCACTCTATTTAATTTATGTTTTCTCACCCATTGCATGTTTTCTTTGAAACATCCATTCATCCACTTTGTTTAGTTTATGTTTTCCTATATCACATTTAGTTCCTTGTATACCTCCATGTCATTTGGGTCTAAAAAGAAAAAAAGTTCCTCACCATGATCATGCCCTATCACTCTATTTGAGTAAATCTCTATAGTTCTTTCATGCTACCCTTATTTGCTATAGTATGTTTTGGTTTGGAAGTACTTCTATAGGGTGTTTCCAAAGGTTTTTTTAAATTAAACATGGTGCTTAGGTTAAATTGTCTTTCTTAACCCAATTAAGACATGGAGTCTAGTTTGGTTATTGAACTGAAAATATGCTTTAGTAGATATTGGATATTTTGTTAGACTAACCCTTGCATAAAGTTCATAAATACAATTTGGGTAAGTCAAGAGATTAACTCATATGGGAGACGAAGCAAGGCATATAACGAACTCCAACAACTTTGCACAAAAGACAAGACCCATTCATCATCGATGGAAGAACCATAAGTATCAACGATCACTCGCCTTGTCTTTTGTTTCAAGTTACCTTTGCCTTAAACCATGCTAAAATGTAGTAAACAAATAAAAAATTGTTCATATGAAAATATGATAAATGAGATCTATGCTAAAGTAGTCTTAAAAACCATCCCTTCATTAGCATAGATGAAATTCATATAAATTATGGATAACCCATATTTTGAAATTGTTGCAATCCTTCGGGTATGTGTCCACTAACATTTTGTAGGAAAGAATTTATGCTATGCATGTTCATGGTTTGGCATGAACTTGCCAAATCACCACTTCAGTAATAGAATAAATGAGATGAGTGCTCTATACAAGATCTTCATCATTAGCACTCGCCCAAAGGAAGTGGATGAACAATGTGACTAGCCATGAGAAAGGTGAAGGCAATATAGCATTGAGTCTTCCCAAAACTCAAGCTAGGATTTCAATGAGAAGCAGGGTGCAACTCACCTCATATTTGCTAATCAGAGACCTGCTCTCATTGTCCTCGAAGACACCATCTTGCACATCAGCAGCAAGCACAAGAATGATACGATCTCATTATAGCATGGCATGCATCCTTGTGGCCATAAATCATCAACCAAGAGGTTGACTGCTGTCCAAGACCTGAAAGACCATGAACAACCATGATCGTAAGATGATGTCCTTACTTCAATGGAGATGAAGCCTTCATGCAATACCCAAAAAGGTTCCTTCCTTGACCATCAAGATGGCTAGCGTATCATTAACAAAACAACACTTTGCCATGCCACTAGAAGACAAAGACAATCAAGGAGGAACTCAAGTCTACATCTCCAATGAACATCAAATTGTCAACAAAGACTCAATGGAAAATCAAAAATGGTTGACAAAGAAGATCATGAAATAGTCTGCATCCTCATCTCTTGGACAGGATAGTCCAAAAAAAAGAAGAATGCAAGGAAGAGGTCATGCTCAATGGACCTAAAATCATGAGCCCTCACGGAGAGGTAATTCGGTATTTATCTCATATTTTTTATACTACTTTTATCTTAAGTTATATAAAAAAATATGGGCACATGAAGGTCCATCCATATTTATATAAAAAGAAAAAAAATATATGGGCACATGAAGGTCCAATTATAAAGAAAAGAAAAATATGTGAGCACATGAAGGCTCACTCCTTGATTAAAAAATGTTCCTAGGAAAAGTTTCCTTCGAGTATTTTTGGTCACTAACCTTTGTAGGTGAAGATTTAAGAACAAAGGATGAACAATATCTAAGGACATGGCAGTTACAACACACTCTGAGGGATGATTCAACGCACACAAGTGGCGAGCGACAGCAAGGCTCAAGCTTGGGGGAGGAAGGTCGCCGACTCCTCTAAAGATGATCCAACAATGCTCTTCTTCCCAAGCTCCCATCGCTCTAGCACTCTGGTTTGCAACCCCTCCACTCATAGTTACTTTCTCTCTATAAGTTTGAATGTTTTTACAACTGACATACACAAAAAAATCAAACTTGATACAAAATAAAATCAATCCTCTAAGAGAAGTAGTTGTGAGTAAATGCGCTATGCTAACTAAAATGGTCAAACCAACTTTTCTATAGCATATAAAGTGACCTTTAGCTCTGTGACAAACTCTATCCTTGTTATTGTTTGTACATTCCTTTGGGTATGTTTTGTCCACTAATCCTTTACAGAGAAGAAACAATTAGTGGAGCAAAAGGTCTAGACAAAAAAGAAGAAGAAGAAGAAGAAGAAGAAGGAGAAAGAAGGAGTGCAAATCTAGAAGACAAGATGTTTTTGAACAAGTCAAAATTGAGAGGAGAACCAAGCAAGGCAAGCTTCAAGAAAAAAAAGAGGACTACCAAAACACATTTACTACCCTTCATCACATGGTGTTATCATGCTCCAATGATAAAGGTAATAACTCATGGTAAGTGGTCAGTATTTAAAAAGCTTTCCTTGGCTCTGGTATTCACATAAAGGAACAACCATGTTGGAGTTGAAACTTGCTTGATTCAGCTTAACTAACTCAACATATATTATTCTTAAGCTTGTTCATAACACCACTATCTTGATTTCATAGTCATAATTAAATGAGCTAAATGTGGCATCTTTGGGAGAGGGTTGTCTTAATCATGAAAATGTTTGATACATAATGTTATGTTGACAATCTTTCCATAGCTTAAGAAATTCCACTCTCGTTGCAAAAAGTGTTTAAATGATACATTTATGCTCCTGCTTCTGATCATGGCACCCATGTTATAAGTATGAACATTGCACATCAATCTCATCATGTTTAATGCGCCTACGGTTAGAGAAGAATAAATAAGGTTATGGTTCTGTTGGTGTTTTTCCACCATCAGGACCCATGCACTTGATCTTTACCTTGTCTTTGCAAGCAGGACACACTTTAAGCAAAATGTAGGGGAGTTAATCTCCTAAATTCTACAAGTAAAATTTCTGAACCTGCAGCATGCACACTGAGCAAGATACTGCTAGCTCCATAATTAATACTTCACTCCACCTGCTGGACGAGCAAAGAACTTGGGTGACACCATTTCAAAATCACCATCTCAAGAGGTGTAGTTATCAAAGTCTGAGGAGCGCACGTAACAAAAAGTCCTATTCAGAGGACTTAAATCACTGAACCCTCGTCAAGAGGTAAGCTTGGTAAGTTATCAATAATTTCCTTTTTCAGCATTGCTTTAAAATTTTGTCCAGCATATCTACTTTCCCTCAAAATGCATAATTAGCTGCATGTTTACTTTATCGATGTTGTCATAGAAAAGAAAATAAAAATGTCATGCTTTGCGTTCATAAAAATTGGTAAGCCCCACACAAATGAATTCATGACATAACACCCATGAGTATATTTGCTGTGGTGGCATAAAAATAAAATAAATATGCAGTCATCGTGTTTACAGTTCCTTGCATAGTATAAGTATAAAATACTAGAAATATTTGTTAACAGAAAGATCCTGCTAAATTAAGAAATATATATAAGGAGGTTTGATATTCTCAAGGCTTAGAGATTTATGACTAACACTTAATTTATTTCACAAGCTTTGATGTCTATTTGAGCTTCATAGAATTTGAAGGATCAAAGGAAGCTAACAGGCAGGAAGATGATCTATCCTCTGTCAGAGTGCTGTCTTAACAGTCATCATCACGAACACTTCTGGAGAGTAAGTACACCTCCATTGTCTGTATGCTGCATCAATAAAGACTGTCAACATCCAGCTTGGGGGAGAGCATCCCCCATGTATCCAGCTAAGTATTCTCTTACCTATATATATTTATCTGTTTATATATATTTTCTGCTCTGTTAAAATGGTTAGACAAATAAAATTTTCCCTTTTTTATATTTATATGTTTTTTTTGTGAGATATTAGGTTTACTAAATAAAATGAAGGAGAGTTTAACCTTGCTAAGAAGAATCCCTAGAATAAACTCTTACATGGAAATGATGAATAGTTGCTCTGCCATAATTCCTTTCAAGTACCTAGTTTTCAGCCTCGAACTCTCCCGAGTTTTGAATACAACAGCTTTGATTTAAGATTTGCTCTAAACCTGAACTTGTGGGTAGGGAATGCTTGATCTAAGTCTAGGTGGTTGACGGATATGATATGGGAAGGTTTTGAGCTGCTGTTTATCTTGTTCCTAGAGATGCTAGTTCTAGAGAATTTATCTTTTAAAAAATTAAATTGCTGCATGATAGTTCCTGTATGACGAGAGTTTAAATACCTATCACAGCCATAAACATGCTTACTAGATTAGGAAACCCCTACACTCATGCGGTTAAAAACAAGATCCACATATACTCCACCTACATATGTGTTGCTTCTATCCTGGAAGCATATACCTGCTTTTATCCACCCATTTATGTTGCTTTTACCATGGAAGTATGCATCCACATATATACCCACTTATTCATGCCACTTCTATCCTGGAAGTGCACATTCCACTCAGATCCACCCAAAACTAGTTCTACTCCTACCCTAGGAAACTACCCAAAAAGATATTCCATCATATTTATCCCTACCATTTTCTTGCTAGCCCATAAAGCTCCAAATACTTTTGTTGCCACCTCTTATCAATTTATCTGTTTCAAAAGAGGCTTGGGTGTTGTTTGCTCTATTAAAAAAGAAAAGAAAAAAGAAGAGAGAAAAGAAAAAAATAGAGGGGAAAGAAAAAATATTTATACCCCCATTCAAAAAATAATATATATATATTTAAATAAAAGAGCAGCCCAATGTTCTCCTCCAAAGTTTTCAAGTTCAAGAGAGGTATGAATTTCCTTCAAAGGAGCTTTAGTAGAATTAGGTATCCACTATTATCATTTCTTCACCCCTTACCATCACTACTATTCTATCTACCCCTTATCCACTACATGCCATATATCCCATACACATGCATATCTTGATTTGACTGTATGACTTGTTTCTCTGGATCCATGGTTTGATTGTGCAATAAATGTTTGCAAGTATGTTTTCCTTGTCTCCCCACCTATGAACTCCATATAAGCTTATTAGATTTAAGGTGAGAGAGAGAGGGCTTAATGATTACTATGCCCAAATACCAAAAATACTACATATCTTGAGAGAAGAGGAAGGCATACACCATTAATGCCTTGGTAAGAATCCAGAAATACCACAAAGGAGAGACTTGAGAGGGTCATACATAGGAATCTCTGAGTTTTATTTGAAAATCTACAAAAACTCCAGAATGATGGTTGATCAAAGAGCTAGAAACATGGTGCTTGACTTAACCGTTCTATCTTTCAACTGCTCAAGACCCAAGTGAAGGCTACAAGCCCCATGGTTGAAGGTAATAAGGGTAAGTTTGAAAGTCAGAATAGTTCAATCTAATCCAGTGGAGAGTTCTTGTTTGAATGCATGTGTACTTCTGAGACGTGAAAGCATTGTAGCAACTCCTGATCCATCACTGAGTTTATCTTTGCTCAGGGACGAGAAAAGGGTAAGATTGGGGGAGTTGTTGACGGTAGATAAGTGTCAATTTTAACTATCAACTAAACATGAAAAAGGACCTAAACATAAATACCATCTAGATATAGGGGTTATACTAATGGAATTCCACGAGTTTTGGTGAATGTCTGTTTCTGCAGGGTGTCAGCTGAAGAACCAAGAAAGGCCCACATGGCAGGTTTACATAGAGATAAAGGATGAACATGTACTTTTATGTGATCAGGAAGGTTCGAGAAGGCACTGGATCAAACAGGAGCCCGAACTGGCTCGCTAGCCGGGTAGCCGCCCACACCCTCGGGCAGGTGCCCGCTGACCTGGAACAATCAGGTCTAGGCTCATGGATCCTGCTCCACCACCTTTGAGGATGAATAATAATCGTCCATTTAGGTCAGTTTGATCCGACAGTTGGGATGCATCCTAGGAGGCTATATAAGCAAGGCCCCTGGCCCTAGGAGAAACCCTAATTTATTATTCATTATTTATTTGATTGAGAGGTGTCCCTTGAAAGGATAACCTCTCTCTCTACCCTAGAGGATTAGGTCTAGACTCTTCAATATAGTCAACTAGTTGCTAGGGAGAGAGGGTCAAGATGGGCTCTTGCTCGAGGTTTCGGATCTAGTGTTGGAGGCTTGGTAAAGCCTTGTATCTTCACTTCCATATTCTGTAAGACTCATACTTATTCTCTTATTTACATGGCTATGCTTACTTTGAATACATCTTGCTAGTTGAGTTTATTATTACTTTTGTGTGCTAGTTCATAGAGCACTTGGTCTATGCTTTACCGGTTAGGCTAAGTAGCTGAGCCTCGTGTAAGCGTGGTGCTTATATGATGTTCTGCCTATGAGTACACCCTGTTCCCTGCTGTATGGTAGTTACGGGAGGTGATAGCCCTGTCCATATTGCATCGAGCAGGTTTTTAAATTGTAGGACCATAGTCACATCAGTAGAGGTATCTTTTATTGTACTCTCTCCTATCTCGTGGCGTCCTGAAGTGTACAAGAGTACAGTAAGTCTTGATATAGTTGGATATACCTTTACCATGTGATAAGAATATCATAGGAATCTACCTCCCTGTTGACCTCTCAAGTATACTAGTTGCATACCTTAAGTGACCTATCCCTAGGTGTTATATTGCATAAATCCTATCAATTCAAATATATTATTTATCCCTACTATAGTCTAGTTGGTTTACTAAGTTAGTAGATATATGATGGTGAATTATTAGATTCTTTAACCCATGCTTCCCTGTGGTAAAATATAAATAACGATACCTGAATACTCCCTGTAAAATGCTACAAGTGCAGAATCCTTCATATTTCAGTTGTACTTAATTTATACCAACACCCACACCTCACACTTTGCCATGTTGGCATCCCAGGGATATGAGAATTTCCTAGTCACCGCACCCTAGACAACTCCCTTGATGTCCTACGGGATAGCATGCCAGTTCGGCCAAGTGATCATCATGAACTCCTTGACTATGCATGACACTTGGTTGCTGAACCGAGAAATGACCTCAGGCAGCAACAATGGGTTTCCCTCTGGCCCAACTGCAAGGATCACATGGACATTGTCGTTCAACTCAAGCTAGTGCCTCCCATTTTGCCCCCTCCTCAGCTTCGTCTTCTGACCCTTTGAGTTTGATGTGGAGGACGAAGAGACTTCTACATTTGTGGCCTGTTCTTCCTCACTGAACTCCAACTGCTAAGGCACTAGCTGGAGCAGTTCAGGAGAGGTACAAACATTAATTGTTGCACACTACATTGAAATTGCCGAATCAAATGAGGGTCGATGCAACTACCTCATGCCTTATCGACTCTGCACTGTGGCCTTCTTCCTTCTCCAGATCATAGGGTGGATCATCGTCCTCCTCTAGGCGACCTTCTCCAGATCATAGGGCGGATCATCGTCCTCCTCTAGGCGACATTTCTTCGGTCGTGGGGTCATAGACACGCTGCTCTCATAGCTAGTTGAAGAAGAACTAGGGGTAGGGGTCCGCCATTCACAGAAATGGTCCTCCTCCATTTGAAAGCTACGAAGAGCAGACATTTTAGTTGTTTACATATAGACAAGCTTATGAATAAAGAAATGAATCATGTAAATAGTGTTGGCTCAGATTTGCCCCATTGTCATCACGTCGCTGCTAAACTGGTTGCTTGTGTTACAAGCCATCTTAGTCTAGCAGCTTATCAATAGGGGGGCATTTGATCATCATTGTCGCTGCCTCAGCTAACAAGTTTGAAAAGAGTCATCATTGCATATATATGCCACTGCCTTAGCTAACTAGTTTGAAAAGAGTCATCATTGCATATGCCAGTGCCTTAGCTAACAAGTTCAAAAAGAGTCATCATCGCAAATACCCGAAGGGATAAGTCCTTCGGCCATCTCACAAATCGTCCCCGAAGGGCTAAGTCCTTCGGTCGTCTTAGAAATCGACCCCGAAGGGCTAAGACAGTACAAGAGTAGAGTAGACCAGCATTCTTAACCACAGTGGGCGGTAGAGTAGTAGAGAGGAGTAGAGAGGAGAAGTTCAATCCTGTAGTAGACTAGATAGTAGGCAGTACCAAAAATAGGAATAAATAATTGAATCACATTTTAGTTCAATTACTGAATCACAACAGAATGCAGTCACTGAATATAACTGAATAAAACTGAATGACAATTCAGTTCAGTAGTAGTAGAAGGACAGTTTAGTTCAGAAGTAGTAGGACTGAACTGAATAAAACTGAATGCAGTTCAGTTACTAAATAAAACTGAGTGACATTAGAAAATAGCATCATAGGCAGTGGCATATGCTCAGAATTTTGCCAAAATAGCATCATAGGCAGTGTAAAAAAAGTACATCATTTGACACAACAGAAGCAACATAGGCAGTGGCATATGCTCAACATTTCCCCAAAAATAGCATCATAGGCAGCATTTTCCCAAAATAGCATCATAGGCAGCGTTTTCCCAAAATTAAAATTCAAAATGACAGTGACAAATTCATCTCAAAACCTGAATTGGCATCATAGAGCAGTGGACAGATTCCAGTGGACAAATTAGCATCAGTGGCATACATGAAGTAGTAGCAAGGGAAAAACATTCAGCTATAGTTCCAGTGAGAAAAGGTAAGATGGAATAGCATTCAGTTAAGTGTTATAGTGGGAAAAGGTAAGATGGAGTATCATTTCAAGTTCTAGTGACCAAATTAGCATCAGTGGAGTATCATAGTAGGCTAGGAGGAGTCACAGTAGCATCATAGTATCACAATTTCTATCTCAATTCCATCAGTGACCAAATTAACAGTAGCATCAATAGCATCATAGCATCACAGGGCAGCATTTTTAGTTGTAGATAGTGGCATATATGCTCAGCAATTAAATAGCATCATAGGTAGCATCATAGTATCTCAATTCCATCAGAGTAGACAGTGACATTCAGTTAAGCATCAAAGTAGACAGTGACATTCAGTTAAGCAGCAAAGTTGGACACTGACCATTATGCTCAAATAATCATAAGACAGTGACATTCAGTTAAGCATTTTAGTATGATACATTCAGTTAAACATCAAATTCCATCACAGGGCAGGCAAGGTGTCACTTGTAGGCTTGGAGGAGTCGGGGAACGGATAAGGAAAGATGGAGTAGGGCACGACGAACAGACTCAGGGAAGAAGCCGGCGGCGTGGCCAACTGGAGGACAGCGGCGGTGCCTGGCTGCTCTCCTCTCCTAGGGTTCCAGAGGACGCCCGCGGAGGACAGCGGCGGGGGCATGGCGTCTCCTCTCCTCGGCGTCAGCAGATGGCCGGAGCTAGGGCTCCCAGTGCCGGTGTCGCCTCGGGTTTCCAACCGTGTGGCGGTGGCGCTCCTGGTGGCGGTGGCGCTCTTGGTGATGGCTAGGGTTCCAGGGAACCGGACCAGCAGAGGAGGAGAGGGAAGAGTTCCTGATGGTGGTCGGAGCACGAGAGCGGTGGAGGAGGAGGGCGGCGGCAATGGCGCGACGGCGGGGGAAAAATTCGGCAGCCCTTCGGGGTTAATTTGAAACCGGCTAAAGGACTTAGCCATTTCGGCATAGGGGGTGCACTATATATAGGCGGATTAACCACAGTGGGCAACATAAGGGCCCGCTGCGGTAAATCTATTTACCGCAGCAAGCACCTTAGGTTGCCAACTACAGTTAAGTTTTTTTTGAGATTTTAAAAATGATACTTTAAATCGTTTCAAATAGAAAAGGAATGAATAGCAAGTTTGTCAAACTATTTACAATCTACATATTTGTTTTTGACAACTTTTCATTTGTCAATGTATGGATAGTTGAAATTTTGAATTTTCAAATTTTGACTACTAAAATCAAGTTTTGAAAACCCTAGATGGTCTCAACTTGAAAGGTCATGAATACCAACTTTGCTAGACTCATCAAGATCTAAATTTGATATATGGGTCATTTTTGCATTTGAGAAAGTATTCGAAAAATGTATTTCTAAGTTGGCAAGTATCTCATATAGTTTCATAAAGTCTTTGTGAGATTTAGGATTTTGTGACTAGTGTTTACTGACACTTTCTCAAATGAAGAAAATGACCCATGTAAGGATTATAGATCTTGATGAGATTAACAAACTTGGTATTCAAAAGTTTTTCATCTAAGGTCATTTAGTGTCTTATTTGATTAAGTTTGACCAAGTTAATTTTTTAATTTAAACAAATGTCACTAGTGTTTGCTAAACACTTCCTCAAATTGAAAAATTACCTATGTACCAAATGTAGTTCTTGATGAGTTATATAAACTTGGTATTCAAAAGTTTTTGATTTGAGGTAATTTATTATTTTATTTGACCAAGTTTGACCAAGTTAATTTTTGAATTTAAACAAATATGACTAGTTTTTACTAAACACTTCCTCAAATTGAAAAATTATGTATGTACCAAATGTAGTTCTTGATGAGTTATACAAACTCTATATTCAAAAGTTTGTCATATGAGGGCTTTTAGAGTCTCGTTTGATCATATTTGACCAAGTCAAATATGGTCAAACATTTTCCACAGCGGGCACGTTAGGTTGCCCGCTGCGGAAAATGCATACATTCAGTTCAGTTACTGAATCAAAATTCAGTTCAGTTGCTGAATAAAATTGAGTGGCAATTCAATTCAGTTACTGAATCACAATAGAATGCAGTCACTAAATAAAACTGAATAAAACTGAATGCAGTTTAGTAGTAGTAGGACAATTTAGTACATTAGTAGTAGTAGGAGTTCAGTTCAGTGGTAGTAGGAAACTAAATGCAGTTCAGTTCAGTTCAGTAGTTGTAGTAGTACACTTCAGTTCAACTGAATAAAACTGAACGACAATTGAGTTCAATATGACTAGTAGTATGACAGTTCATGACAACTTATTACAAAATCCTCAAGATCAAGAATATGAAATCATTACAAATTCTTCAAGATCATGAATGTTTGAATGGTATTACAGAACTTGTCCACTACATTATACATTTCATTTTGGTGGTCCAGGAGCTTTCACCGTCTGCTTCCCTCCATCTTTGCGGGCCAGGGATTCAGTCCGGTCTTGTCAAAATGGTCCTCAATGGTCTTGATCTTCTTTGGATGATCAGTAAAAAGCTAGAGCTCTACGTAGTTGTTGTACTTTTCTGGGCTCTGGACCCCATCAGCTCCCACGATCCTTTGCTTTCCTCATGCGACTAGTGCCTCTTTGGGTCATCATTATAGAAGAAGTAGGCCACTTGTGTGACATTGTTTGCTAGTACCCACAGATCATCTTCGTATCCGCTACATTTGAGGTTCATGGTGGTTAGCCCATAATCATCCACCACAACCGATTTTGGGTTGACCCAGTGGCACCAGAATGCGGTTACGCGTACGTTATTGCCGTAGTCAAGCTCCCATATTTCTTTAACCTTCCCATAGTATTGCATCCTCTGGTTCATGGTTGGATCTACATACCCTCATATCGAACACTGCTATTCTGTGACGTGCTCTTCTTGTCCTTATCTTTCGTGTGGAACCTGTACCCCTTGACATCATACCCTTGCCATGTGGTGACTTGGCTGGACGGGCCTAGCACAAGCCTCTTAATGGTCTCTGTATCTTCATCTGGGCATCCTTCCAAGGGTATGTGTTGCTCTTTGAGCTAGTCTAAGAAAGTGGCCTTGTGGTAGTTCTGGACCCATTCCTCTGTGCGCTGTCCATCATGAGCGACGCGACTCTCTTTGAGGTGCTTGTCAATGTATTTATCCATGCTCACCAAATGATGAAGGATGTTGTAATGAACTTTTCCACCTCTTTGTTCAATATATCAGTACGTACTTTTGGCTCGTGTAACCCGTCCCTGCGGTTTTTCCCTCGTGCTTGTGGACAGGCAGCCCAATCACTCTCCCGTGTTTTATGTAACTCAATGAACAGTTCATGGCCTCCTCGGTGGTGTATGCCTGTTGGTATAAATTAAGTGCAACTAAATATGAAGGGTTTTGCAAGCGCACAGAATATACCATTGTAGTATTTTACCGGGAGTATCTAGGTATCGTTATTTATATTTTACCACAGGGAAGAATAGGTTAAAGAATTTAATAATTCATCATCATGTATCTACTAACTTAGTAAACCAACTAGACTATAGCAGGGGTAAATGATAAATGATATATATATATGATAGGATTTATTCAATATAACACACAGAGGATAGGTCACTAAAGATATGTAACTAGTAAACTTGGGAGGTCACGGGTGAGGTAGATTCCTATGATATTCTTATCATATGGAAAGATATACCCAACTATGCTAAGACTTATCATACTCTTGTGCACTTCAGGATGCCACTAGATGGGAGAGAGTACCATAAAAGATAACTCTAATGACATGACTACGGTCCTACAATTTAAGAACCTGCTCGATGCGATATGGACGGGGCTGTCACCTCCCGTAACTACCATACAACAGGGAACATGGTGTAGTCACAGGCAGAACATCGTATAAGCACCATGCTTACATGAGGCTCGGCTACCTAGCCTAGTCGACAAAGAAGGCTAAGCGCTCCATGAACTAGCACACAAAAGCAATGATAAACTCAACTAGCAAGATAGATTCAAAGTAAGAATAGCCATGGAAATAAGAGAATATGTATGAGTCTTACATAATGTTGAAGTGAAGATACAAGGCTTTACCAAGCCTCCAAGACTAGATTCGGAACCTCGAGCAAGAGCCCATCTCGACCCTCTCTCCCTAGCAACTAGTTGACTACATTGAAGAGTCTAGACCTAATCCTCTAGGGTAGAGAGAAAGGTTATCCTTTCAAGGGACACCTCTCAATCAAATAAATTATGAATAATGAATTAGGGTTTCAACCCAGGGCTAGGGGCCTTGCTTATATAGCCCCCTAGGATGCACAACAACCCTCGGATCAAACCGACCTAAATGGTCGATTATTATCCATCCTCAAAGGCGGTGGAGGCAGGATCCGCGAGCCTGGACTAGATTGGTCCAGGTTAGCGGGCGCCTGCCCAAGGGTGTGGGTGGCCGCCCGGCCACCGAACCGGTTCGGGCTCCCGTTTGGTCTAGTGCCTTCTTTGTAACACCCTGTGTTTTGCATCATTATAAAATTCACTAAAAATTTGAACTTTTTGAAACTTTCCAACAAATAAAAATTGATTAGTTTATTTCCTGCAAACCAACCTTTTACAAATAAAATGTTTTCAAGAAAACCTTGCAATAAAGTTCACCATATAGAAAATAGTTTACATGCTCGAAATGTATGAATGCCTCATTGCCTTGTTTGTTGTATGAATGTTTGTTTGCCTTGTTTGCTTGCTGATTGCTATAGAATTTATTTTGGCATCAAATAAATCCCCTTGACCTTACTCTTAACTAGTTCCTTGAATAACATTCCTTGACCTCTCCATCGTTTTACCAACTCTCCACAATCCAAATTTTCCCTGTAAACACATATATATGACATACCTTTTCTCTTTAAATTCCATATCATGTGCATGCTTCATTCATATGTATACGTGCGTAAGTTAGAGGCACACACGTATACATATATATACATCATGCACTGCCACTTTGCCTATCTAGAGCTGCCTGTTCGGAATGAAGCCTCACTGTCCGATGTAGACTAGTCCGATCCTCTTAGGGAGATGTACTCGTAGTTAGCACCTCCCTCTTCCTCCATTGTTGTAATCCCCCGTGGCAATAAAAATTTTTGTGTCTGTTTCATGATTCCATTGCATGCATGAGCGATAACAAGGGTGCATAAAAAAAGGAAGCTCCGGAGATAAGTAAGGGCGATCACAAGAATACTCTATAGGGAAATAATCATATCTAGGAAGTAAAATATATAGATGATTTAAGGATCAATTTTCTAAGTGGGAACCGTATGGAAGAAAGAAAGCATTGACCAGACAGGGCATAAAGTAATGAACGGGCGATGAAAGGGCAACAAAGATGTAAATTTCAAGATGAAAAATGGAATCCCAAGGACACTGTGATTGTTGCTCAAATGCAGAAAACAAGGATATGGCACGACTGCACAAAGCCTGGAAGGAATACAGCTCAAGAAAATAACAAAACGGGTGATCTATAAGAAGGTAGATTGTCAATATATAGGGCGATATACAAAGACCTCTACAATTTAGAATAAGGGGCGATACATGACATGAAGATGCTAGAAGACCAAGATGTGTTACAGCTAGAAGAATGCTAGAAGATGAAATCTTCTAAATGGGGTAGCCCCCAAGAAGAAGAATTGGAATTCTCTGAAGACTAAACGATTAAAAGATGATTTAAGAAAAAGGAACAGTAGCAGAACGGCAAACTCTTTGGAGGACAACACAGTATGGCAAAAGAAATCTCCCTCTCTGGATCCTTTTCTCTTTAGGTTTCCTCCCTCCCTCGAGGTTTATCTCTCTAGTTCCTAGAATCTCGAGGACGAGATTCTTCTAAGTGGTGTAGATCTGTAACACCCTGTGTTTTACATCATTATAAAATTTACTAAAAATTTGAACTTTTTGAAACTTTCTAACAAATTAAAATTGATTAGTTTATTTCATACAAACCAACCTTTTACAAATAAAATGTTTTCTAGAAAACCATGCAATAAAGTTCACCATATAGAAAATAGTTTACATGCTCGAAATGTATGAATGCCTCTTTGCCTTGTTTGTTGTATGAATGTCTGTTTGCCTTGTTTGCTTGCTGATTGCTGTAGAATTTATTTTGGCGTCAAATAAATCCCCTTGACCTTACTCTTAACTAGTTCCTTAAATAACATTCCTTGACCTCTCCATCGTTTTACCAACTCTTCACAATCCAAATTTTCCCTGTAAACACGTATATATGACATACCTTTTCTCTTTAAATTCCATATCATGTGCATGCTTCAGTCATATGTATACGTGCATAAGTTACAGGCACAGACGTATACATATATATACATCATGCATTGTCACTTTGCCTATCTAGTAGTTACGAAAGAATCATGCAAACACACACACATATATACACACACACATGTATATTGCATTTCGGAGAATACAAACTCTTCTTCGTGTACACAGGCCGTAGCCCATTAGCAATGGCCAGCAGCCCACGTCGGGCAGCAATACTGCCCTGCGGCTTCGCGTCGACTCCGCGTACGCCGCCGAGAACACCAGCGTCCGAGATATTTCTGCAAACCGCCTTACTTCAGTGTCGTCTTCCTGCTGGCACTAGCTCACCATCCCCTGTGTCCTCCACGACAGCAGCAAATGTGTGTTGTTCTTCTACCAGAGACTACTAGCGCACTCGTACGCGGTTGGAGGAAGGAGCTCCACTGTCTGCCTTGTAGCTCCGCCAGGGATGTCGGCAAAAATCTCCTCGGCCCGAGAAATATCCTCCGCCCTCCACCGCCTTACTATGAGCTCATGCTGGATATAAAAGCCAGCCACCACCACCGCGAAGCACCCCAGCGAACTCGAGCTCGGAGCAGTCGGTGCGGAGGTCTGCGTAGAGGACAAGTACATATACCTCCGCCGTACTACCATCGTGCTGACAAGCTCTCATCACCACTTTGGCCAGAGCCAGGCACCACCACGGGTTGCCTCAAAGCTCACAGCGCCGAGGACGTTGCGAACCACACCGATGGCACCTCAATTTGCCGAAGCCGCCGGCACGCAGCCGCGGTCACCACAAACGCGCCATCGACACCGTGGTCTGCAAGAACGCTACCGGAGCTGTTGCTGCACTCGATAGTGACACTGCCTCAGAGTCGAGAGCTGCACGACGTCGCCAGAGCCTTGACAGCATCGGAGCCTGGAGCCATGGTCGACACCGCCACCGCCCAGCTGCCAAAGGCCGCTACGCTAGAGCCATGGTCGGCATTGCCGCCACCCAGCTGCAGGAGCCACGTTCATCTGCTACCCGCGCCACTGAGGCCAAGAATGAGCAGAGCCGAGGCTGACGCGCCGCGAACGCTCGTTGCCGCCGCTAGCACATCGCTGCACTCGACCATTGCCATGTTGTGCTATCCCTCGTGCTGCTCTGCTCTCCCATCGCCACCTCTTTCCCTGCTCAGTGCCACCAGGGCCTAATCCTCTCTGCCTCCTCCACCTTTCACTCTCGAGCAGACGTGGCATGGAATGGGGACAAGGATGGACTGACGCAGCCAGGCACAAATGGTCCAATGCCATCCTTGCAACGAGAACGAGGACACCACCTCACCAAGCCTGACCCACATGGCAGCACCACATTGCCCTTCTCCTTTTTCCGGGTACATCAGGTGCGCGTGAACTGGAGAGGCAAAGCCACTTGTCTACTGATCGGTTCCTCAGTGCACGGATACTGTGCCAGTCGGTCCACATTGCAGACTGACCCTATGAGTCAGCCAAGGCTAAAATGTGGGATGCACCGGGAGGAGTGTACATGAAACACTAGAGATCCATTTTCCCAGTATAGAAAAATTTCCAGAAAATTCCTAAATGAACTAGGTACACTCCTGATCCTACCCATGTATTCCACCTCTGTTGCATTTATCCTTTTTCCATAGGAATTGTCCAAAGGATATCCCACATATATAATAAGTATATTCAACCTTTGGAAATTCATATCTCTTGCATGCTAGCTCCAGATAATTTCATCTCACTTCCTAAAATTCATCTAAATCCATTCTCTAAATATTCATGCAATTGTTCACATTATTTGGTGCCATTAAATTCTAATTTTGTTTTGCATGGCTTTTCTTTTATAGAATAACTAGTGACGCATAGAAAAGGTCCTTTCATCGGGATTGGTGGTTAACCCCTGATATTTGTGTATGTGCATATACCATGCATGTAACCGAATATCTCCGCACGCACTCACTTAAAATAAGTAGATACTAGATTAATATCTGTTCACATACATGGTTAGGCCCTATGTATAAATATATATAGGGTTATTCACCGATGTATGGCTATATTTTTTTTCCTGGCACTATATATTCGGGTATGAGTGTACACTATCACGTACATGAGTACCCAGATATAATAATTAAAAGTGCACTCTCATAGGCGACATGCATAGGTAAATCTTGCATGTATCTAATTATATATGTGCAAAATCGTACTTATGCATGGCTAACCATCACACCCATGATTGTTCTAACACTGTGTGTATCGCTAACCTGAAGGAGCCATCCCATTAGATGGACTCCCTTCAACTATGTCATACTTTAGGTTGACATAGTAATGATGACCTTAGATGATAATCACCGATCACATGTTAGGACCAAACCCATTAGGAATGATCGTTCGCCTATGTTTGCTCTTACATATTTTGTATGCTATTTTCTTGTCTGAGTCTTCTTGTTGGTCGACGCTAGGCAAGCGTAGGATAAAAGACGTGAAGGACCCCAAGGACCACAGAAGCACTACTACACAAGGAAGAAGGAGCCAGAAGCATCAGAATCAGAACCTCGGATGTGCTTGTCATCAAATAAAGGCAAGTCCTAATTCCTGCTTTTCCTACATTATCATTTCCTTTAATTACACCTCTTATGCCACCTCTACATTTTGCTAGCCTCCACCATAAACTCACCATACTCAACCCTACCAATTACCAATCTTAATATATATACTCCTTATATTCACATTCATGATTAATATTGATCTATGATGAATTATGAGTTTGTTTATAATAATTTGTTGTATGAGAATGTATTGGTTACCTTGATGAGATATGAGAATTATAAATTTGATGATAATAACTATGGAACTAAAATTGGTAAAATTAGACTAAACCCGACAGGGGCGAGTGAGGGTAATTCATGTGGTATGAGTTACCTTGGCAGGATAGCCTGTGTGGTATCCTGTGGGAGATACTCGCCTCGGTCACATAATGACTAGTTCATTGGCCATCTCGCCTAGCCAGAATTTCGTACAGCCACATGTCTATATGGGTAGACTTTATCTCACACCCCGTTAGATAGAAGTATAATTTCCACTAGGGGGCTGGATTGGCAACGGGCTAACGGGAGAACACACGGCTGCTGTGTGATCTACCGTGGTCTGTTCGGCATGGTTTCTATGTGGTCTTTCATGTAAATTATTGTTGTGCCGTGTGCGAGCACCCTTTTATTTAATTTGGATGCTATGTGATCATCCACCGGATGCTGTGTGATCATCTAACCACTTGATAATCTAGGATGCTGTGTGATCATCCAGATGCTTGTGGGTTCCGATCCCTGAGTCGTATGTAGTGGAATTATATGGAAATCTAAGGTAGCACCCTCTCGGGTATGAGGTCTCGTTAGGCCTGTTGAGCCTGTGGCCTAGGTTTTGACTACGCCTATCATGTGGGGAAATTTGTACACCTCTGCAGAGTTTACCAGTCCTATTCAAATAGCCACGTCCTTAGTAATGGGCAACCGCTGGGATGAGGTCACAAATGATTAGGCTTCGACAACTATGATGATCTGGTAAGATTGTTTTATGTGAAGGTAACCAATATTTAACACGGGAACTGGTAAGGATGGTAATACCCTATCAGGGCCCAATCTATAATTATAATTACTTCACCATACTACCTTTACCTCTACCTTTTACAACTAACCACCTCCACATATAGCATTTCCAGCTCCCTCCACCCAAAGTTAGGGCTTGCTGAGTACTTTATGTACTCCATCCCCTCTGTTCTATATTTTTAGGAGTGAAGCTACAGATGAGCACATAAGGATGGAGCTATGGAAGAATATGCAAGGAGGACAACTGCAGCATGCCTAAGGATGGAGCCGTGCAGCTACATGAAGGAGTTACTCGAGGACTACCATGACTAGGACACGGAAATACGCTTAAGGCTAGGGTTGCGTCCGCAGTCCGAGTTGCCTGTAGGAATAGAACCACAACATCATAGGACCGCTGTAGTAGAAACTCTGATGTATGTTGTAAGGCCAATGGCCCAAGCCACATAAAGGCATATGAACCTTGTAACATGTTTTTCCCC
>CM041646.1:28970207-28987722 GCA_023333625.1 Bothriochloa decipiens
ATTTTGGAATATTTTGATTTAAATCCATACCTAAGTTGTATGCGCGCAAAAAAAATAGCAGTTCATTTAATCAAGTGCCTCATGTCCATTGGTGTTCAAACTCGCATAGTCCCTCTTCTAACCACTCTATCCAACACTCAATTGTGTCTATGTTTGATATTCTTTCTACTCATATGTTAAACCCAACATGAAGTGAGTCTATAGGACTCTAAACAGATTCAAATAAAGAAGTTCTCAACTACAAAGTTTTAAACAAATTCAATTAAACTTCTTCAATAATTTAAAAATTTAAGTTTAAACAACCATTTAAATATGAAATAATTTCAAATAAAAAAGTTATAAACAACAAAGTTCTATACTTTTCGAGATCTTTAACTTTTATTTTGGTTATATCTCAATCCGGGTCATTTGAAATTTTAAACTTTTAGTACTTAATTTAATGTAGATTCAAATATGAATATGGATTTTTTAGATGTGAATATAAAATTTAAAATTCAAACTTGGATATTTACTCACACATGTTTGATAGGGAGTATTAATTCAATTTGATTTAATTTGTTTAGACTGATAAATTGTTCAGTTAGATAGAGCTTTTTTGGGTTCCCGCCTTTCTTTCCCTCCATCTTTTTTTGGTTTGTACGTATGCATTCTTCTCTGTTGGGTAATCCGTTTTTTCACACCCCACATTAATTGTGGGAAGCCTAATAGTGGCCCCACCTTTCATAGAGACAAGCTTGAGGAGACCGTGTATAAAATAAAATAACGTGAAAGTTGCCCCCTAATTGTGGATCTCGTCTAACTCCCCCTATTTAGACTATCGTTCCTTTTCTGATTACTGCCGTCGCACATCTCCATAATTCCCACCTCCCTCACCGTCCCTCCCCACGAGTCCACGATGAACATGGTGGCGCGTACATCGCCCCTGCATCCATCACCAATGAATTGCCAGTTCAATCAATACCGCCCTTGCCACATGTTATCCAAGTTTTGTAGGGAATCCCGTCAGCTCCGTAGTCCTCAGATTAATGCAGCCATTCTGGTCGTTACCCTGCAGGAATTTCTTCATATCAGAGATCTATCGAGACCGTGCCGCTAGGATCTGAAGGGAATCCTCGTCATCGATCAGTGCAGCCATTCTATTTCACGATGGTGCCAATCGTGAGGTATTATCTCCTTTCTTCATACAGTCTCTATAGGAAATTTGTATTTTACATCTGCCATATCACGAAATCCTAAATTCTTGTTCTCTTTGATCATTTCATTCTTTTTTTATGTCAAAATTGCCTTATCCCTCTCAGATTCTTGATCTGTTTTTTATATTTTTTTAATATACCATAGATTGTGATATGGTGGTCGTCCATGTTTTTTTTTTCTGAATGTCAAAATTGTGATATGATTTCTTTTTTCTTTACACAGATGCCACCGTTTTGTACTTGAGCTGATCCAAATGTTAGTCGACAGTTTCGGACCATCTAAAACCATGGCGTCCTCACTTTAGGTGGTACGAGAAAGCGCTACCGTCATTCTGATGCTGTTATGTTTTATATTTTACTCCCATAGAAGCTGTAATCTAAACAAAAATGGTGGATGGTACTCAATATAATGCAAAGAATTCTTTATACCATATGGATGTATATATTTGTTGAGCCATTTTTGTTGCTACAACATTGTTGATAATGATATCATCACAAATAAAATGCATTTGTGTTGACAAAGGCGCCACTTTTTTTCATATAAAATGTGGCGATCAACTGGACACAATTACTACTAAAACAGTGAGAATAAATTTCGACACAATAAGCCTGTATAGTTTGGTCACTGATATGTAGTCTTTAGTCACAATATAATTTGTCACTTTTACGGTGGTAACTGTGATGACCAAATTGCCAGAAATTCTATATAGTTGTGGCAACTATTATCACCACTAAAAATATTATGAGTGGCATTATTTTTGCTACTAATGCATATTTTTTTGTGGCAACGAATTGAGCCACAACTGGCCACGTTACTAGAGGCAGTATAATTTGTCACTAATGAGTACGGTCATCTGTAGGGAACAAAAATTCATCACTGAAGTATTTGTGAGGCCACTATCTGTGGCGACTTGTGGCGATTTAAAAAGTCGCCACAAAAGCTGATTTATGGCGAAAAAATAAGCTTTTGTGATGAAAATTTTCTCCACAAAAACCCTTTGCCCTTGTAGTGCACTATATCGTTGTCAGGTTGCCTAGGTCCTGAGATTAGCATGGTCAGCAGAAGGTACTGCGCTTGTGACATAGATGGGAGGTTAGTTGAGTATTGTGAGTATGATAGGCCAGGTGTTGTGCGAGGTGCTAAGCTCACCGAAAGGGTTCATCCCGTCTGTACTCAGCACGAACCGAATGTTCCTAGCCTCGTCGCAAAAGGCCGGATAGGCATTGTCGAAATCCTTCCACTGCTTGGCATCGGATGGGTGCCAAAGCATTCCATCATCCTTCAGGCGGTCAGCTGATGCATGTCAGGACATGAGCTTGGCATCCTCTGGGTTCCCAAATAGTGCATACATGCGGTCGATCACAGGCAGGTACCACACCAACAGTGCCGGACTTTTCCTCCATGTGTAACCCTCTTCTTCCTCATCCTGTTGAGCCGAGATCCGCTTGGCCGTAGTGCTAGGCTTGGCCCCCTTCTTCTTCATACCAGCACGCAAGGCCTCGTTGTCGTCTGTATCATTCACGCGACAGCCCGCATTCTTCTTGTACCGACTACCGCCGCAGCGCGAATAGCTCGTCAAACTCTCATACTCCATGCCTTGATACTGGATGTAGTGGTTAGGGCAGGCATCGAACTTCCTAAGCTTCATCACCACTGGATGGATCAACATCTTCGCACGATAGGTATTTGCAGGAACCTTGTTACCCATTGGGTATGTGGTAGCAAGGTAACTTAATAGCTCATTGAAGCTAGTGTCAGAAAAACCATGCCGGACCTTCATCATCAACATGTGGAGGTTAAACCAGAGCGCCGTGCACTCCTTCGGACATTCACCGCCGTCCTTATACAGAGGATCAAGTGCCACCTGCTTCATGTCTCTGAAATTCTCCAACCACTTTGGGGAGCCATACACAACATTGTCTTCATCGATGTGGTTGACTAAGTTCTCAAACAGATCCACATCCTCGGGTTCCTGCACATTAGCCTCCTGGCCATCTCCACCACCATCGTCTATCCCCCTGAGTATATCCTCCACCGTGATGTAATCACGACCACTATTGTCGCTGTAAGCTAGCGCTGGTGCTGGCACTGGCGCTGCTGAAGATGATACGGGCACTCCATGATCTTTGTTCACCGTCGTCGACGCCGAGCTCACACCGGATGCACCGCCACTCGCCTCTTCCCCATGATGAATCCAAACCGAACCCTCCACAAAGCCAAATCGAATCAAATGAGATTGCACCTTGCCGGGATCTGCGAAGGCGGTCCGGTGCTGGCAGTGACCACATGGACAGATGATTGTCTGACACTTCCATCTCTTAGAGTGAGCTTTAGCAATGGCCATAAACTGCCTCACACCGGCGAGGTACCGCAGATCAAGCACTCTACCGATCCCATACATCAACTCTGACCTGTCCATCATAGCTGCGAACCACAAACATCACAAGAATTACAATCCAATGAGAGATTTCATGAAAAAGAGCTCCAAAGGCACAAGTTTTCTCTCTCCTACATGGATCTAGATCTAGAAGTAGAGGGGCTCAAAAAGTAAGGGGAAAAGAGGATGAGAGAGCCTTTGTATACCTCTTGTGGTGTCCTCCTCCCCCAAATCAAACCTCTAAACCTCAATTCAATGGTTTGGGCAATTTTTAGGGCAAAACCTCTCCCCCCTCGAATTTGGAAGGAGAAGCCCATAGGGAAGAAGAGGGGGCTGGCTGGGCTATTTATAGGCCGAGACTTAACCGAAGCGGGCCACATAACTTGCCCGCTGCGGTAAATAGGCAGTTACCGCAGCGGGCTTCCTAACCCAACCGCTGCGGTTAATAGATTTACCGCAGCGGGCGCGTTAGGATGCCCGCTACGGTAAATGCCGATTTACCACAGCAGGCTAGTTACGTTGCCCGCTACGGTTAATCATTAACCGCAGCGGGCATGTCGGTAGCCGGCCGGGCGAGGCCACCGAATAACTGTGGCGGGCAAAAGATGCGCCCGCCACGGAGTGGCTTTGGGCAACGCCACGAAAGTTCAATCCTGTAGCAGTGTATTGTTCATCTTATATTACCTTCACCATTCTTCGATCAGTTTATAATCGCGTTAGTTAGGTTGTTGTGAAACATCTGTTTGTTCGTGTTTCAGTCCTTAATTAATGCTAGTGTTTGTATTTTTGTAGAATTATTTTAGGGTTTACTGATGATTTTTTTAGTGGTACCTGATGTGATCGTCAATAACACGGTGTTTTCATCAATCTTGAGATCTATTGACCAAGTTTTTTTCTTTTCGAATAAGGGGTCACATATGCAAATAAAGTATGCTTGCATGTATGAGTGTTGGTGTCAATTCTTTTCTCGATTTATTTTAGAATTTTAATGGTGTTATCTTTGCAGTAAATAAATGATTTCTTCATTAATCTTGAAATTTAATGATTTCTTCTCTCCATCTGTATATACGCTCCGTGTCTTTTACTTTTTGATTAGAAAGAAAAACGTGTTTGATGTTAATTAACCATATATGGGTCAGTCTCTCCATTTCCCCACCCTACAAACCTACAACACAGATGTTGCAACTAGCTTTGACGCTAACTGTTTAGAACAGTCCTTAGGAACAGATTCTCCGATAAGCCGTACAAACAAAGGAAATCGCGGTTAAGTAACCGGTTTCGTGAAGTTTTTGTTTCTAAGTACGTGCCCAACTAAGCAACGCTCATCCCCTCATCCCGTGTGTCGGTGTGTACCCAAGCAACGTCCAACCACTTGAGTTGGCTCTATCTATCATTTTTTGAGGCAGTCATTCTGTACCGTGAGGTGTATTTTCTAGTGGGACGTATCTGACTACCTTTGTCCCAGAACCAATTACTATCTAATGGTTTTGAAAATGTCACGTGTATGAAGGAATAGTTTATAAATTATTTGTTCGGTGAGAAATATATATTTTTTTGAGGGAACGGTGAGAAATATATAATGTAAGTGTTTGTATTGCATATAACAATGTGTTAAATTGTACAATAAAATGGCTACTAATAATATGTACAACATGCGTCCCTCAGAAAATACAATTCAGCACAGTTTCACGTAGACGATAAAAAAGTATTAATGTTTATAATACTAAATAAATACTATTAGATTAAATTGTGAAATGTATTTTTATAATAAATTAATTTAAAACAATAAATATGAATATCATTCAATAGAAACTTGGTCAAATGTGAACCACTTTTCGTGGCACGCAACCTATGTTGCATTCTTTTTAACACGGATGTAGTACAAGTTTTATAAAAAAAGTACAATCGAAGAAGATGAGACACTGTATGTAACAAGTCGAATGCAGGTGGCAGAATAAATGGGCCAACAAGGGCTCAAGAAGGGAACAACGTCACCACCGTCGTTATGGGTCAAAAAAACCTAGCTGGGCACGCGCGCAAGAAGGCCGGAGGTGCAGCCGCCGCCGCCGCTGTCTACGGAAGCTGCCACGTCATCTCAATAAATTAAGAAAATAACAATAAATAAAATAGGAAATAGAGGATCCGTAGGATCTTCGATTGCTTAGAGGATAAGTTACCGTTTTCCAGCGGTTAAGTCTCCTAGGACTATAAATACAAGGGGTCCTGTAACCATTGAATCTTAATAAAGAAAAGGGTTCATCCCTATCTTATCTCTCTCCCTCTCCTCTCCTGCCACTGCCACCTCCCACGCCGCACACCGCCGCGCCACCTCCACCACGCGTGCCGCCCCTTGCCAACGCTGCAGCCCCTCCCCGAGCCACGCCTAGGGCTGCCACGTGCCTCCCTATGTACGACTTATTATAACTGGTATTCAGAGACCACTACGATCCTTCGAGCATCCATGGCCGCCACCTCCACCATGAACGCCGCCATGGAGGAGTCCGAGATCTCCATCACTAACGCTTGCGAGGACATTCGCAACACGATCAAATATTTTGGATAGGTAATAAAATTTTTTTGCTGGAGCAACAGACCATAGAGATCGAATCAGATCGGAACGCCGGGCGCGCACACGACAACATCACCAATGATGCATACAATGACCAGATCAACCCCGCCAGCAATACCATCACCCAGGACAATAAGGAGACAACACGCATCGCCAGCAGCGTCATCGTCAACGCTGCAACCAACGAGGAATATCATGCACCCAAAATTATTTTTAGCTTGCCACATCATCAGCAAAGCGCGACAACACATTCTGAAAATGGCTCGAAGTGAGAGGACCAGCGCGGGAGGAGAATTGGGGTATCACCATGGGTTCGCATATACCAGGGGCGCGCCCTCTGTTTTTCGGACCATGCAAATTTTAGCGTTTGTTTCGGGGAGCAATTGGACTGATAGTTCTTGTGCTAACCATGTAATTCTCAATTTAAGGGTTATTATCAGCATTCTCTTGGAGATGCTCTAATAAGATACTTATAGAAAAATTAGTAAGCCTTAGCAGAATGTTAACGACTAAGGTTAGGAGATGAATGCCAATGCGTTCCTGCACGATTTGTATTTAATTGCAAATGACAATAGACTGCAGAGGTGGGCGTTTTGCATGTCAAGAGAATAGATAGTGAGAGTTGAAATAGACAGTGAGAGTGGATAGTGGATTGCAGAAAAGAAATAGAAAGTGAGGTTGATAGTGGACCGATGAGGTAGACGATTTGCATGTCAAGAGAAATAGATAGTGGGAGTTGATAGTGGATTGTTGAAAAGAAATAGATAATAGAGTTAATAATGGACTGCTGAAGTGGACGATTTATATTTCAAGAAAAATAGATTAGTGGACTTTTACTTTATAAGAGTTATAGATATTGTACAATGATCCACGGTTCTAAATAGTCTACGTTAGCTTCACCGTGCTTTTATCATATCTACCGCTTCACTATGCCTTTTTCAGATATACTGCTATTAACTATTCTACAGTTACAGCTAAAACTGCTTTAGCTCCATCAAACGTTGTATTTTCAGTTTAGCCACTAAATATTTTTAGCACCAGAAAATATTCATTCCCTATTCTAGAGGACTATAATCAACATCTCTCTGATATATTCTTTACTTAATAAATCATATAAATCTTCAAACCATTATTGAGTATTTATCATAGCAGTGAGTATGTTTATTGATTCAGAAACTTCTAAATATCGACGCGAGACAGCATGTTATCCGAGCATGCATTTGTGTTCATAGAATTTTCCTTAGCTAAATATTTCCGAGCCTAAATGATACTAGTCCGGTCTAAATTATTGTTCGTTTGACTTTTTTGACCTTAAGTTTGACCACTCACCTTATTTAAAAAATTTATGTCAAATATTATTTGTTTTATTGTGTCCTCCTTTACTAACAACAGTAATTTAAATATGGTTGCCCGAGAAACATGTTGGACTAGACGATGAACTGGTGGAACACAAACGACGCCAAGGACATTGTCGTGCGTGTGCATCCGACACTGCGGAGCATACACCGAATGCTATATGTCTTTTATTATCACCTTCTCTGGGAGGGAGGACACGGTTATTGCCACTTGTTATTTATGAATTATAGGCTAGAAAGGACCAAGCTGAGCTTTGTTCATAGCAAGTAGTGCAATTATTACCTTCTTGTGATTGCTTACGTAGGTAATTAGGTTTGTCTCGGTGGATGATGTGTGCTAGTAATGTAATGTAGTCCTCCATTTGAATCTTTCATGATTTGAACATTGCACCATCTGTGGCTGGTAGTACGTGCGTGACCAGACATTATGGAAAATACTTCCATAGACATGTGAAAATTACATAAATTGTTTGATATATTACCAATAATGTTGGTGTATATTATAATTATAGACTTCACTAGGGACTAAATTGTAAAAGTATAGAAATAAAAGAAGGAGCTCAGGAAGGGGATCGTGACCAGAAGCTTCCCCATTACAATGTCTGATCTCTTCTCTCAACCATGAAAATCTCTCTCCAATCCACAAATCAATCCTCGTATCGGGGCGGGTTGATCTGGAGTGAAATAGTCTCATTTTACTGATTTCTTATGCTACTGTGGTGCTGTGTCGCCATTATTTGTGGGTGCTCATCTCGTGTCTTGGAAGATTGAGAAATGGTGTTGTGCCACCAAGGTTGATTTGCATTAGAGGCTGGCTGTTGATACTTGACTTCTTGTATCAGATCTGTGATTTATTCCCTGCAAATTTGGTTGCTTTGCATGCTATCTGAATGCATCAGAAAGGCCAAACCTGCAGTTCATCCCCTTCTTGCTAGCTGCTACAGTGATTTAGGTGGCCTTTGTACTGATTCTTTTGGGTACTAGAAAGTCATGGCAGATTCGGATAAAGAAAAGTCAGGGGATTCTAGTATTGATAAAATGTATGAAATTTTGTCAAAATTTTTTGAGCAACAGCAACAATCAAAGCTAGTCCTTGAGATAGCCAAGTACACACCGGAGCCTAATCTGGTTAAATTATCTGGTCTAGTAAATTATATTAGCCGGCACGTAATGCTAAATTAATCTTGAGTACCAATGATTATGATTACTTGCTGGTTGCTAGTGAAGATAAATTGGAGAAATGTAGTTCTAATAGAAAACATACCAATGATAAAGTGTTAGTGTGGTTGTTGGGAAGTATGGAACCACAAATCAAAGAACAGATGGAAAACTTTGATACTGTTCATGAGGTTTGGTCATCTTTATAGAAGCAATTTGCTGGGAAGACAAATAAGATGCAAGCAACACGTATCATGCATGAATTGACTAACTTGAAGCAAGGTTCAAGATCTATGATTGAGTATGCAGGGGAAGTAAAGAAACTATACAGAGACCTGCACTACTATCATCCTTTTGAGCCTGTTGATAAGAATGACCTGGCAGTTCACCACACTTGGTTTGAATCATTTTTAAGCAAGCTCGTTCTTGATGGCCTAAACCAGGAATTAGATCTCCTTCGTCAGCTAATATTTTCTAAACTTGAATGGCCTAATCTTGATGATATTATTTCCAGTGTGATTGAGGAAGAGACTCGTTTAGCTCAGCCTAAGGAGGATGATCATAAGGGTACAGATGCACGTGCAGCGTTGTCCATGCAATCCCGTCGTGACCAAAATTCCTTTAATAAAGAGGATAAAAACAAAATGTTTTGTACTCACTATAAGAAGAAAAGGCCTACAAGTGAGCTACCAGTGGTAGATATGCAAGCTCTTGAGGAGTTTAAATCCAATCTCAAGCTCTCAGAAGACTCGTCTTCCTCCCACACTTCCTCAAAAGTTGATTGCAGTCTTAATGTTATCACTCAAGGTATGAAACCACATCAAACCCAATCTAAATTATGGATAATTGATACTGGAGCAACAAACCATATGACAGGAGCCTCCAACTTGTTTACTTCTTACACACCCTCCTTAGGTAAGGACAAAGTCCGTGTAGCCGATGGTTCCATGGCACCTATCACAGGACGTGGAACTATCCAGTGTACTAAGACATTATCCTCGTCTCCGGTTCTACATGTCCCTAAATTTCCTATTAATCTTTTATCCGTTAGCTCTATCACTAAAAGCCTAAATTGTAAATGTTGGTTCAATCCTACTTGTTGTGCTTTTCAGGAGCTTGGGACAGGGAGACTGCTTGGGACTAGGACCATGCATGATGGACTCTACTACCTTGATGAAGGGGGTGATGAAATTGCTCTTGCAACTTGCATGTCTCCTTGTTAAGAATTGTTACTCTATCATCAAAGGCCTGGTCATCTCTCTTTTGCTGCTTTGTCTCGTATTTATCCCTCTCTTTTTAAGTTATGCTCTAGGGATACCCTTGTATGTGATGCCTGTGAATTAGCAAAACATACAAGGGGAACCTATCCTAGTAGGAGTTTGCGAAGTCACAAACCATTTGAAATAGGTTAATTTTGTCTCTGTTCATAGATGGTTTGTCACTTTCATTAATGATTTTAGTCGTTACACTAGGCTCTATCTATTGAAGCACAAGAGTGATGTGTTCTCTGTTTTTAGAGATTTGTGTGTTCTCATTCATAATCAGTTTGGGGCAACTATTAAAACCTTACATTCTGACAATGGCATTGAATACATTAACACTGAGTTTGGGTGAACACCAAACTACATGTGTTAATACACCAGAGCAAAATGGCGTTGCAACGTAAGAATAGACATTTACTAGAAGTTGCTCATTGTTTTATGTTTACCATGGATGTTCCCAAGTTTCTTTGGGGTGAGGCAATAAAAACTACAACATATCTGATAAACCTCATGCCTCTTCGTATTTTGGAATTTAAAACTCCTGCTCAGCTTCTCTTGAACTCAAATGATTTTGTTGTTCCTCCAAAGGTTTTTGATTGTGTTTGTTTTGTGCATGACTATCGAAATTTTGTAGGGAAATTGGATCCTCGTGCTATCAAATGTGTCTTTATGGGCTACTCTCCTTCTCAGAAGGGTTATCGTTGTTGGTGTCCCTTTGAACGTCGGTTTTTTGTTAGTATGGATGTTACATTTCGTGAGCATGAACCTTATTATCTTGCATCCACAACCGACACTAGAGTTTCTGTAGCAGCACCTATAGTAGGACAAGAGGGGGAGAGTTTTGGTGGAGATACTCCCTCAGGCTCAGTTCTTGTTCCTACTCTAGGCTCAGTTCTTGTTCCGGCTCCAGATGTTTCTTCACATGAAAACAATATTTCTAGTTACAGGGACATGCAAGATGCAACAGGAAATTTGTCATCACCTTCACAGGATGTGGAGCTCGATATGCATGGGAACCCAAGTATTGACCACTCTCCTAGTCCTATTGCTCCTACTAGTACTACAGGTCAGAGTGAGAACCAATTTTCTACATCTGTTCCTCAAGATGAATTACCCATTTCTTTGAGAAAACCAACAAAAAATTTAAATGTTCCCTCACATCTAAAAGACTATGTTGGTTACAAACATAACATAGCCAACTTTATCTCCTACAAAAATTGCAGCCCATCCTTTCATAGCTTTATCACCTCTCTAGACACAACATCTTTACCAAAAAATTGGAAGGCAGCTTTAGAGGATAAGAGGTGGAGGGAAGCGATGCTTGAAGAGATGAGAGCTTCGGAAAAGAATAAAACCTAGGAGCTTATAGGTTGCAAGTGGGTCTTTACCATTAAACATACCCCAGAAGGTAAAGTGGATAGGTACAAAGCACGCATGGTGGCCAAAGGTTATACCCAAACATATGGGATTTATTATGATGAAACGTTTTCTCCAGTAGCAAAAAATGAATTCAGTTAGAACACTCATCTCATGTGCAGCAAACTTAAATTGGGAGATTTATCAAATGGATGTAAAAAATGCATTTCTTTATGGTGATCTTCGTGAAGAAGTCTATATGCAAATCCCACCTGGCTTTGAGACGAGTTACACTGTTAAGAAGGTACTCCATTTGCGTCGTTCCTTGTATGGATTAAAGCAATCACCCAGAGCTTGGTTCGACAGGTTTCGACAGGCTATGGTGAAATTTGGCTACAAGCAAAGCAATGCAGATCACACCATGTTCTACAAGCGCATCATGGGTAAGGTTGCTATCTTAATTGTTTATGTTGATGACATAGTGATTACCGGAGATGATATCAATGAAATTAAGCACTTGAAAATTCATCTTGCACAAGAATTTGAAGTTAAGGACCTAGGACATTTGCGATATTTCCTGGGGATCAAAGTATCCAGAGGAACCAAAGTTATTTTCCTTTCCCAACGAAAATATGTTTTGGACCTTCTAAGGGAGGCAGGTATGATTGGGTGTCGTCCGTCCATGACTCCAATTGAGCAAAACCATCGTCTCATGAGTGATTTAGGAAAACCTATGGATCATGAATACTATCAAAGATTAGTTGGTAAGCTCATCTACCTGTCTCATACTCGACCAGACATTGCATTTGCTGTAAGTGCAGTGAGCCAATTCATGCATGATCCAAGATTATCCCATATGGATGCTGTTACTAGAATCCTTCGCTATCTAAAGGGTTGTCCTGGAAAGGGCTTATTATATACGTACCAAGGAAGTCTTCAGGTTGAATGTTATACTGATGTTGATTGGGCAGGCTCACTGGATGATAGAAGATCAACTTCTGGGTATTCCACATTTGTTGATGGAAATATAGTCTCATGGCATAGCAAAAAACAAACTGTTGCGGCTAGATCAACTGCAGAGGCTAAATTTCGATCTATGGCACATGGTGTGTGTGAAGTGTTACGGCTACGAATTCTTCTCACAGAACTGGGGTTTGGTGTATATTGTAATTATAGACTTCACTAGGGACTAAATTGTAAAAGTATAGAAATAAAAGAAGGAGATCAGGGAGGGGATCGTGAGTTCCCCAGAAGCTTCCCCATCACAATGTCTGATCTCCTCTCTCAAAATCTCTCTCCAATCACAAATCAATCGTCAATAAATAATAATCTTCAAACACAGTTCTGTCAATCAGACTTAATGTTTAGGACAATTTCGTGGATTGGCGAAGAGTGACATTCAAATAAAAATATTTTGTGTATGCTTTAGTTTGGTGTGCATAAATTAAATTTGTACACCGCACACACATGTTGTGCTTCTATGATTTTTCTTCCATATTTCTAAACACAATATTTAGAAACAATAATAATCGATGTTTTACAAGCACACTATTGTTTGATCAAATCTTATTTGAAATGTCCCCATGACATTTAGTGTTGAACTGTCCGTTTGACCATTTATTAATTTTAACCTCAATTATTATATCCAAACTTCAAATCAAAACAACCAAAATTCTAGAGAATTCATATTCTGAAGAATTTATAACACTTGATGGTTAAGAGAGGCTAAAGCTCACCAAACACTTGACTTGATACTACATTTGTTCTTTGATCAGCTGATTCCAGGAATTATCATCTTAATGGTGAGATCTCAACATGTCATCATCTAGTAATGACGCCGGACGAGCCAGGTTCAGATAGCTCAGCATGGCAGCCCTGCTCCATGCCAACACCAACGCCAACGTCATCGTCGGCCAAGAACTCACTCCACAGCCACTGCTGCCCGTTCTGCTCGACCGAGACCTCTGCCGCCGCTGCCGTTGCACGGACCGACGACGACGACGGCCGTGCTTGGCCGGACATGGTCGTCGCCATCGGGTTGCCGCCGGAGCTGCAGCAGGGAGCGCTGCTGCTCCCGTTGCCGCTGCTGGTGGGGCTTTGGCTGATGACGCCGTCGCTGCCGGGGACGCCGTGGCTCTCGACGTCGCCCACGCGGATGCCGGTGACGAGGAAGCGCCGGTGGGACGAGACGTGGACGCCGGTGGTGTGAACAGCGACGTCGCAGGGTCGGCACAGCAGGGCGCGGTCCTCGAGGCAGAAGAAGTAGCCCGTCTTCTCCTGTCAGCGCACCAACACCGACATCAGACAGAAGCAGCAGGCGTGCAATATAAACTTTGTCGAGTCGTCATCGTGTTGAGCTCAAAATTTGTGACGTTTTCAGTGTGCAAATTTATCTTCGGTGAGTCGGTGTTTTTACACAGATTCATAACAATTTCAACTGAAATTTTTTTAGGTGTGGGACCGCGTATACCGCGTATACGTATATTTATTTATAGCGATCGTAGCAAGTAGCGTGACAAGATCACGTGCAAAGATATCCTATACCAGATACGTACGGGTTGTGATATCATGGCTGTACTTCTGATGCGCTGCATCTTTCAAGACACTGGACCACATATTGGATTGGATGAGAGAAAGGCAGCAAAAAAATAACCAGGCAAACCTTGTTCTTCGAGGAAATGGACAAGAAATTTTAATGGAGAAAAGGGTATCCTTATTAGTTGAAAATATGCTCGAGTAACAAAAAAAATACTTCATACTCTGTACTCTTTCTGTTCAAAATAATGTTAGGTATGATGTTTTTTAGTTTTATAATAAGTGAAGCTTCTTTAATTTTGACCAAATTCATAGAAATATTCATTAACATATACAACACTAAATTAGAAGTAAATCCACAATAGAATGTATTCTTTTGAGATAATAAATTTATGTGGCATTAACTACCAGAGAAGGGAAATGTTCATTATATATGTTAGCATCTTTTATAATTTATTTGAAATTATTAGGACAATAAGTTAAAACACCTTCTATTTTTAAGTAAAAAATACATTTTCTTTTTCAAATTTTACATGGGACTGCTCCATGCATGCAGCTTATTACACGAACTAACTTTATATTTTTCCAGAGAAGTTTTTTTACTTGACAGGTCAACCATATTGCAAAGCACAAAGGATCTTTTTGTACAATTACGTACCTGGCAGATGTCACAGGCGGGGTGGCCGCCGCCGGCGCTGCCGTTGTCGGCGATGGAACTGGGTGAGGAATGAGCAGCAGCAGTGGACGGGAGCAGCGCGACGCGGTGGTGCCTGCCGGCGAGCTTGTTGGCGGAGTGGACGACGGCGTCGCCGCAGTGGCAGAGCGCGGCCTCGTCGGCGCAGCACAGCACCGCCGCCTCCGCGCGTTCGCACGCGTCGCACCCGATCTTCATGCACACACACCGGGGACGAGCTGAGGGACGACGAAGAAGGAAGCTGCTGGAGAAACTAAAAGGAGAGGGTACTGCTCGATCGCTTTTCGGTAGGTTTTATTAGGTGGAAATAAAAGCCTGTGCCTCAAAATATCTCGACGGACGACGTGTGCCCGGCACTCTCTGGTACTCTCCTCGCTCGCCGCTGCTCCCGTGCCCGTTGTGGTGTGGTTTCTACGCGCGTGCATGTATGTCCACTTCCCCATTTCGTGTTCACCACGGCACGAGTCTCAAACCACTTGCTTTTAACAATTTCATTTGATGGTGCATAACTTTGAATTAACTAGGGTAGTAAATTTTGATCTTTCTATATTGTCTCCAAATTATCATTTCAAGAGTCATTTGAATACAATTCATTATCTTTTACTCTCTTTGTATGCTCCAATATGTTTTCAGTATCTTGTGCACACTCTAATGAGCCATTAATTCCTCGCTCTTTATTTTTGCTGGCAAGATGTCCAGTATATAATGTCCATATTTGCAAATGCAATTAAGAAGATCAAAGGGCATTTTTCACCAAAATCTCTATTCCTATCGGTTAGCAAGGATTTAAAGAGACCTTTGGAGTTGCTCTTAGATGCCATCGGATGTGAGAAATATCTAAAAAGTCATTTACTCGATCAATAAGGCAATGATCATGATGGCAAGATAACTCACAAGTTAATTTTTTACATCAGAGTAAATGAATCCAATACAATGTGAAGACCGGCTCTCAATATGGAGTATTAGATCTTCTTCCCAAAATGACAAATAAATGACCTATCTGAAAATGAATAATGGCAGACCAACAAATGGCCCAACGGATATGATGAATAACTCAATAACTCTTCCGGAAATCAAGTGTATATACATTTCATACAGATAATCCTGACAAATAAATTGCCAAAGCTATCTAGATATGGAATTATATGGATATGGACCAATCTGCCATGTGAACACCATCCAACGGGAACAACTTGCTCCGATAAGTAAACGATCGAGTGGTAACTAGGTTCCCGGCCAGCTTCTCACCTAGCCATCCACGAGTCCTCCACTCCTCCTCTACTAGATATCTATCTCAATTGTATACTTTTGTATTGTACTTGTTTGTTGTTTTATTTGCTCAAGTAGTACTCGTGTTCACACAATGGAAAAGTACAAATGGGAACTGACATATATACCCGTCATCCATATCACGACTGGAAAATGACATATATAGCTGAAATCATTTAAATAAATAAGTGTTAGGGGACAAAAATCATGGGGGACAAAGAAAATACAAGAAAGTTCAAGAAACAAAGGAGATAAAGAAAATAAGCACAAACCAACAAGTTACAACATATTTTAGATCCATAAGTTAAAAAGCTATTGGAATTTTGACTTTATCCTAAAGGATAGTAGCGAGATTTTCTTAGTAAAATTAATCTTGCAGTCATAAAGATTCATTTGAACTCCTCTGAAAATTCTTTCATTTCTGGTGGTTGTCCAACATCGAAGAATGATTGCATTCATAGAAAACTGTGACTGAATCATATCACTGAAGGAGGTAAAGATTTCTAGAAACTGACACGTGTAAGAATAATGTTAACGTTTAATTCAATAGGCTCTAGCAAGAATTGCAAAAGGTTAGCTTAGAAACAGGTGCTCTAAGGTTTCCTCCACTACGAGGTGACAAAGGACACATTCATAAAGATTCGAAGTTTTTGTTTCTCCTTATAAGAGTGCTCGTGTTTGTTTCTCCTTCTAAGAGTGCTCGTGCTTATCTATGATCAGTACGCCCAAAAGAAAACCTTATGCTTTTTATAACAAAAGGATTCCTGGATCCACTTGAAAACACCATGAAATTTAGGATGGCCTACTAGATGTATGCTTCAGATGATGAGGAGTTTGATCCTTGTGTTTGTTGTTCTAAGAGTGTTCCTGGTGCTTAACCTATCTTTTGTAAATAAAACAAAATATTATTCTTTTGCTTTGGCTGACATAAGGATTCCTAGAGCCACTTGTAAACACCATGAACTTGAGGATGTCCTACTAGAACTTTGTATGCTAAGAAAAGAAGGAGTTTGATACCCAAACATATCCCCATATATCATCATTGTCAGTCAATTGTGTCTCCTCCACTGGAGAAATAACGAGTTATAACTAGCTAAAAGTAGCCTCTAAAAAGGGGTAAGTGAAATAGCAATGGAAAACTCTTGTGAGAAAGCTCTAGATGAAATGTACTTGTTCTTTACAAAAGACTGTAGTTTTACAAATTTGTCTCCCATGACCTCAACACACCATTTGTCCATCTAAAATAAGCAACTTCTCCATTTCTTAGTTGCACCAATGATATCTCTTTGAAGGTTTCCAAATTCTTTAAACTTTCTCTCCACCAAAATGAACCTTTGTTTATGTGGCTTGGCAACTTTTTCATTTGAATACAACTTTTCCTAAATCAGACTTACGTAACGAATGCCTTCCTTATTGAAGAACTTGTGAAAGTTTTTAGCATTAGGGCTTTATTTTGTGTGTGTGTGTTTTTTTTGAAATCAATGACTTAAAACCCACCTTCGCTTCGCAAACAAGCTATTTCTCATGCTGCTTTTGGAAGTTTCTTGTGTTTATGTCTGAACTCCTCTTAAGACAATGTTTTCTGTATCTATCCATTTGCTAAGAGAAGCTAGCAGAGTGAAGGTACTCATGTAAAAGGTCGGTAGAGATAAGAAAGCTATGTTTGTAGGCTCTAGCCGACTAACTTGGGAGAGAAAGTTGGTGACACTAATATTCTTTCACATTTATATTTATACAAAGAGAAGA